>ML688410.1:247153-275779 GCA_007922175.1 Pelusios castaneus
GGGCACTTTTAACGACCAACATTTATTTATGGCATGAGCTAGTGCCATGGGGTCAGCCGTAGACTTCCGTCTGGCTTGGCATGTGGGGTCCGGGAAGGGGTGATATGTGGAAATCAGTCAGCCTGGAACCAGCACCCACGCGCAGACACCCTCTGCTCACTGAACCAATTTCCACACTCAGAGGCGCTCAGTTCCCATGGCGGAAGAAAACAAACCAGTGATTTTCAATCAGTATGCCATGAGAAGTGTCCAAGTGTGCCGTGAAATTTTGTACAAAGGTAATGAAAATCAATATAAAACAAACATTGTTTCTCCTTAAACAATATCCTACCCAACCAAAATTACCATTCATAAAACTCGTGAAAATTAATCATCAAATTAAAAGCGAGGTTTCGGTCTTTTGATTCTGAAACGTGAACTTTCTAAGCGCAGGAAATACAGTAAATGACACTGAGACCACATCTCTGAGCCACGGCGACAGCACATCGCATCAATAGCCAGTTCTCACCCTCAAGGGCACTTTCCATCTGCCAAGGCTGCTCGCCTACCACAAAAGCCTCCTTCTCCGGAGGAGGATGGCACAGACGCGGCCTGAAAACTGCTCTCCTAAGGGGCACGAGGGGGTGATGCGGAGAATGGCTCAACCACTTCTGCAGAGTTTACAATTTTACAAATCAGAGAAACTGGAAGGGACCAGGAGAGGTCATCGAGTCCAGTCCCCTGCACTCATGGCAGGACCAAGGACCCTCTTAACCCATCCCTGACAGGTGTTTGTCTGACCTGCTCTTAAACCTTCCAAAGTAGGAGATTCCACAACCTGCCGAGGCAACTTATTCCACTGGTTAATCACCCTGACAGTTGGGATTTTTTCCTAATGTCCAACCTAAACCTCCCTTGCCGTAATTTAAGCCCATTGCTTCCTGTCCTATCATTGGTGGTTAAGGAGAACAATTTTTCTCCCTCCTCCTTTTTTCCAGACTAAACACACCCAGCTCTTTCAATCTTCCCTCATAAGTCAAGTGTTCCAGACCTTTAATCATTTGTGTTGCTCTTCTCTGGACTTCCTCCAATTTGTTCACATCTGTCCTGAAACGAGGTGCCCAGAACTGGACACAATACTCCAGTTGAGGCCTAATCAGGGCAAAGTAGAGCAGAAGAATGACTTCTCCTATCTTACAATACTTCTGTTAATACATCCCAGAACGGGGTTTGCTTTTTCTGCAACAGTGTTACACAGTTGACTCATATTTAGCTTGTGGTCCACTATGACACCCAGATCCCTTTCTGCAATACTCCTTCCTAGGCAGCCATTGCCCATTCTGTACGTGTGCAATGGATTGTTCTTCCCTAAGTGGAGTACTTCGCACTTGTCTTCATTGAATTTCATTCTGTTTACCTCAGACCATTTCACCAGTTTGTCCAAATCATTTTGAATTGTGACCCTATCCTCCTAAGCACTTGCAACCCCTCCCAGCTTGGTATCACTGGCAAACATTATAAGTGTGCCCTCTATGACATCATCTAAATCATTACTGAAAATATTGAATAGAACTGGATCTGGAACCAATCCCCGTGGTACCCCGCTCGTTACGCCCTTCCAGCATGACTGTGAATTGTTGATGATTACTCTCTGGGAGCGATTATCCAACCAGTTTTGAACCCATCTTATAGCAACTCCATCCAGTTTGAGCTTTCCTAATTTGTTAATGCGAAGGTGATGCGAGACTGTATCAAAAGCCTTACTAAAGTCTAGATACACCACATCTACCGCTTCCCCTCGATCCACAAGGCTTGTTACCCCGTCATAGAAAGCCATCAGGTTGGTTTGACATGATTTGTTCTTGACAATTCCATGCTGACTGTCACTTAACACCTTATTCTCATCTAGATGTTTGCTAATTGATTCCTTAATTATTTGCTCCATTATCTTTCTTGGTACAGAGGTTAAACTGACTAGTCTACAATTCCCTGGGTTGTCCTTATTTCCCTTTTTATAGATGGGCGCTATATTTTCTCTCTTCCAGTCCTCGGGGACCTCCCCTGTCCAATGGCTCAGATATCTCCTGAGTCAGCTCCTTGAGTACTCTAGGGTGCATATCATCGGGCCCTGGTGACTTGAAGATGTCTAACTTATCTAAGTAATTTTAACTTGTTCTTTCTCTATTTTAGCTTCTGATCCTATCCCATTTTTACTGCCCTCCCCTACAGCCGGCATCCAATCAATACCAGTCTTCTTGGTGGAGACAAACAAAGAAATCATTTAGTTCCTCTGCCATTTCCACATTTTCTGTTATTGTTTTTCCCTCTTTATTGAGTAATGGTCTTAGACTATCCTTGGCCTTCCTCTTGTTCCTAAAGTATTTAAAAAAAATTTTTTTGTTACCCTTTATGCCTTCAGCTAGTTGTCTTTAGCTCTTCTGAATGTGAAGAGTCCTTCGGTGGGAGTTTGCTAGGGGCGAGGTTTGCCCACCACCTGCGTCTTAGAGCTCCCCAAGCCGCTGAGAAGAAAATAAACAAGTCAGTTTGGCTTTCCAGCTGGTCACTGCTGCAGTGCTCGGCCACCGAGCCAGGGCCAGTGTCATTCACAGAGGGGAGAACACAGTCCAAAGGAGGTTGGGGGAAACGGGGGGACACCCTGCTTGAGGGAACAGAGGGGCTGAGCAGCGGAGATGCAGTCAGGCACCAGATGGGAAGAACCCTTCTTCCTCCCTGCAGCAAGAGTCTGACAAGGTGGCTTGAAATGTTTCAGGCCCTGATAGCCAAAGGAGGACATGGAAGGCAGAGCCCTCTGAGCAAGGCCCAATATCCCCAAGCCTTGCCAGCAGGAACAGCCGAAGAGAATACAGTTCCCACCATGCAATGCTTCCTTTGAGTCTGTGCTGCCAGGGCATAATGCATACTGGGAGCTGTAGTCCCCATGGGGCATGCAGCTATTCCATCCAATGGCAACTCCCAGCAGAGCCACTGCACACCGATGGTATGTCGTTCTCGGCCCCAGCTGAGTTGGCGGCATCACTCAGAGCCTGCCTGGGGGGAACTCTGCATTTTTGGGTGTCCTGGCATGCTGGGCCCTATAACACGCCCACCATCTGCCCACAATCATACACTCAGGGGCACGAAAACCACTAGAAACAATATATTTCTATATCCCATATCCCTTCCAATCCCGCCACTGCTCCCTCGGCCACCTAGCCCTGGCCCCATTGCAACTCCCCAGCCAGCCTGCTCTCCCCCCTCCCACTGAGCTGCACAACCCACAGCCCCATATCCCTCCCCAAACACAGCCCTGCTGTAAGCCTCCGCCTGCCACCTTCCTTGCCTCTGCCCACCCCTACCGTACAGGCCCGTCGGTGCAGAGCCCTGCCCTGGCCCAGCCGGCGGAGGGCGACCCTGGCACGTCTGGTATTTATCCACAGTTCCGTTCCCCAGCAGCACACTGCTCACCTCGGACAGCAGCCCCCTGCAGATTCAGGACAGGCCCACACTGCAATAGGGGTGTGACTGCACCGTGTGTACGGAGACCTGAGATAAAGGTGTGAGGCCACAGCAACACGGGTTCACTGTGGGCTGGCTCCCGCGCAGGAATCCAGAGTTTGGGGCGGGCTGTCAGGCCCACTCCAAAGCCGGTGCTGCCGCAGCTTCACAGCAGCTAGGATCTGTGAGAGCTAGACTACAGCTAGCTGGTACCACAGGCCCGAGTGCTTGTCCCCAGCCTAGCTGGACGTTAGCAGGGTAGGATGAGGGGCAGCTGCTCTCCTCTGTGCCCTGGCTAGGGCAGGCTGACCGGACCTGAGCCAGGACTTCAGACAGCACCGCCAAGCAGAAGCCGCTCTGGTGCCGCACTGACTGTACCCACACCGCTCCTTGTGACACCGGACCTGCACTGCTGCTCTCTCCTCTGGATATTGGCACGCACTGAGCTGCCTAAACGGAGGGCACAAAACCCCTGCAAAAAGCCGCCGCCCCCCCCCCCCCCCCCCTCAGCTAGCACAATTCCCGGGTGGAATTGCAGGGGAAGTGACACACTCTCCCGTGTGCAGACACGCGGAGGTGCCTGTGTTAAGCTACACGGAAGGGGAGACAGGAGGCCCAACTTTACACCAACAGGGAAATACCACCTCACCCCATCAGGAACCGTGAGCCAGTCTCATCAAAGAGCGAAGTGGAGAAGTCATGCTCGACGCTGGGGAAGGAGGACACCAGCAACGTCGCTGGCACCAGACACATGGGGCATGAGCCCTGAGTCTGGTGGGGACCAGGGCCCACCTGATCCAGTCCCAGCCCCGGCCGCCAGGGGCCACACAATCCGTCACCAGCCCCGGCTGGGGAACCTGGGGCCGGGCCAGCGGCTGCCCAATTCAGCACCAGCACTACCACTGGGGGCCGCACAATCCAGCTTAGCCCTGGCCGGGGACCCAGGGCCCAGCTACCAGGGGCCACGTGATCTGGCACCGGACCCAATCCCCAGCCACCTGGGGCTGGCCGACTCGGGGCCTGACTGGCAGTGGTGACTGTGACGCTGTCAGGATTTAAGGAACCATTTATGATATTATTTTGTATTAATATTTTATGATTGTTATAATCCATAGGAACTATGCCATGTTTGGTGTCAATAGAAAGGTAATAATCTGTGGGGAAGGATTACATAGTTTATGTGTAGGATTTGTATTCATATTAGAAGTTAGGAATATGATTGTTATATTTTAACTTGTGTAAGGCTGGGAAAATTCCCCAGACTGAATGTCTACCTGGCCATTGTCTCCTTAATGGCCCATTAAGGAAGTTCCCCAGTATAATGGGCCGAAGAAGAAAACCTGTTGAGCCACTAGGACTTAAACATGTGACCCAGCTCCAGTTTGATTGGAGAGAACTGCACACAGCATGGAGAAGGCCAGAGGTGATAAAAGGCAGCAACTCCAACGCCATCTTGCTCTCAAGTCCCCAGTCTACAGCCAACACCCATCTCTGGAACTATTCCTCCGAGACTGAACAAAGGATTGAGGCCCACCCTGATGCTGGGTGTTTACCAGAGGAACAAGCCTGCAAACTGCTTTTCATGAACTTTAAATCATTTGTATGTATGTGATTCGCTTTGACCCTTTAACATCTCATATTTTGCTTCTTTTCTTCTTATATTAAACCTTTAGTTGTAGTTGCTAAAGGATTGGCTACCAGTGTGGTATTTGGGGTAAGATCCAAACCTATATTGTTCTGTGTGCTGTGGCTGGCCCTTTGGGGTCAGGAGAACCTATATCTTTAAGGGACCGTGCAGCTAGGTGGGAGCCAGAGGAGCTGGAGTGCAATAAAGGGGCTGTTTCTATTTTGGGCGAGTTCTTGGTACCCGGTGTGGGGAACCAGAAGCCTGGTTGTGACTGATAGGGAGACTGGTTTAAGTACCACCAATCAGTGTGTGGGGAGTTTGGCTCCCGGTTTTGCAGCTTGCCCTGATTTTTGCACGTCCAGGAAGGTATCCCAGGAGGCCCCGGTCACAGTGACACAATCCGGTGTGGGCCCTGACCTGGGGGCAGCAGGAGTCCAATCCAAGCCCCCTCCGTGGAGTTGGGGCCGGATTGGGCCTGGGCTCCGAATCTATTTCCGGGGCAGAGACGCCCCTGGAGGACAGCACGGCACTACGGAGCCTCCTGCCCCCAGGTCAGGGCCGGACCCAGCAGATCCAACTCCAAAGACAGTGTCGGCCACCTATGCAGATCACGCCTGCTCTGAGACACCTGAGTGTCTATCTCCTACGCTCTGGTACCACTCTCCAGCCTGCCAGTGTCCGAGCTGAGCAGGGAGCCCCACGCTCTGGAGAACCCGGGCTCCCTGCCCCACAGCCAGATGGGTAAGGGACCCCACTGTGCCCACGTAGCACTGGTGCTTTCTCCAGTCCTTTGACAGGCTGCCTCTGAGACACAAGCACAATGCAGGTTGCCTAGCACCATTCATTAATTGGCAAGAAGCAACTGGAGACAGACCCTGCCCCACTCTGGAGCAACAGGAGTCTCAACACAACAGCATTACGGCCAGGGAGCCGCCAACCAAGGCCCCATTTAAAAAGCCACATCACCCACCACGCTATTTATTCTTTATACCAGCCCCAACCGAGACTGGGGCCCAGCACGCGAGCAGCAAGAGGTCGCTGGCCAGAGAAACCAGTGGCATGGACGGGGTGGGATCGGCCCATGGTCCCGCAGTCATAAAGCTGGAAATAGAGCCGACAAGCAGGCCAATGCTGCCTTTCCAGTGCTCTACCCCAGAGCTCGCCACGAGGCTGTAGGATCCTACCCCCTTTACTCCTCCCTGGAGACAGGCCCCTCTGTCTTCCAGCTCAAGTCTCCTCCTTGCCTGCCATGTGTGACCCTTCAGCTGCATTTCAGTGGGTCAGGTGCCCTTGCATCCCGGTCCAGCGAGCCAGTATCATCTCTATGGAAGCAGTATTGCCGGTGGCATGGTGAGCCTCCCACCCCAGCCCAAGGCCTGCAGACTCCCAGAGCCAGAGCAAAGAAACGCCCCTGCCTGACTTTCAGAGGGGACAGGAAGGGTCTGAATCTGGGCCCAACAGCCACTGGCACTGTGTGGCCGTGAAGTCAGGACCAGGCCTGAGAAGAGAGGGGGAAGGTGAGGGGGCCAGGCTGAGACTGTGGTGGGGTGTGGGGGGCAGGCCCTGGAGCATCTCCATGAGCAGTAACGGCTGAGTCCCACCCCCCAGTGCTATCCTGGGAACCAGCAGGGCTGAGAAAGAGACCCAGGGGTGGGACTCCCCGCCTGCTCTCCCCTCTCCTGCCCGCCCACATGGAGACATTCCAGTGCGGCATTCCTGGGCAAAGTGCCTTGCTTTCAGGCCCAGGGCTCCCCACTGGCTCAGAGCATGTCTGATAGGGAATGAAATGCGTTTCATCTCCCGAGGGAGGGAGCCAGTGGAATGTGAGAGGCATGTGAAAGCAGTGAGGAGGAGGAAGAGAGAAATACACATGGAGTGCGTGCACACATCCCTTCCCGAATCGCACACACTTCCTCCAGCACTTCACACACACGGCAGCATCTCCCCAACCCTGCCACACTCTGCCCTAAAAGTCACACTCCTTTCCTCTCCACACCCCCACTCCCAAATCACAGCACGCTTCCCCCAATACCACCCCAGACTCGTAGACTTCAAGGCCAGAAGGTACCATTATGATCCGTAATTTGACCACTTGCACATCACAGAACTCACCCAGCCTATTTCTGCACGGGCCCAGAACCCGGCTGAGTTAGTGACATCTGTCTTCTAAATCTTGATGCAAAGGCCTCAAGTTACAGAAACGCCACCATTTACTTTAGTTCAAAGCAACAAATGTCCTGGGCCCCACAATGCAGATGAAGGTAAAAATAGTCAGGGTCTCCATCAATCCAATCCAATCCAAATCTTTTCCGACCCCAACTATGGCAATCAATTAAACTGTGTGCATGCGGGCGAGACCCAGCAGTCAGGCCCCAGGGAAAAGATTCTCTGTAGTAACTCAGAACCCCCCCCATCTAGCAACCCTTCTCTGGCCACTGGGGATATTTGTTAAAGGCAGCCATGGACAGACCACCTGCCACGTAGGCAATTTCATCCCTAAATTTATCAGGCTCAGTCTTAAAACAAGTTAGCTGTTTGACACGATTTGTTATTTACCACCTTATTATCTTTTAGATGTTTACAAAGTGAACACTCAGTTATTTGCTCCATTAACTTTCTGGGTACAGAAGTCAAGCTGACTGGTCTGTAATTCCCTGGATTGACTTTATTTCCCTTTCTATAGATGGGCACTAGATTTGCCCTCTTCCAGTCCTCTGGAATCTCTCCCATCTTCCATGTGCATTCAAAGGTAATTGCTGAGATAGCTCCTCTTTTTATTTATTTACTATGAGCTTTAATCTCCTTTGCAAAGCCCAACTCCATTTGGCTTGTGGCAGTTCTCACTGCTTCCCTATACTTTTGACCTCCAAAAAGTAGCTTTCCTTGATGATCCTCTTCTCCTTCCATTCCTTGTAGGCTCTCCCTCAACAACCTTTGAGATGCTTGTTCATCCAGTTTGGTCTGCAACTCTTCTCTTCGAATTCCAGAGGGGTAGCCGTGTCAGTCTGGCTCAGCAAAACACACAAGGAGTCTTGTGGCACTTTTAAAGAGCTCTCCATCTTCAAGTGTCTGAAGAAGTGGGATTCTACCCATGAAAGCTCATGCAATAAATAAATTTGTTAGTCTTTAAAAGTGCCACCAGACTCCTTGTTTGTTGTTCTCTTCAAATCCTTTCTCCTTGCACACATGCAGGCTTCGAACAGCTTCTGCAACTTCAACTGAAAGTAATTCCGAGCCTTCTCCACATTGAGACCCTTGAGTTCCTCAGTCCACTCCCCTCCCCATATTCCTTGTTTTGTAGTTTGCCCTTCTGGAATCATGAACCCAAGTTGCAGACCTATTTGTTGTTCCTCCTGTTTCGTTTAGCGTGAACTGGCCCATGATCACTCAAACTAAGGCTGCCCTCTGCACGCAGTTCTTCCATGCGATTCTCACAACTTAACAATACTAAATCTAAAACGGCAGCACCTCTTCTTGGTTTGGTGGTTAACAGGTGAAGAGATTGGTCTGCTATCACATCCTGGAATACTTGGGCCCTATCATTATTAGTAGCCCTTTTCCTCTAACCTATATCTGGGAAATTAAAGTCTCCTATTATAACACGATTTCCAGTAGCATTTAGTTCATTCAGAATATGAGAGGCCTCAATTCATATCCACATCGGATCAAAGAGGTCTGCAGCAGACCCCAAACACTATCCCTCTGGAGCTTTTGTTATCTTTCTCCCCTAAAGTAATTTGGACCACACGATTCAGTTTTTATCCATTCCAACACTTCTAATTTCCTTACAGTCTACTTTGTCACTAATGTACAACACTATTTCACTGCTGAACAGCATGTACTCTTCAATACCTGTATTCCAGCCATGACTATTATTCCACCATGTTTTTATTATCACTGTGATATCTGGTTTCACTTCCTGGACCAGTACTTCCCCCATTTTGATATCCAGGTTCCTTGCTTTGGTATACGGACATCTCAGCTGTTTCTGCTTGGCTTCAACTAACATGTCTGGGTTGGATCACCATCCCCTCCCCCCAACACACCTTTTCCAACTCATTCCTCCCATACATACACCCATATACATACATCCTCTAAAGCAAGGGAAGGGCACAGAATCAGGGAGGAACACCTAAATCAGGGCTTGACAAAATTGGCTCCCAGCTAGGCACCAGCAGTTTTATTTTTGGTCGCCAGAGAGTGCTCCACCATTATATTTTAACAACAGAGCTAGGAGCCAGGCTACGAATCCTGGTCCCCATGGCGACCTGGAGCACAGGTTTTGTTGAGCCCTTACTTAAATCGAGGCAAAACTACAGCTTTCCTGGTCGACATTAGGTTTTCACAACAGGTTAGCAATTTTCTGTTCTTCTCCTGTAATCTCACCTTGTCCTAAGGCAGCAGTTCTCAACCACTGTGTCACCACACAGCAGTAAGGGTGTAGCGAAAAGCCAGGGACATGGCTGGATTTGGCTCGGGGGCTAGGGGGTGGGCTGGTGTGTCCTGTAGGGTTGCGACACGCCACCACGTGTGTTGCGATCTGCAAAATGTTGAGGCACACCATTCAATACAATAAACCAGAGATGTGTCATCAAAATTTTCCAGCAGGCAGAACCATCCAGTCTCTGTCAGAGTACAACCCTCCTCCCAGGATGGAATTTCATGTTCTGCTTAATGTTCTTCCTCTGTGTCGGTTTGCTTAGCAATGGACCACACAGCACCCTGGCAAAGAGCAAATGGGCAAGGTAAAAAGAAGGAAAATATGAACACAACTGGAACAAAAAAGATCTTGAGAACAAAATTGATCAGGGAATCAAAGAACGTGAATAGAAGAAACTCTTTCATTGTCTATGTATACACCAATGCTAGGTGCCAGGGAACAAACAGGAAGAATTGGAATCACTCATTTAGGAGCATACATTCAATCTAGCTGGCATTACTGAAAACTGGTGGGATGATCTGCATGGTCCGAATGTTAAAAATCAATGGTTATACCTTATTTAGGAAGGATCAAGCAGGCAAAATGGGAGCAGTGCCATGCTACCTCAAAAACAGCACTGGCTGTTTCCAAGTTTCTGGGAAGTCCAAGGTGGACAAACAGCTGTCAGGGCTGATTTAGGTTTACTTGGTCCTGTCTCAGTGCGGGCTGCTGGACTAGGCGACCTGGATGTCCTGTCCAGCCCCACATTTCTACGATCCTAGGAAGAGGAGTAAAAGAGCAAGGCACAAAAGGAAGACATCGATTTGCTGTGCAGGGAAAGCGGCATTTCAGCTCCCCAGTGATGTCTAGAGCCCAGCCATTCCTATCAGCACTCTGCCAGCTTCAATGCCCCAGACCAACAATTCTGCCAGAGGCAGAAAAGACAACCCCTGCCTTAGCTGGGAATGCCAAGTGCCAAGGGCTCTCCTATCTCAGAACTGCGAAGGAATGATGCTCAGAGCCAAAGCAGCCACACAGGTGCAGAAGTGTGTGTGCTCACAGCAGCTCTTCATTGCAGCGTGCTGCACGCCACCGTTTACCCTAGGTCCAGCTTTTCAGCCTCTGGGGTCTAACTGTGTCAGCCTGAGACCCACAGGAAGCTAACCCTCCTCTGAGGCTTCTCTTCCTCCAGCTAGGCTGGCCCCCCTCCCAGGTCCTTCCGGGTATCTCTTATTCTGCCCAGCCAACGAGCGCTGCAGATGCTTCCCATTACCCAGTCACTGCAGGCTCCCTCAGCTGGGTCCCGTTCCCCCTTCACTAGGGTCCTGGGGTAGAGGGCTGACTCAGGCCGTTTCCCCTGCATGCTGTCAGTCGCATTACAGGAGAAAGAGCAGCATTCCTGGCCTGCTAGCTACTCTGAGCACTGCAGCCTCCATCGGCCATAGCAGATCAACGTGAGGTTCTCTGCTACTGCTCAGTCTACGTTCCTCAGGTGCCACCTTCTCGATTTGGAAAGCACCTGGACATTTCACGGCTTCTGGAAACAAATAATCAATGTGGTGGGTGAATTTTTAGTTGCCTGCTTTAGGAGGCAAGGACATTGGGGTAGGGTTTGGATGCAAAAAAAGATACTAACATGGTACCGGTAGTTGGATTGTTTGTCTTTAGACACATAGCTCCTCCATTGCACCATAAATTAATACAAACCTTCACGCTGTGACTTATTTCCCCAATTTAGTACATAAATACCTCCATAGAAAGCAAAATACCAGACCTTCTTTTGAATTACTTGGAACACACAGAGCATTGGAGTTTTCTGTCCCAGCTCTTGGTGGGTGGGTGAAGAAAAGGGCGCAAGGGGCTGAACTCTCTGCAGGAAGCATACTTGGCTGACTAGCTTAGTTCCCTTGTCTAACCAGAGCTTTTTATAAGCACAGCAGACAAATCCTCAGTGAACATTGACACGGTGTGTACTGCCAAGAACTGCACACTTGCAGTAGAGTCATAATATTTATAGCCTCCATAGACACAGCATTCAAAGGTATAAATACACTAAATACCTCCATCTTATGTGCATGTTAGACAACTAGCAAAAAGAGACAGACTCAAAAATTAAAAAAGAATACACTAAATACCTCCATCTTATGTGCATGTTAGACAACTAGCAAAAAGAGACAGACTCAAAAATTAACAGCAAAACAATTTTAAGTGCATCAAAAGCAGGAAACGTAACAAACCATCAGTGGGACCCACTGTACAACAAAGGGGCTAAAGGAGCAGTTAATGAAGACAAGACTACTACAGAAAAGTTAGAATAAAATTTCTAGATTGGTCTTCACCACAGGGGATGAGGGGGAAACTCCTGCCCCTGAGCAATTCTTTTTAGGTGACTAATCTGAAGAGCGGTCCCAGACTGAGGTACCATTCAAGGATGTTTGGGAACAAATTGATAAATTAATAATAGTAAGTCACAGTAATAAGTCACCAGGACCAGATTGCATCCACCCAAAAGTTCTGAAGGAACTCAAATATGAAATTGCAGAACTACGAACCATGGCAAGTAATCTACCACTTAAATCGGCTTCTGTACCAGATGACTGGCAGAAAGCAAATATAATGCTAATTAAAAAAAAAAAAAAAGAGGCTCTAGAGACAATCTTGGCAATTAGAGGCCAGTACAGCTAACTTCAGTACTAGGCAAACTGGTTGAAACTCTAGTAAAAAACAGAATTGTTAGATACACAGGTGAACAGGATTTGTTGGTGAACAGCCAATACTGCTCTTATGAAGCGAAATCATGTCTCAGCAGTCTATCCGAATTCTTGGAGAGTCAACAAGCATGTGGACAAGCATGCTCCGATAAACATAGTGTAGGTGGACTTTCAGAAAGCCTTTGATAAGGTGCCCCACCACATGCTCAGAAAGTAAGCAGTTACGGGATAAGAGGGACGGTCCTCTCCTGGATCAGTAACTGGTTAAAAGACAAGAAATAAAGGGTTGGGCAAACCGGTCAGTTTTCACAGTGGAGAAAGGTAAATAGCAGGGTCCCCTATGGATCTGTACTGGGACCACTACTGTTCAATGCTCATAAATAATCCAGAAAAAGGGGATAAACAGTGAGCTGGTAAAATTTGCTGATGATACGAAACTACTCAAGATGGTTAAGTCCAAAGCAGATTGCAAAGAGATTTCACATGAAGAGAGTTTCAAAAGGATCTCCCAAAACTCGGTGACGGGACAACAAATGGCAGACAAAGTTAACGTTAATAAATGCAAGGAATGCACATTGGAAAACAATCCCAACTATACACATAAAATGACAGGGTCTCAATTAGCTGTCCCCACTCAAGAAAGATCTTGCTCTCATTAGAATCATAGGGCTGGAAGGGACCTCCTGAGGTCATCTAGGCCAACCCTCCTAAAAGCAGGACCACTCCCACTAAATCATCATGGTGGATAGTTCTCCGAAAATATCCCCTCAACCCGCAGTGACAGTCGAAAGAGCTAACAGAAAGTCAGGGATGGTTTGGTGCAGGGGATGGGACTCAATGATCTCTCATGGTCCCTTCGAGTTTCTGTGATTCGGAAAGGGATAAGGACGGTGTGACATGCTGCACCCCATGTAAACCCTTGCTACGTGATCTGTGTGTCTTTCCTGTTCACACTACAGTGTAACTGTGCCTGGTCGAAGGCTTAGTATGTTGTGGAAGGTGTTTTTGGAATGCTCCTGGCATACTGAACATTACTGTTAGGGTAGCATGTTTCCTGCCACATCACACACATGTGCAGACATGAAACTCTGTTGCGTCAACCCCAGTGGAAACACAATTTCCAGACCCAGCAGAGGCATGCTTACAAGAACAATGCAGCTCAAGCACTTTGGCTAAGAGGGGATGATCACACCCATTGCTGGACATGGACGACCACCTGACCCCAAGGCGGAGGACGGTCAACGAAAACTTGCTAAAAGAAAGAGACTCCTTTGTTTGAGGCTCTTCCCTGCATTCCATCTTACAAGCAACATCAAGGACTGACAGCTACCCACGGGACAGGGGAGTGGCTGTAGACCATCACAACCAAACGTGTGGTAAGCTAAACATAGACTGGAACAGTGATCTTAATGTAGGGTAAGAGTTTTCTTTTATTTCTTTGCAGTTATCTCCTGAACTGATTAAACAACTGATTTTATATTAGTGTGACTTATAGTCACATCAAATCTTACTGAAGTCAATAAACTTATGTTTGCTTTGCCTAAAACGGTGCAATGTTCAGTTAGAATGTGTAAGGCCTCCCTGAATCAAAGCTGGTGTATACCAATCTCTTTGTTAAACTAACAGACAAGCGTAAAGGAGCTTGCAAGGCCCCGTGGGGGCACCATGGACCTTGCAAGACTAGTTCCCAGGATTGCATCTGGGACTGGGGTGTTTGCTGGGGGACCACCCCATGAGTGGCTAGTGAGAGATTGAGGGACTGATTACATGCAGGCGGCTGGACATGAGCTGACCCAGGAGTTGGGGTTCACACAGCAAGGCAGGGCAAGTCGGGGCCCTGGAGTGGAGAATTATAGTGGCACACCAGTCCAGAATGCAGGAGGGGAATGTCAGACAGTAAATATCATAATGCCATTAGATACATTTATAGTACCCCATATCTTAAATATCTTGCCCAGTTCTGTTTGCCCCATCTCAAAAAAGGTATTTTAGAAATGGAAAAGGCACCGACAATGGCATAAAAATAGCTGGGTTTGGAGACATCCCCTCAACATGCAGTGAGTCCTTCCCGTCGCTGATTCGGAAAGGGAGAACACACTGGAACATGAGAAGAGAGCAAAAAGACTGAGACTTGTTAGCTTAGAAAAGAGAATTGGGGGGGGGGGGGGGGGAATATGCTAGAGATATAAAATCTTGACTGGTGTGGAGAAATTGAATAGGGAAGTGTTATTTACCCCTTCATGTAACACAAGAACTAAGGGTCACCCAATGAAATTAAGAGGCAGCAGGTTTAAAACAAAGCAAGTATTGCTTCACACAATGCAGTCACCCTGTGGAAATAGTTCCCAGGGAACGCTGTGAAGGCCAAAACTACAATTAGATTGAAAAAAGAATTAGGTAATTTCCTGGAGAACAGGTATGTCAATGGCTACTCACCAAGATGGTCAGGGACGCAAGCCATACTCTGCGTGTCCCTAAGCTCTGACTGCCAGAAGCCGGGAAGAGATGAGAGGGGATGGATCCTTCAATGATTGCCCTGTTCTATTCATTCCCACCGAATCACCTGCCATTGATCACAGTCAGGGACAGGATACAGATGGAATCATAAATCCTGGAACTGGAAGGGACCACGAGAGGTCATCGAGTCCCGTCCCCTGCACTCATGGCAGGACCAAGGACCCCCATTAAACAATCCCTGACAGGTGCTTGTCTGACCTGCTCTTAAAACTTCCAGGGGCAGAGATCCCACACCCTGCCGAGGCAACTTATTCCAGTGGTTCATCACCCTGACACTTGGGAATTTTTTCCTGATGTCCAACCTAAATCTCCCTTGCTGTAATTTAAGCCCATTGCTTCTTGCCCTATCATCGGCTCTTAACGAGAGCAATTTTTCTCCCTCCTACTCGTGACAACCTTTTAGGTACTTGTTATCCTGTCCCCTCTCAGTCTCCTCTTTACTAGACTAAACACACCCAGCTCTTTCAATCTTCCCCCATGAGTCAAGTGTTCCAGACCTTTAATCATTCATGTCGCCCTTCTCTGGACTTTCTCCAATTTGTCCACATCTTTCCTGAAATGAGGCACCCAGAACTGGACACACAGTTGAGGCTAATCAGCACTAAGTAGAGCGGAAGAATTACTTCTCGTGTCTTATTCACAACACTCCTGTTGATACGCCCCAGAATGGGGGTGGCTTTTTTTGCAGCACTGTTACACTGTTGACTCATATTTAGCTTGTGGTCCCCTATGACTAGAACCCTGTGTGGATGCAAACGTGGATTCGGATACAACCCGCATCTGCTCAGCATCAGTATTGAACCGATCCGCGATCCATGTGCCAGATTTTGTGTGTATCCACATTTGCGCCCAGGTTAGGCTCAGTCAGCACGCTGGACGTTGATTGGTTCATTCCCCATGCAGACCCCACCCATTTTTGATTGCAGTTTGCACACTGTGCTGTCAATCAGAGATTTTCTGACTGTGAGCGGTGGCTCTCTGAGCCCACGCCTGCTATGGCTGAGACCGATTGGCTAGCAGACCACAGCCAGAGCTGAGCTGGGATTGGCTGAAGTGCTTTCTTTGTTCGCCTGTGTGCTGCTGACACGGATCATAGCAGCAGCTGCAGCAATCCTGCCCCGGGCAGATAAAAACAGAATCTGTGTCTGGGCTCTAATCCAGAACAATGGGTCTGCGGAGACCCGTGGATCTGAAGAGCTCCAACTATGACACCCAGATCCCTTTCTGCAGTACTCCACCCTAGCCAGTCATTGCCCATTTTGTACGTGGGCAACTGATTGTTCTTTGCTAAGTGGAGTACTTTGCACTTCTCTTTACTGAATTGCAGCCTATTTACCTGAGGGCAAGTCTATACCGATGGTGGCAAAGTCGCTCCAGTCAGCGCAATCTTCAGTTTTCGAGTGAGGCATCTGTGTAGACGTGCTCAATCGATAACTGAACCGGAGCTGGAACACCAGCTCTGTAAGTGCATTTATGCTACGCCGACCGGACGCCATTTCCGGTCGGCTTAGTGTAGTGTGTAGGGAGGATTTAAGAAGTTGGCGGGAGATCCGCAAGGTATTTTACGGCCGCCGAAAACGGGCTCAGACCATTTCACCAGTTTCTCCAAATCATTTTGAATTGTGATCCTATCCTCCAAAGCATTTGCAACCCCTCCCAGCTTGGTATCATTGGCAAACCGTACAAGTGTGCTCTCTATGCCATCATCTAAGTCATTGCTGAAAATATTGAACGGAACCAGATCCAGAACTGATCCCTGAAGTATCTGGCTTTTTATGCCCTTCCAGCATTGATACTACTCTCTGGGAGCGGTTATCCAACCAGTTTTGTACCTATCTTATAGCAGCTCCATCCAGGTTGTATTTCCATAGTGTGTTATGGAGAAGGTGATGCGAGACCGTATCAAAAGCCTTACCAACGTCTAGATGTGCCACACCAACCGCGTCCGGTCTATCCACCACTGGTCTGACACAGTGTGGCCATTCTTATGTTCTTACAGAAACCCTGCATCAATTTAGCAAAGTTTGTCACTGTCAAAGTGCAAGAACTCTCACCGTTGCAGCATCTATAACCTCTAAGAACCTTACTACTACTTTCAGTTCACAATTTAAATGCTGAGACAGCAGAACTGCGGTTTTCCTAAACTCTAGCCATTTGCTTCCCTGATTTTTAGACCAAGGAGGAACTTTAGTCTTTCTTCCCACATATCACAGGCCCTCAGTTCTCCCTGTATTAAACCCAATGACTTGTGTTTGATTAAACAGCCTGTCCAGAAAGTGTCTTTAAATCCAGATGGGACACCTAAGAGATGGAGACTCCACCGCATACCATGGTAGTTGGTTCCAATGGTTACTCAGCCTCACTGGGAAAAAATTGTACTTTCGTTCTGTTGTGCTCTCTTCTCATGACAAGACTTGCAGAAGTTATATAAATGTGGACAGACCCCACCCAGACTGCCTAGCAGGGCATCACCTTGAAACACAGCTAGCTTGTCTTCTCCGCTTTGTTAGCGAGGGCGGTGGTGTGCTCTAGCTCTCAAAGCAAACTAACACACAGAGCTCAGAAGCTGGCTTTGCGTTACTAGGGTCAAAGCCCTCAGTTGCTTTCCCAAAGAATGAAAAACTATTTTCTAAATCTTGTGTTAAAGTGATTGCCTGATGAGCCCACCCCACCTGCCCCAGAAGAGATGAGGAGACATATGGAAAGAAGGCAATGTAACCTTTAGGGAGCTGGGGAAAACATTGCATCTATTTTGTGCATTTGGTGCATAGAGCCAACAAGGAAGTGTGCAAACATGGACTCATCCGTGGGACAGGGCTCAGCTATGCACCAGGCATTCCCAATGGGGTCTTGCCAGGGGCTCTCCTATTCCTCGTACCTCCCTCTCTCTTCCCTGTAGGACAGAGCACAGCCCTGGGGGTTGTATCCTGAAAGCAGTCTTCTGAGGACATTCAGATAACCATTGTCCCTTCTTGGGCCCTATTTTACCACTGCAGAACCCTGACAACCTCTATTCTGGCCTGGTCCCATGACTTGGGCAACCCTTAAAAGGGTTTTTGACTAGCCAGACAGCCAGAAGGAAGGTCAGTAGCTACTTCATTTCTTTACACCTCACTCAAAAGACAAACTGAAGTGACAGAGACCTAGGTCCCTGTTCGTGTGGGCACAAACCAGATCCAATTGCTGCTACCCCATTGGATCTTACACTAAACTGTGAGCGCTCTGGAGCAGGGAGGGGCTGTCTGTTTGTGCAATCAGAACTGCCGGGTACTACTTTAGATTAATCGTAAAAGAAAAGTGCATGTGCGAGTGTGTGTGCACACGCACGCTTGAGCCTGATGCCTGTGGCCGCCCTCAGCGCTCTGCCTGGCTGGTGGACACCACTGCTCCTCCCTTTGGTTCCTCCAAATACACTTCCCAGAGCAAAGACCATCTCTTTGTCTGGTATTCAACACCCTGGGCCCACTCCCAACCAGAGCTTCTTAGTGTCACCATAGTGCAAGCAGTACACTTCTTCCACACGCCCAGTTCCTCTTCATTCAGGGAATTAGCCCAGCTATTTCTGAAAAGTCCAAGTGAGAGCTCAGACCCGCTTCTCCCCCCCCAGTCCCAGAGCCTCCCTGCAGGTCTCCTACTCACCTTCCGCCAACTCCCATCATAGATGGCTTCGTGCATCACATCAGGAGAGCAGCAGGGAGTCAGTGCTTTGCTGACAGGCTCTCATTCCAGTGGCTGCTCAAAAACTCTTTGTGGTTGGAGCCAGAGACGGCAGTGAGATGGATAATGACAGATGCAGCTTCCCAACCAGCTCCCACGGTGCAGCTGTGCCCCACGCTTCCTCCCAGTGGCCCGTACACAGCTATGGAGCAGCATGCAGATGGGGGGAGAGAACCATCCCAGGGCTCCTACCCAGTCCTCAGGAGTGGACTGAAAGGGGTAACGCCTTCCGCTGAAACGAAGGCGTAGAATGGGAGTGGTGCGGCTCCCAAAGAGCCCCATGTCTGTCAGCGCCCTGCCCTGGCTAGGCAAAGCACTGACACCCGTGACACGGAGGAGACATAGGGAAGCGGGGTTCAAGCGTAGTGTGAATACGGCTGAAGCAGCACCTGCTGCCGACTGCAGGCAGGAACTAGAAAGCGAACAATCCCAGGACGGGCAGATTAGGATTAGGGACGTATTAAAGCCTTTAGGGGCTCAGGAAGCACATAATAAAGGGATCTCCCCTCCTTTCCAAGGTCAGGGCATCCAGGAGCTTCACTGGGCATGCTGGTCAGGGAATTAAAGCCAAAACACTACCAAGGCGGACAGTCAAGCAGCAGTCAGGGCGAGCTGCAAACAAGCAGGTCACCCTGGGAATGACTGTGTCTTGTGACCACAGTCAGACTGAATTTCCCATCACTTGGGCCACGTCCCTCTTCTCCCATGAGCCATCGCTTCACTCCCCGATTCTGTTGTGTGCAAGCAAGCCCTGGCATGGGACTGTGGCCCTCTGCCAGACAGGGAGACAAAGCACATGGTGGGCCAGGAATCAGGCTGGGCAAAGGAAGAAGCAAGCCAGATGTCTGCCTCCAACAGGGATCAGCAACCCCCAGCCCGCGTGCCAACGGTAGTACGTGAGTCCGTTCGGAGCAGCACCTCCTCTGGAGCCACAGAAATGGCTGCTTCTGCTGCCGAAAGCCACCCTGGATGGCTCCTTCTGGGGGCGGCTGGGGCACAGGATGTCCCCCCATGCCTATACCCCAAGCATGACATGAACAGAAGACACCTGAGCGGGTCCTCTCCCTGGCGTGATGCAGCCAAAAGGAGCTGCTCCGGGCTGGTTCTTTCCGTGGCGTCCCTGGGGACCCCCTATCCCAAGGCATGCTGCTGAGGGAAGCCACTCCAAGCAGCTTCCTTCAGTGGCGTCCCTGGGGACCCCTGTCCCCAGGCACACCGCCAAGAGGAACGGCTCCTTTCCGCAGCATGCCTGGGAAGCACCCCCAACCCAATCCTGCCTGAAAGATTTTTCAGCAGAGGGGCCGCCAGCACCCGCTGAGAGTCGGGAGGAGGAACCAGCACGGGGGTCAGAAAGATTGCCGACCCCCGCCCCACAGAGAGCCTCAGGAACCCAACCACCAGCAAGCATCGCTGTTAACGCTCCAGGGACCGCAACGGGGCACAGGTCTCTGGTTGCAGAGCACTTGCATGCTAGGGACCCCTGGCCAATTCCCGCCCAGCAAGGCCTCTCTCGAGAGCTGGGCCAGCCAAGCACGGACTGCGCTCACCCTCACTCAGACTTCGCCAAGTGCACAACAGAGCACTTCGGAGCACCTCACTCAGCCCCTCGGGGCAGCTAGGGAGCAGGCCTGCCCTGAACTCCTGGCTGAGAAGGGGGTGCCTTTGGCTGCAAGCAGACGCTGCCCAGAGGCTGTGGCCATGCAAGGACCTTGCAGGTGCATGGCCAGGCGGACTGAAGTGGCATCTGGAAGGGGAAGACTGAGGGAAGGAGAAACCCGCCCCCCAAATGAAATGACATCCTTGATGACACTGGGAAGAGATGCCCCCCAACGCATCTGCTATAAACCACTGCTCCGCCTGGTTCTCTCTCTGACAAGCGCCTGCTGGGCGCAGATGCAGTTCAACGCTGTTCCTCCAAGTCTACTGTAGGAATCTGTTCCCTCCGTTACTGGAGTCCTTTCTGTTTTCTCTCTCACCCTCCCAGGTTCCTCCAGCCCCTTTATCAAGAAACCAGCAGATTCCACCCCCATTAATTACTCTGAAAAATGGCCCCTCCCCCCACTCCTCTTTCCCAGCAAGGACAAGTAAGGGGGAGAGCAGAGGAGGAAACAGAAACTGCTACCAAATATGGAATTAACAGCCAGCGATGAAGCCACAGCCCAAGCATTTAAACTTCCTGCCGGCAGGGCAGATTCAAGGGCCACAGAACAGGCTGCTGGACGGGGAGCTCAGGAGGCAGTTGCAGGGCTACTGAGTTAGGTGCCATAGCAGGAGTTGCAGAGCAGAGCTGGAAAGGCGTGAGATTAATTAGAGAGGGAATTGCCAGCTCTGTTCCCTCCATAATCAATCTCACGAAGTGTCCCACTGAGACACCACCTGGACGGAAGGGGGTTCCTGGGCTCTGCATGGGACACTGCCCCCCACACTCAGGCTCCCGTTCTTAGAAGGATGCCCTCACTCCGCCCACGGTCACCAGTCCCTGAAGAAGGCCCCTGAGAGCAGTCAGTGAGGTGCGCAGGCAGAGGGGACAGGACAGCTGACAGCTCTTCCTCCCTCTGCTGACTGCCGCACAGGAAACAGGTTCTGTGTTTCCCCTTTTCTGTGTTACATCCGCATTTGGCCCAGGGTGACACCCGCTCTCACCACAATGGCTCTGGCCTGAGCACCCACTTCAGCCCAGAGGGGAAGAACTGGAGTTATGTCCTCTCCCTGGGCACAATCGGCCCTTTGTTCAGGGCTGTCAGATCTCCATCAGGACAGTCCTGTGAGCAGGAATTCCCCGGAGCACCCGAGACCCCGGCCCCTTTGTACTCCAAGGCAGAGCAGGCGATACGGATGCAGTGAAGGCTCCCACTCTGGAACGAAGGCCAGCCTCTCACTCTGCAGAGTGGGCTCCAGCCCCAGTAAGGCAAAGCCAGACTTGCCTGCTGGCCTCAGAAGGGCAGGAATCCGGCAAGTTTGGGTCTAGGCAAAGGGGGGTGGGGGGAGGGTTCTAGTGGATGGGATGTGTCCCAAAGCAGAGGCGCACACACAGGACCAGAGTCCTAGTATGGACTCCTGCTGTGTCCTTGGGCAGCCACGACGCTCGTAACGCGCACGCAGGAGGATGCGAATCCACAGTGCCAGTGAGGTCCCAGAGGCTGCAGAGCACCCAGAGCATTTAGAGTTGAAACCACTTTCTAAAATGAACCGTTCCGGCACTGTGCCCCAGCAGCCCCTCGCCCTGCACAGGCCTGAATGGAAACGCTGTCAGGCTGGGCAGGGACAGCGCTAGCTATAAATACCCTGAGCCAGCCCCAGCCACCACAGCACAGGCTGGGAGCGTCCCCGCCTGCTGAGCTGGCCAGCTGTAAGCGGCTCCAATCACTCCACACAGGCCCCAAGGAAAGCAAACATCACTGGCTGAAAGCCCCTAGCAATCCCGGCTAACCAACGCTGAGGGCCCGCCCGAGCCCCATCTCCCAGACCCTCCTTGCTTATTTCATCAAGCCAATGGCCTTAACTGGAATGGGGCATCAAAACCACACAAGACGCCCAGCTGGGTACTTACACCCTCACCTGGGACCAAGTGCAAGACACATGGACATTTACAGCAGGAACCATCTTCAGCCTGCTTCCCCAAGATGGGCCTTTCTCCCTGCAAACGGCCCACGTGTGAGGCCACCGCCTCCTCGGGGTCAGAGCACCCAGACCCTCCAACCCCAGGGCAAGACTCTCTCCTTCTCACCCCAGCCTGAGCGGCATTCCAGCCAAGCAGGGTCAGGCCCACGGCCAGCCTACCACCAAGAGGGACGGGGGCTTCTGAAGGCAGCAGCCCCCTCTGCCATGCAGCTGTGTCCTGCCAAAGAGAGATGCTATTTCCTCCTGAGCCTGTGTTAGAGGCCAGCCTGTGCAGAGTGCTGCTGTTGCTCTGTACCCTGCTGAGGAGCTGCGCAGATGACGCTCTTGTTATTTATGGAAATTAACCCTTCTCACCCCAGACACAGAATTGCTGCACTGCCAGCCCCTGGAATTTCACGCTTGTCACTCTGAACTCATGCCACCTAACTTGACCATCCTGGGAAGACCCCTTCCCCATCTCTAGCAGCTGGGGGCAGCCCCTCTCTCTGAGACTTCCCAGCAACAGTCTCCCTCCCCGCCACTCTCCCGGCTCTTTCTGCATTTCGAGGAGCATTCCTGCCCCGCCCCATGGAACAGACACCAGCACTGACATGGGATCTCTCTCAGGTCCAGAGCTGACACTAGGCTTGTGTCCATCCAGGCAGCCAAGATGGCACCGCCCTACTAGTGAGAGCTGGACCCCCAGCATGCCAGCAGCTGGATCTGCTGCTCTCTTTTGGCGTCCTGCAGAGGAAGAACGCCAGAAGGGGAAGTGGCTTTACAAGAGGAAGCAGCTGTCGAAAATGCTGCATGCAGCCCCTCTGTGAAGCATGGCTTGTCAATGCATGCCCCCTGTTTGGATCCCACGCTGGCTACAGCAGGAGAGATGCAAACTGCAGAGAGCCAGAGTCCTGAGACACTGAGGTAACAGGAGGGTCACTTCACTCCCAGCCCTGAGTTTGGGGGATTTACCTCCCTCCCACACAAAAAACAAAACCAACTAGGGGCTCCACCCCCCCCCACCACTGGTGTAATGAATCATGAGGGATCTCCCTTTGTTAGAAGAGAGGGGGTGGGGGAGGCTCTGTGGCCTGGGTGGTGCAGGAGGTCAGACTAGATGATACTGGACCCTTCTGACAGTCTACGAGCAGGCACCGTGTCCTAGCACAAGAGATCAAGGGGTTCCTCCGGCTGGGCCCAAGAACCTCTGGGGCAGGCACGGTGCCGTGAGGAGCCACAGCGACGGGTGGTGTTGGAAGCTCTCCCTCATCTCTGCCACATCCAGGACCACTGTACAAAGCAGCTGAACACAGGCTGCATGGAAGACACAAGTGATGATGCCCAGCATCTCATTCCAACTGAAAACTGAACTGACCACACGCATCTTCTTTGGTCACGGGATCGCTGCATTCAATTCAAATGGAGCAGGCCACACCCAAGTGCACTCCTGCACACTCTCCTGATGCTGGCCAGGACCAACCAGTCAGCCCAGCCACGGGTAAGCCCTGAACTGCAGGCGTGCCCACACTGCAATGGGAGGTGCGGCCGCAGCATGTGTAGGGAGTCCCAAACCAGCTTTAAGCTAGGCAGTGTGAAAACCAATGGCAGCGAAGCTCAGCCGCATGGGGCTCAGCCCAGGCTGTGCAAGGCCACCTGGGACCCTGAGTACTTGCTCGGGTGGCTAGGCCACACGGACGTCCATGCTGCCCGTTTCACTGGTACTGGCGCTTGTGATGCCTAAATTAAATGCCTGCATGTGCTACAAACGCACCCCTGAGGGCAGTGCAGACGCTTCCTATGGGTGGCAGACTCAGCTCCCTCAATTTCACAGGTATGCTGTGATGCAGACAGCCCCTCCCACCTCTGCACTAGACCTGCTTCTAGGAACGGTGGGGGTGCCGGTAAAAATGCCTGTGTCCCATCAGCACTTGTCTCCCCACCAGTGGAGATGTAGCCCTGCTAGCTTGCTCAGAACTGCAGACAAGGGCTAAGGATGCCTGAAAGAACAAATGGGGTCCCTGCCAGCGCCCCAAGGGAGCTGGGGAGCCAGACTGTGCCTACGTGCACCAATGGTTCTGCTCCTACGGACAGGGCAGCTGTGATGAGACTTTGACCAGTGTGAGAGCTGCCAGCTGAACCAACCCAAGTCCGTGCACTGCAGAGAAGAGCAAATGTTTGCAGGTTTGCCTCTGCTATCCCAGCCAGCATTTTTCTGGGCAGGATCAGGCCGGTGACAGATTGACAATGATACAAGTCAAGCACGTTGCCAGCCACAGGGCCCCAAGCTATCTTCAGAGTACCAGCAATACGATAAAGACCCCGTCAGAGCCTGTGGAATAAGTCAAGGCTATAACCTAACGGCTCTGAGCCATTGCACATTTGGGAGGCCACTTCTGAGATGTAATAGGCCTCTCAAGATGGACATCAATGGTCTTCCTGGAGTATTCACCCTTTCAAGGAGATTCCTCAGTTAAGCTTTAATGTCTCAGTTCATCATCAAAGCTGCCCACTCCACCTTCATCAGGCCGTCAGTAATTCACTGGAAAAGGGGTCCGACAGCAAAGAGAACAGCAGTTTGTTGAGGTGACATGATATTGTGTCCCACAGGGGCTCTGTCCAACACGAGACCTCCAGTCTTTCCAGGGGAGGCTGGGTCCTTCTCCTCTTGACCTTCCACCTCTGCTCCTTTGGCCAAGATAGGTTTCCCTACCTTACCACTGACTATAGGGCAGCTCCAGCGACCGTGAGACATCCCCAGAGGAGTCACCAGTTGGGGCAGCCAAGCAAACTGCCTTCAGCAAAGAAGCTCTCAGAGCTCTTTGCATCTCTCTGATGTGGCAACAGCCAAGAGAGGGTGTGGAGTCCCCATCGTGGGAGAAACCAGAGCCTGAGAGGAGACACTTGCCAGCAGGGATGGTTCAGGAGGATGACTCATTCCAGCACCAAAGCAGCACTGGAAACTGCAAGGGGATGGCCCATTAAAGTTCCACGCCTGCAGCGCTGGTCTGAAGAGATGACAGTGCTCAGAAAGATAAAGGTTCATTAGTTCAGTGACCCAGTTTATCCATGCCAGCAGCAGGCCAGGCACGCCCCAGCCCATGCCCAGGAGATGGTGCTGAGTAAACCCCAGTGGTTTTACAGCTCAGCAACTGGAATGTGCCCAGGAAGCCTTATACAGTGCAGAGCTATGAACTCGGGGGAGGGAGTGAGGAACCTGGAGGAAGAGTCACAGGGCGCGAGAATTACTAAAGATGGAAAGTGCCTAGCTCACCACGGCTGCTGGCTCCACTGCCCAGCTAGATTCATTGTGCACATCCACTAATCACCTAGTTAGCCAGAAACAGTTACATAGCACCGGGGACGGCGAAGCAGAGATATCCTCAGAGCCAGCGCGTAACCTGCTGCCACCCTCAAAACTATTTCCCAAGCCACATCTCCCTACACTACACCCTCCATGGCTCCCTCAGAAAGGCCATGCCCCCTCACAGGAAAAGGTGCAGTCAGAGGGCATGAGCAACCATATGCTGTTCCCAAGATTGCCCTTTTCAGATGAGCCAATGCCCCCTCCCCAAAGCTGGCATACATCCCGCACACGCTGGAGGCCATTAGCTGCAAGCATACACACATCACTAGAACTGACCCACAGTACCACTCCCAGGCCTTGTCCCAGACTGCTGCAGCAGCAGATCAACTCAGCATCGGAACCAAGCCACGTTTCCATCAATGGATTAAAGCTGGGCCAGAGGCAGACGTACTCGTGGCATCCAGCTGTCAGCTCAGGCGGATCATCTCTCGCACTGCGATGGGTTAATAGACATGCCTTGAGGAATGGCGCAACGCCCCCCCCCCCCCCGCACTGCCCATCCACTTCCCTGCTGCCAGCGGTTCTGAACCAGGAGGCCTTAGTTCTACACTATGCCCACAACGTTAATAAGAGATTCCCCAGAACCCCTCTTCCATTCCCACACCCCCCGAAACATCCACCCTGTGCATACCAAGGGCAAACTGCAGGACCCCCTCTGAGGTCTGCTCTCAGCCCAAGTCTGTCCCCTCCCCTGCTGACACTTTCCTACAGACAAACCTGCTCCACAGGCATGGAATCAACAGCACGACTGAGACAGAATCTGAGCTCCAGGCAATGCTTCCAGTGGAGCTGTGTCACAAAGCTGTGCAAAAGCCAGGACAGCGAGGTGGGAGGAACAACTTCTGCTGCCCCTGCCTGTTACTGAGCTCTAGCTGGTGCTGTACAGCTGAACGGGGCAGCCTCTGTGCTTCATTTCCTAGCCAGAGGCAGCAGGCCCGGCGAACAGAGGCTGACTCAGCTCAGCAGAGACAGCAGCAGATAAGGAGGGGGAATAACCCCCTGTTCTCTACCTACAGCCCAGGAGAGAGAAGCCTTGATGTTTCCCAGGATAGCAAGATTCAGCAGAGTTCACTGGGCCCCGGGGGAGCACGGCCAGCGCACGAGCTGGATGCAGAAGGAGGCCCACGACGGCCCGACACTGCCATCACTGCAGCCACACAGAGGGGGCTAGAGCCTGACTCAGTTTGCACAAGGGAGGGAAGCCAGCAACAAAGCCAATGCATAGGTTTTAGCAGAGCCACAGCGAGAGAAACCAATGAGGAGAGGTGTGCTCCTCAGTGCATCCAGTGAGGAGTAAGAACAACCCTCTGCTCCAGCTGTGGTGGATCCCAGCAGATATCATAGTTGGACCTCATCTGGAAACATCTGTCAGCTTTGCCTCTGGCTAGGAGACAGATCAACTCAAGGCTCCCTTCCACTGCATCTCCAGCTCCTGGCAGGAAGAAGGAGCTGTTCCACACCCAGATGAGCTGCTCCAAAGGGACATCCCCACTCCTCCACTAGCACCCAGTCTCCATTTCCGGTCCCACTCACTGCAGGTAGCTCTGGCTGCGCCACTCAGCCTTCCCCAACCAGCAGTGTGACAGTGCTATCAGACTTGGCATCCAGCTAACCCACTCTCCCGAGCAGCCCTGAAACTGCCCAGGGCTTGGTTAATCAAACTTCCCAGTTGCCTGGGGAACTCGCAGAGGCAGCAGAGGCTCCAGAGCTGCCTGTCAGCGCTTCAGGGACAGTGCAGCACCCAAGTGCATTCCAAGTAGGGCCAAAATGTGTGGGTTTGTTGGGGTTTTTTAGACCAAAGCTCAGATTCTGCAGAAACCCACGAGGCTGGAGATTTGGATCTTTGCAAGTTTCCTACTCACCACTAGATCCCATAAGGGCTGTTAATCCAAACATTACTGTAACTAATGAGTCAAATTCCAAAGGGGTAGCCGTGTTAGTCTATTGTAGAAAGACAACAGAGTCTTGTGGCACTTTTAAAGACTAACAGATCTGTTAGTCTTTAAAAGTGCCACAAGACTCTGTTGTCTGTAACTAATGAGATGGCAAAAGAGCTGGACTGAGCCTGAGCAACCCAGCAGAGCCAGACATAGCCATCACTGAGCCGGGGCTCAGCTGGAAAGCAGACACAACCACAGAGCAGCAGCCTGCCACCCCGTGCTGCTGCCTGCTCGTCCCACAGGAAGAAAGAAGCAAGCTCCGGTTGAGAACCTAATACAGGAAGTGACAGCTTCAACTTCAAACTGGCGTATGTTAGGCCGTAGAGTGCTGCTCCCTGTAAGGGCTGGGGAGAAGGCTGCAGAGGAGACCCTGGCACTGCGGCCAGAGGCCCCTTCTTGGAGCTCAGGTAACTGTCAGCCAGGTCCCGATGCAGAAGGGACAGGCTGGGCGGGCAGGCAGGGAGGGAGGATGCTATCTGCTAAATCAATGAGAGTCCTGTGGTACCTTACAGACTAACAGATTTTCTTCAGCATAAGCTTTCGTGGGCTATAACCCACTTCGTCCGATGCACATAGCCCACAAAAGCCTATGCCAAAGAAAATCTGTTAGTCTATAAGGTGCCACAGGACACTCATTCTTTTTGCCCTACACAGACTAACACGCCCCTCCGGAAATATCTGCTAAATGCATTTGCCCCACTGCGCCGTGTCAGTGAAGTGAGTCAACCCAGCCCTGGGGGAATACATTCATCAGTGAGACGGCAGCAGACAGGCAGTCTGGGAGCGGAGGGTGGGTGGGGGGGGTCCGATGTGAGGGACCTTCCCCTCTCCTCTCACACAAGCTCTCTCCCTGAGTCACCAGAGCTCTATGTCAGTCTGTCCCAGCTGCTTGCACAACCCTCGTAATCACTGCCCCAGGAGTCGTGCAAACCCCGTAATCACTGCCCCAGGAGTCATGCAAACCCCGTAATCACTGCCCCAGGAGTCGTGCAAACCCCGTAATCACTGCCCCAGGAGTCGTGCAAACCTCACAGGCTGGCACATGGTGCCCCCACCTGGCACCCCCAGGCTGGCCTCGGCACCCAACAGCCCCACACAGCTTGGCTCCCCCCATGCTCTCCCTCCAGCCCCACCCCGCCTGGCCCCCCGTGTTCCCCCCCAGCCCCACCCCGCCTGGCCCCCCGTGTTCCCCCCCACTCCCCACCCCGCCTGGCCCCCCGTGTTCCCCCCCACTCCCCACCCCGCCTGGCCCCCCG
>ML688411.1:0-41217 GCA_007922175.1 Pelusios castaneus
TAAAGCATGGTCAGGGCTGGTGAGGGCACTGAGGGTGTATATTCTTTCACCTTTGTGCCTCTTTCCTGCCCCAGGTTTTTCTGACTCTCTGATTCATCCAGAGCTCAAGCATACCTCATCTCTGGTTTCTTCTTCTGTGGAGGTTCCATTGGAGAAGCTGAAGAAAAATAGACTTACTTGACCTGTCAAGATAGAGGAACCTTGGTGGTCAGTCTGTATTCCATCTTAGTCCACCTGGGACATTGGTTAGTGGCTCCTCCACCTAGCCTTGAGCATGGCCATGTACCTGATGCAGTTCAGCCCTCTCCCTGACACCTGCCCTTCTGTGGCATGAGGGAGACCCTCGGCTCCCGCCTCCCCCAGCTACCTAATAGTAACACTCTGCTACAAGGAGGTTCCAAAATTAAACATGAGTTACCGAGTTCTACATAGATGGATTTCCCGAACTGTCTGTGCCCTGAAAGCTTTTCCACCATCATTTTCAATAGAAAAACAAGTTTGGGGGAGCACAGCAACCCACAAGATGTTGGCTAGGTGATTGGCACCAGGACTGCCGGGGCAGAGGACTCTGAGACGGATCAGCACAGACATTGCTGTGGCCAGTAAGTGACCTGAGCTCCTAGATGCTTCCCACCCCAGTGGCATTCTCCAAGGTATGTTGAGCACCAGCAGGCACTGCACATCTCTGGAGGAGCAAATATTTAATAAGGGACTCTTCAGTGTCGCCAACAAAAGCCTAACGTCCTCCAGTGGATGGACACTGATGCTAGACAAATGCAGGCTCAAATTAAAGTGCACATTTCTTACAAGGGGGCATAAGTAAGCATTGGAAAAATGTCCCAAGGCCTGATGTAGATTCTCCATCATGGAGAATTTTCAAATCAAGACCAGAGGTTTTTTTCTAACTGGTAAACTCCAGGCAGGTCTCTGGCCTGGGCTATACAGGAGGTCATGATGGATGATCACATTCTTTCCCTTTTGGGCACGCTACCTGGGAATTACAAAAAGACTTGGAAGATTAGGGACTGCTGAGATCATCAGCCCCTCTGGATACTGTGTGCAGTCCTGTCCATCCCATCTAAGAAAGGCAGAGTGGAATCATAGGCACCCCAAGCCAGGCAACTGGGGAGATGGAATGGGACCAGATGGTAGAAATGGTTACTTCTATTTCCACTTTTCCTCATGGCAGCAGAGGCATGGGATGCAATAGAAAAGGAGGACAGTCACAGTAAACACTCCTGTTCATGGTGCAGGAAGTCTGAGACCAAGCCTGAACATTTCGGAGGCTAAGAACAACCAGTGACCAAAGTGACAGTTAAAAACATTGATTTGTTTTTAAAAGAATCTAAGTCCTTTTGCGGACTTCTAGTGAGTCCTGGGAAGGGGATGGGCTACCCCATCGCTGCCTCCAGCAGGGGTCTTGCACTTCTTCCAAAGACCTGGCTCCAGTCACTGTCAGATGGACACTGGTAGGACTGCCCAGCCTCCAGGATTGTACTGGAGTCTCCAGGAATTATACATTGCTATTTATTTAAAGATCATTTCATGGCATGAAAACTCCAGGATATGTCACACCTTAGACAAAGATCTGTGTGGTGACCTGGCATGTCCTGCATCACAGCTCACTGCCACTTCAACTTGGATACTCCCGGCCTAGATGTAGGGACAGGGAAACAGAACAGAAAACAGCTTCCAAGATGAGGGGGCCCCAGAAGTTTCAGTAACAGCCTCAGAACACTCCCAGGATTTCACTGCCTCATCCCTTCCTCCATTCAGACAGCCCATGGTCCAGACAACTCTGGTGCCAGAGCCTGCAACTCATCAGAACACCGTTCCCTTTACTGCTGGCCTGGGTCATGCAAGACCTCAGATGGGGTGGTGAGCACAGGTCCTTTGGCTATGTCTACACTAGAAAAGTTAAGTCGACTTTGTTAAGTTGACTTAATAAGGTTGACTTTAAGTCGACACTAAGTCGACCTTCTTAAGTCGAGTTAACAAAGTCGACTTAACTTTTCTAGTGTAGACATAGCCCCCTGTCGACCTTATTAAGTTGACTTTAGGCGCTAATCCCCGTCCACACTGGCTTTAAGTTGATCTAAAATGAGTTGTTATTAAGTCATCTTAATAAAAGCCCAGTGTGGACGCAGCTTTATTTAGGTCAACTTAAGCTTCCTTAAGTCGACCTAAGTTGCCAGTGTAGATGCACCCTTTGTGCCTTGACAGCTGTGAATCTGCGCTGCTAATGACTGGTCTCCAGTCATGGACTCACAGAAGATTAGGCTTGGAAGGGACCTCAGGAGGTCATCTAGTGCAACCTCTGTTCAAATCCAGACCAACCCCAACTAAATCATCCTAGCCAGGGTTTTGTTAAAGTGGGCCTTAAAAACGTCTAAAGATGGAGATTCTCCCACCTCCCTAGGTAACCCATTCCAGTGCTTCACCATCTCCTAGGGGAAAAGGTTTTCCTAATATCCAATGTAGACCTTTCCCACTGCACCTTGAGTCCACTGCTTCTCGTTCTGTCATCTGTTACTACTGAGAACATCCTCCCTGGAACTTCCATTCAGGTAACTGAAAACTGCCATCAAATCCCACCTCATTTTCCTTTTCTGAAGTCTTGTGGGGTGAGTTTCATTCTGGCCCTGAGATAATCAGTCCCAGACAGAGATAATCAGAATAGATGAAACATGGTGCATCAAATGTGGTGCGTTGTCCTCATAGACACTGAAAGGCTTTGACCCACCAAAGATCGTTTACGTTGGGTACTCAGGGGACATGGGTTTGCATTAGTTCTCCTCCAATTCATGCAAAACTCTTTGCCCTCTGTGCAAGAATGCTAACAACATCAATAACAAAACAAACCCTCTGACTTTCCCCAACTTGCACTGAGCTGGAGCGAACACCCTCAGAGAACCTGTCATTTCTAGAAAACAGTGAACCTGGACTCAGAAACCTTGGGCCGTTCTGTCCAACCTTCAAATTGGGTGAGTGACATCTGGTACGCTGCCATCCTAGTTTGGACCAGCTCTGGCCATTCGATTCCCTAGGTGGATGGAAAATGTGTTGATAAGCTTTTCTGGCAGGTGGGCCTCTGCAGGTTGCTGTGTGGATGCTAGTAAACAGCTGGATCAAGCCTAGGTTGTCAACTGTTGTGACACCGAGGAACCCTGAGCTCACATCCTACACACTTGTGCAATAGACTTTATATGAAACGTACCTTGGGAGGGATGGGGTGGAAACAAAGAACTCTCTGATCATTACTAATCCTGCGTCATGACTACATGGTGGGTACTAGGAGTTATGGCCAAGTCCTGCCATGAGAACTAAACCATGTTCTAATCTGGTCTGTCCTAAGGAAAGGCAAACTCTATTTACATGTAACCCTTGTGCCATGGGGAGTTGGAAGCAATCAGAACCAGGTTAGATAGTGTTTCCTATCCAGAACTACAACAGGAACAGCTCAACTCCCCACCGGTCACCTGGCACCTCGAGAAGGCAGCACTTCCCTTCTCACAAGCAGAGAGTCTGAGGGCAGAAGGAGCTTTTAATGAAAGGAAGGAAGTGACTCAGCGCTAGTTTAGGAAACCAGTGCAAGCAGGATTCAGAAATATAAAACCAGGAACAAATCCCCGTCCCACAGTACACTGGGCAGTGTCCTTCGCCTCTCCCTCCTGATTCCCTGCCCCACTCACAGCCGCTGTCCTTGGGCAGTGATGGGCTAGAGCTTGGAAGGCATATGCGTGAGTTCACCTCCCACCATGCTGGGAGGGGAGAAAGCATATTGCTTGCCCTGCCGGCCATCGCTGCTGCTTTATTCACCACTGCCCAGACACCCTGCCCACCATCACCTTCTGCTAACACCTGCTTCTGCTGTGGGTGCTGCGGGACAGTCTTTCTGCCACCCCAGCTCAGCAGGGGAGAGCTTGTTCAGACCCTGCTTACATGCAGAGAACAGACCCACCCAGCTCGCTGGCAGTGGTGCCAGAGCTCACACTAACACAGATGTCCGTGGGGAGAGAGGCAGGTGTGATGGAGTCCCCCAGGGCTCTGGACCCACTCTGGATGCAGCCAGTCAGATTCTAGCACTGAGAGTCCTCCTCGGGAGGGTCCAGAGTGCCCCTCAGTTCTCTGCACACTCCATGGAGCCAGCTCCTGACTCTGGCCATAGAGGGCTCGTCACCTCTGCTCTGCCTGAGCTCCTCATGTGCTTCCCCTGAGGGGATAGCTGGGCAACTCTGCCACACTCCCCAAAGGGGCCATGCACCTGCCTTGGAGTCAGAACTGATTCCCAGCCAATGTAGGACTCAGTAGAGTTCATTAGTTCTCAGGGTCATAGAGCAGAAAGACTTTGATAGCAGCTTGAACAGAATTTCAGCTGTGACCAACATGAGAGCCCAGAGCCCATAATCTTGGCCCTTTGTCCTGGGCCCCCACAGGGGACTAGGCTTTTACAGCCAGCCACCCCCCCTCCGACCCATCTGATCCCAGTCCTTGCCTCCTGATCCCCACCTGCCACAACCTGTCTCAAGTGGTTGAGGAAGGACGGGGGTCATGGTCAGGTCTGTGTGCATGTGTCCAGGAAAGGTCCGTCTGCCCTCTAGTAGCCTCTGCAGTGATCACACACCCAGATCCCATCACCAGAATACATGAGTAACATATGGGGAAACTGAGGTACCACACAGCACTTCAAGAAAACCCCAAGCATATCTCTACTTCAACACAGCATGGCAGCTACACCCTGCATGAGAGAGAACTTGCTCTGAGTTTTAGTTTACAGGTGACTCCATCACAAAAACTCACTGACCTATAAAGATGGGGAGGCTGGGCATCTGAATATACACCCAGCCACTGGTGGCTATTCTCCGGTGCTGTTCCATGTGCTCACCTGCTGACCAATGTTCCCTCTAAGGTTTGGCGGCTTGTGTGCAAAATTTTCAAGCCGTGTGCAAAACATTTTCTGAATAAAATTTTTGTGTAAACTCACACGACAGAAATTATAGGCATTAATTGAAGTTAAAGTAATTGTAAATAGAATTAATTAATTGGTTTAATTGAATTTGAATGAATTTTGAATTGAAATTTAATTTTTAGAAAGGTTTTTATTTAAAATTAATTTTTTAAAAGTTTTTTTAAAAAAAGGAAGGAAGGAAGGAAGGAAGGAAGGAAGGAAGGAAGGAAGGAAGGAAGAGAGAAAAAGAGAGAAGGAAGGAAGAGAGAGAGAGAAAAAGGAAGGAAGAGAAAAAGAAAGAGAGAAGAAGGAAGAGAAAGAAGAAAGAGGAAGGAAAGAAGAGAAGGAAAGAAGGAAGAGAATGAAGAAAGAGGAAGGAAAGAAGAGAAAGAAAGAAAAAAGAAGGAAAGAAAAAGGAAGACAAAGAAGGAAAAAAGAAAGGAAGAGAAAGAGAGGAAGAAAAAAAAAAGAAGGAAGGCAAAGAAGAGAAAGAAGGAAAGAAAAAGGAAAGCAAAGGAGAGAAAGAAGGAAGGAAGAGAAAGGGAGAGAAAGAAGGAAGGAAGAGAAAGAAGAAAGAGGAAGGAAAGCAGAGAAAGGAAGGAAGCAAAGAAAGAGAGAAAGAAGGAAAGAAAGAGAGAAAGAAAAAAGAGAAGGAAGAGAAAGGAAGGAAGGAAGCAAAGAAAGAGAGAAAGAAGGAAAGAAGAGGGAAGAGGAAGAGGAAGGAAGGAAGAGGAAAGAAAGAAAGAAAAAAGGAAGAGAAAGAAGAAAGAGGAAGGAAAGAAGAGAAAGAAAAAAAGGAAAAAAAAGGAAGACAAATAAGGAAAAAAGAGGAAGAAGGAAGAGAAAGAGAGGAAGAAAGAAAAAAAGAAGGCAGGCAAAGAAGAGAAAGAAGGAAAGAAAAAGGAAGGGAGAAAGAAAAAAGAGAGAAGGAAGGAAGAGAAAGGGAGAGGAAGAGAAAGAGAAAGGAAGAGAAAGAAGGAAGAAAAAGAAGAAAGAAAGAAGGAAAGAAGAGGGAACAGGAAGAAAAAGAAAGAAAGAAAGAAAGAAAGAAAGAAAGAAAGAAAGAAAGAAGCCAAGGCTGCTAGCGGGGGAGGACCCTATCACGGCCCTGGGAAGCCGCCGGTGGGGCCGAGCAGACCCCAGCCCTGGAGGCTGATCCTGGCCCCGTGCTGGGAGGCCGAGGCCGTGGATTAGTCTGGCCCCGGCCCCGGGCCAGGAAGTCGAGGCGATTGGCGGGTGGGAGCCCGCCGCGGCCACAGCCACCCCGCTGCCCCGGCTGCGTGGGGCAGGCAGGCAGGCCCGCGCTCCTGACCCTAGCCTGAGCCTGCCTGTCCCACCCTGGGGGCGGGGAGGGCCAGCCCAGAGGCCGGGAGCAGGCTGGGTGTGCTGCGGCAGAGCCGCTGCCCCGGGGCTTGGAGGGAGCGGCGGGGGCTGCTGGGCTGCGCGGGGGTCGCTCACTGCTGCACGGGGGGTTCGACGGCCACTGCGTGGCCGCGCACCTGCACAGCTTAGAGGGAACACTGCTGCTGACCCCCTCCCCACAGGCCCAAGCCCCAGTTCATTGGGCCCTGTGTATGGCAGGCCTGAAGTTGGGGTAATTGTACATAAAGTCCTGGACCAAGCCATGTTCTGCACCCAGCCCCAGGGAGAGATCACTCTGGAGTAACCCTCAGCCTGACCCATGATGCGGCTCCAATCCACTGGGTCCAGGTTGGCAGGGCCACACCCCTAGCTAGCGATAACCTGGGAGTTCTCCCCACACTCCACATACTGCAGCCAGCTGGTGGGACGTGTGCTGGACCATGAGTCTTTGCAGACGGGTGCAGTGATAGGTGCGTGAGTCACACTGCTCTCCCCATCACGCCTGGCTCAGAAGGAGAGTGGGAGCAGATGCAGACAAGGCAGAGCCCGTCCCAGCTACAGCAGCGAGCGGAGAGATTCCTCCAGCGCCAATGTTCCCTCTAAGCTGATGATGCAGCTGAGCAAGTTATGGTATTTGCTGAGCGGCAATTTGTGAGGCATGGCGCCGCATGGGCAAGTTTTTTGGCACCGGAAGCATCAGCATGCCACGCCAGGCGCCATGCACCAGAGCCCCAAGGGGGGAGTGCGGTGGATCAGGCCAGGCGGGCGGAGGGGGCTGGGGGAGCGGTCACTCAGCACCCGGGGCTGGGAGACTGTGCGGGCCTCTGTGATACCGGCGCAGGTGTGTGAGGGCTGCTGCTTAAAGGGAACCTAGTCCAGACTAGCCCCTGCTACAGAGTAGTGGGAGTACTCAGATTGAGTAGGAACCAGATTTTCACTCCCCTACACTTCTGTGGGGTGTTGCGATAGAGCAGTGGGGCAGGATAGGGCTGTGAAGGGACGCGGTTAGAGCAGTGAGAGTTGACTTGCTCCCCACATATATCATGGGAGCAGGATGGCGACGGCTGGGGATGGGAGGGGGCAGGTGCTAGAATATAGAGACTTAGGCCTGCCTGTTAAAGGCCGATGATCCTATCTTTTTTAGAATATTTTTATTAGTTAGCTAGTTACCTGGGATATCAAAACACAGACACGGTGCTCACCTATGGGCCTTCTCTCCTCAACGGTTTGCGGCTTTCAATAAGCAAACCAAGGGCAGCCATCAAATGGGAGACGTATGGTCACATGCCCACCTTCCAGCCCGTGCGATGAATATCCATGCCAGCAGAACAGGCATCATGCCAGGAGGGTGCCCAGATAGACAGCCGCACACTGTCTTTTGTCTTCCCTGCATGGTGTCACGAACCATCCGACGCCCCTTACCTTAGACAGAAGACCCCCCTCTCACCCCCTGACCCTTTTGCCGTACAAAGCGTTGTTTTCCCAATGGAAACAGAGAACTGTTAGAAAAACTAGTGTAAACCAGGAAACAAGCAGGAGATCTATATAAGCAATTGCCATGTTACTTCCATTTTGAATCTGATACTGTTTTGTTCAGTGTTCCCGGTACTTGAAATAAACCTCTTCAGGGTTGTCCGTATTGCCTGATCCTTTTGGAGGGACCAGCTCCGGGCCAGCCCCCTAGCTCAGCCCTGGGGCTTCTGGTGGCAGCGGGGGATGCACGCTTAAGCGCCTCAGCCTCTGCCACCACCCGAACCCCTGCAGCTGGACTAGGGGGCTGGCCAGAACTGGCGAGGGCAGCCGGTTTGGGCCAGCCCCCAGCTCAGCCCTGGGGCTTTGGGTGGCAGCTGCAATAATAGTCAATTTCACTGCTCTGAAAGCAGTGACCTGGATTGGCACTCTGGGACATTTCCGGAGGCTGTCGAATGCGGAAAATCTGTCCACACAAGCACTACCACAGAACAGTAAGTCTAACCACTCTCGACTTGAGTGTTTAATAGTTGCGGGGCAAGAGGGTGCTGCCGCGCACCAGGGAAAATGCTCGTGTGGATGCTCCAGCTTTATTACACAGTAAGGAGCCTTATTGCACAAGAAAGTGATCTTGTGTACATGGCCTCTGTTTGCTGGACTACGTACTTACTTTAGGAAGCAAATGAAATAACCAGATCTAGAGAAAACAGTAATACAACACCTGCACACTATTTCCTCCCGCAGTGTCTTCAAAGGCCTAGAGCATTCTCTGAGGTGTTGTCTGAGCTGCTAGGATCCACATCAGGCAGCTCATAGCTTCTTCTCTACCTGCAGTCCATCTCTCTGCTGCTGAGAGAGCCCTGCAATCAAAGAGTCCACTTGGCCGCCTTTGGACCTTGGTCCTGCCCCAGCTTTTTTCTGTCTCAGATTCATCCACTCACTGTGCTATTTAAGGGAAGGAAGGCTTTAATGTTTCATTCACCATCTTGTATTTGATACTAGAAGGAGGGCCTCTCACCAGGTCTCGATGGAGCTCGATCTATGAGCCAGGGCACCAGGACAAAACATTAGGTCCCTTTACGTGTAAAGAGCTGGAGCAGCCTGTCCCAGATCTGTTTGGTCCTCACCCCGTAGATGATGGGATTTAGCATGGGGGGCACCAGGATGTATGTGTTGGCAATGATGACATGGAAATGCAGGGGCACATTGTGTCCAAACCGGTGCGTAATTGTGGAGAAGATTGCTGGGATGTAAAAGGCTAATATGACACAGACATGGGAGCCACAGGTACCAAAGGTCTTGAGCCGGGCCTCTTTGGTGGGGAGTTTGAAGATGGCCCTGAGGATCTGAATATAGGACAAGGTGATAAAAAATACATCCGGGCCTCTCACGAAAAATGCCACAAAGAGGCCATAGTGGCTGCTGATGCTGATGTCGGCACAGGCCAGCTTCACCACGGCTAAGTGCTCGCAGTAAGTGTGGGCAATGACGTTTGTCCTGCAGTAGGGCCATTTCCTTGTCAGGAAGGGATAGGGGAATACGAGCAGGGCACCCCGCAGGAGCACGGCCAGGCCAATCTTGGCCACCACAGGGTTTGTCAGGATGGTGGAATGTCTCAGGGGATCACAGATAGCCACGTAGCGATCGTAAGCCAGGGCCACGAAGATCCCAGACTCCATCAGTGTGAAGCAATGAATGAAGTATTGCTGGATGAGGCAGGCATTGAAATCTATCTGCCTGGAATTGAACCAGAAGATGCTGAGCATTTTGGGCAGGGTGGATGTACAGAGAACCATGTCAATGGCAGCCAGCATGCAGAGAAAATAGTACATGGGAGCATGGAGGCTCGTCTCAATCCTCACAACCAAGAGGATGGTGAAGTTCCCCAGTATGGCTATGGTGTACATGGCACAGGAAGGGATGGAGATCCAGACATGTGCTGCCTCCAGCCCAGGAATGCCCAGCAGGATGAAGTAGGAGGGGTTGGTGAAGTCGGTTGTGTTGGAATCTGACATGGCTTAGGGGACAAAATGTCCAGCTCTGAGGTACAACAGTGTCTCCTGCATGTATCATAGGTTTCCCGGACTTCCTTTATGGGACCAGGATCTAGGGTGATGGTCGCAGTTCAAATGCCTGGATGGAAAGAGAGTATTAAAATGAGGTGCAAACTGCACAAGGGGCGGTTGTTCTCAGGTAGTAGCATATGGTCTTCTTAATTTTTAGTAAATTCAGTGTTTTTATAATAAAACATCTGTGGGCTCATGTCTGGTGGCTGCAGTCTCAAATTCACAGTTACCTCTGTTTGTTTTAGTTCCAGAGCTTGCAACACATGAAGCCTGAGGAAAGGAGCACAGACAGACACAGGAACAAGGTCTAATAAATTTTATTAAGTTTATTAAGTACCAGTAAAATGAGTAATGTAGAGCATATACAGCTCCTTGTTCTGCCCATGGACTTGTTACGGGTATAGAGATATTCACCTTCTCCTAGCTAGTCTTAGGATCTGTTGGGTTTCTCATGGATTGATTGTAAGTAGAAGGACGTTTCCTGTTGGAATTTTTCTGTAGGAATGTCGGTTTTCCCATTCCCATTTCCCGTCTTTCTATACAGTGGTTTGTGACTATCCCTACATTCTGCATATGCCCAAGAAAATGTGAAACCTCTTTCCCCTTATTGCTCTGATGTCTGTAAAATTCTGAATTACCCTGTTTCCCATGGGGTGTGTATAGTTCCTTTTATGCTCATTAGCATTAATGAGCAACTTGTATCTGGAAGTTAAGACACATGTTAGAGAGAAACATGTTTTTACAGCATTTTTAACGATTTAAAATTAATCCACATAGATAGATAGATAGATAGATAGATAGATAGATAGATAGAAATTTTACTACTTGATACATGTTTGCCTATAATCTTATGGCATTCTGCTCTTCTTGGGTCATTTATTTCCGTGTTTTTCTTATTTGTAAAGCCTAAAATATCTAAGTGAAAACCTTTCGGTCCTCAGATATCTATATACCTAAACAAGAGTTGTATATATGCACGGCGGGGACGTGGACGCAGCTCCTGCGCGTGCGCGGGAAGCAGCTGAATCCACGTCCTGCTGCGGCCGGGCTGGGGAGATTCATATCTCCCGCTCTGAGCATGCTCAGAGAGAGCAGGAGCGCCCTGGCCCAGAAGCGGCTCTGCCGGCTCTTGCTGCACCACTGAGCCTCTGGCCAGGTAAGGGGGCTGGGAGGAGGAGGAGGTGGGCAGTGGGGCCAGGAAAGGGAGAGAGGAGCCCGGATCAAAAATTCAGCTGAGACGGCCCCCCGGAACTAAGCTGGGGGACTGGCTCGAAGTGGAGCCGGCCCCCCAGCTCAGTCCAGGGGTTCGGGGGGCGGCCAAAGCTCTGCCGGAGCTTCAGCCACCCCCCCATCCCTCAGCGGCTCCTGCTCACAAGCGGAGCTCGGCAACTGAGCTGGGGGGCCGGCTCGAAGCGGAGCTGGCCCTACAGCTCAGTCCAGGGGTTCGGGGGGTGGCAGAAGCTCTGCCGGAGCTTCCGCCACCCCCCGATCCTCCAGTGGCTCCTGCTGTTGGCAGGAGCCCAGGAACTGAGCTGGGCGATTCTTTAGAGAATCGGGGGGTTACTGGTTTCTTCTAACTAGTGATCACCATTATACTTTTATGACCCAATCCTTGAACTATATTTAGTATTTTGTCTATATCTCTGACATGACATGTATGTTAACCAAAAAGATCACATGAGAAATGAAGGATGAAAGGAAACCCTTACCTACAAGAAGATTGGTCTCATCACACACAGGAAAAGAGATTCAGAGAAATGAATGATGAACAACTGACCCTATAATACCCATTCTATCTTTAACAATGTTGCCTGGGTCACTAATTCCTACATGCTGTGGCATGGGAAATCCTAACAGACTCGAACAGGAAACACCAGCATGGATCCTGGTAACCATCAGTGTTCCTCAATCCAGTGACACATGGGCCAGAGCCTGTGGCTCTGGAGCCGCATGTGGCTCTTTGGCTGCCCCCTTGTGGCTCTGGGCTCCCCCAACCACCGGGGTACCCTGCAGGAGACCCATGCCTGTCTCTGGGCTTCCCCCAGCCACCAGGGACCCCATAGGCAGCCCATGCCAAGCTCCAGGCTTCCCCCCCCGCATAAGGGGACCCTGCAGCAGAAATCCTGGCTCACCTCCCTGCACCTCCCACCAGGAGGCTACACCCATAGTGGCTCTCAAAACACTTTGTTATTGAAGGAATTTTCAAAAATGGCTCTTCTTATCTTTTGGGTTGCAGACTCCTGGGCCAGAAAGTCCAGGCCATAGCAGCTTCCCCATTCACCCTCAAGCTACTAAAAGTCTAAGAGTGAAAACAACTCAGTGTTTGAGAAGATATGTGCTGAGGAAAGCAACCCAATTAGAAGACACCTCTGAGAAATGAGCCGGGCTTCACTGGAAGCAGCTTAATGGAAAGAGCTGCTCATGCACAGCAGAGGCTAAAAGGAAGACAAAGCTTGGATGTCTAAGGAATATGGTGAAGAATAGCCCACTCTGGGTACACGCCCCATCATAGTCGGCCAGTCTCTGTAAAGAATATAGCAGGTGCAAGGGGGATTTCAGAAATAGGCAATAAGAATAGAGGAAACTTCCATAGATAGAGCGACTGAAAAGCCTGGGACTGCTTAGTTTGAGAAGAGACAAATAAGGGAACTTTTGGTAGATGAGAACAATATGGTATAAATGTGGAAAAGGCAAAATAGATAGCAAGCAAGTTAAAGACATGAGGGAAAAATCTATGTATGGCAGGGCTAGGGATGAGAAAAAGGGCGTTGTTAAGTATGGTAAAAACAACAACAATCATAGCAAAGATACAGACTAATTACCAGAGGAAAACGTTGTTAATCTATATACCTAAACGAGAGTTGTATATATGCACGGCGGGGACGTGGACGCAGCTCCTGCACGTGCACATGAAGCAGCTGAATCCACGTCCTGCTGCGGCTGGGCTGGGGAGATTCAAATCTCCCGCTCTGCGCATGCTCAGAGAGAGCGGGAGCGGCCTGGCCCAGAAGCTCTTGCTGCACCTCCGAGCCTCTGGCCAGGTAAGGGGGCTGGGAGGAGGAGGAGGCGGGCAGTGGGGCCGGGAAAGGGAGAGAGGAGCCCAGATCAAAAATTCAGCTGAGACGGCCCCCCGGAACTGAGCTGGGGGACTGGCTCGAAGTGGAGCCGGCTCCCCAGCTCAGTCCAGGGGTCCGGGGGGCGGCAGAAGCTCCGCCGGAGCTTCTGCCGCCCCCCAATCCCCCAGCTGCTCCTGCTCTGAGCAGAAGCGGCGGCGCTTAAGCGCCCCCGCTCCTGCTCACAAGTGGAGCTCGGCAACTGAGCTGGGGGGCCGGCTCGAAGCGGAGCCGGCGCCCCAACTCAGTCCAGGGGTTCGGGGGACGGCCAAAGGTCCGCCGGAGCCTCTGCCGCCCCCCGATTCCCCAGCGGCTCCTGCTCTCGGCAGGAGCCCGGGAACTGAGCTGGGCGATTCTTTAGAGAATCGGGGGTTTTCTGGTATTACAGAAAAGGTAGAAGAGTTGAATAAACACTTTTATTCTTTATTTGGAAAGAAGCAGTTTGATGTACTGATACCACATGGGGTTATGAAATACTTTCTAGTCTATTAGCTATCAGAGAGGATGTTAAAAGTATTTATTAGGGGATAAACAAACAAGAAGTCCTGTGGCACTTTTAAAGACTAACACATTTATTTATCGCATGAGCTTCTGAGGGAGAAAATCCCACTTCGTCAGATGCTTTGAAGATGGGGAATTTACAGAATGGGAGGAAATGAAATGCAGGGAAGTGTATGACACAGGATGAGGTCAGGCTGTAACAGCAAATCAGCATAGGTGTTAGGATTCAAACACTGGGGAACATCTTACAGAGGAAGGTGAGGTCAAATCACCTCTTGCAATGAGGAAAAAATCCATAGTCTCTGTTTAACCCTGAGGCAATAGAGTTTAATTTATATAAAAATTCCAATTCTGCAGTTTCTCTTTGAAGCTGCGATTTGTTATTCATTTGTTTGAGCATCGCTATTAACAAGTTGTCAATGGAGTGAGCAGGGAGATTGAAGTGTTCCCCTATTGGTTTTTGAACGTTGTGATTTCTGATGTCAGATTTGTGTCCATTTATTCTTTGGCGCACAGACTGTCATGTTTGTCCAGTGTATAAGGCAGGGGGACATTTCCGGCACATGATGGCATAAATCACATTGGTGGATGAGCAGGTGAACGACCCCTTCTGATTTGCTGTTACAGCCTGACCTGATCCTGTCTCATACATTTCCCTGCATTTAATTTCCTCCTAATCTGTAAATTCCCCATCTTCAAAGCGTCTGATGAAGTGGGATTTTCTCCCACGAAAGCTCACAGGATAAATAAATCTGTTAGTCTTTGAAAGTGTCCCAGGACCCCTTGTCTGTTAGGCTGACCTAGACTACAGGGCTCCCCCTCTGGACTAGAGGATAAACTCTTGATATGAGGAGGTCTGTAAGACTTGCACCAGTGTGGAAAAGGGGAGGCTGAGGAGACCCCCCCCCCCGTACCAATTATTTACATTTTTAATAAACCCTGTAATACTGGAGAAATTCCAGAAGCCTGGAGGAGTGCTAATAGATTGCCAATATTCCCAGCGGGTGAGTGGAATAGCTGAGATACGCATAGGTTGGGAACCGCTGGATTAAGAGAACTGCACAGGTAAAGGAGAAATTCAATTTCTGCGTTGCCTTTAATTTAGCAGGCCAAAACATTCTGGTAAAAAACCTAACAGACAGAGTACTAAATGGAAATAAAAGTAAAGGGTGGAATATTATTAATGCCACTCATCAGGGATTACAGCACACAGGTCTTATCAAACAATTCGAGTACAGGTTTGGTTGAGAAAGGATCCGCTCAGATTCAACACTCTAGTTTCAGTAAGATGTTAGATTTAGTCGGAAGAAACATCCCAATACAAGAAATTACACTATACACTGCCAATAGAGCATGTTTTTAATGGACTAAAATTGGCTATTGGACAGATGTCAGCAAACAGGTGTAAATGGGCCATTATCAGTGACTGGGGAGAAGGGGAGAGTTTCTCTATTGGTGTTCTGCAGGGATCAGTTTCAGGCCCAATACATGGCTTTGGGGAAACTGATACTGGAATATTGCGGACTGTGTAGAGAAGAGCCAGCAAAATGATCCAAGGACTGGAGAAAATGCCTTACAGATATGGACTTAATGAGCTGAATCTATTTATCTGCTCAAAAAGACGATCAATAGATGTCTGGATTTTATAAATACTTTCATTGGAAGAAAACCATGGGTAATAAGGGGGGATCTTCAATCAAGCGGAGAAAGCAGAGGAAGATCCTTTGGATGGAAGGTGAAGCCTGAAAAATTCCAGTTGAAAATAAGGAGGAAATGTTTAACACTGAGGGTCATTAATGGTTGGGACAAACTCGAAGGGACGTGGTGGAGTCTTGACATCAAGAATGGATGCTTTTCTGGAAGATATGCTTGAGACCCTCTGTACAGTTAAAACGCTACGTTGTCTCCACTGTAACACTTCAACACAGACTCCCGATACACTGGTGGAAGAGTTCTCCCGTCCGCATAGATAATCTATCTCCCTGAGACTTGACAGACAGGTGAGCGGAAGAGTCTGTCTGTCAGACCCATGCTGTCTACAGTGGAGGCTACGTTCGTATAGCTAGAGCTCTCCAGCATGGGGATTCCTTTGCTGTTTCAAAAAGAGCAAGTGCAGTCGTGGGTTGCATTAGGAGAGGAATAGTGGGCACTAACGGGAGTACCTGGCACTGCTTAGGGCTCAGCTGGAGTACTGGGGGCAGTTTTGGTCATCAGCGTGTGGGGAAATTGGAATGGATCCAGAGATGAGCGACAAAGATGCTTAAAGGGATGAAATAGAAATTCTGTGAGCAAAGGCTGAAGGAACTGGGTATGCGTCGTATGGGGCAGAGCAGATTGAGGGGGGATGTGGCAGCGACCTTCAGATACTTGAAAAGCTGCAATAAAAATGATGGAGAAAAGATGTTCTCTCCTGCCAAGGAGGGCAGGACAAGAGTCAATGGGTTCAAACTACAGCATGGCAGGTTTCATTTAAATCTCAGGAAAAACGAACAATGGGGTACCTGTGAATTCGGAGATGGACGTCTCTTCCCCTGCAATCACCCGCAGGTAGCATCCGTCAGACCAGCAACTGCCACAGCATCCCACACTGCAAATTGACACAGAGGAAGTGCCCTGGACAGGATGGAAACACCTTTATAACATAGATCTGGGCAATCTCAGTGGAATTACTAGTCAACAGACAGGAGACACCAGCCAGTGACTCTCTTTTCATGTCTCTTCTTCACTCATCTGTAGGAGTAAACAGTCATTAAGGGTCCTTCCCTAAGGGCTCCCTGCTGAGTCAGAGAGGAATTGGCTGCTCAGTGTACTTGTGTGCATTGAACCATTATAGTCAATTAGTCAGAAAAGTAGGGAAAATGATAGATCTTCAGAGGGTCTGATGCTCTACCAATGCCTGGGAGGCATAGACAGCTGTTAGACAGGCAGATCTGGAGAGATGGCTGAGGAGAGACATGGACATTTTCTGCTAATGCACGGGGCTGCCACCAAGGCTGTGTCCACACTTGTAAATTAAGTCAAGTTAAGCTTGCTTAAGTCGACTTAATTTACCCTGTGTCTACACTACAGTTTCCTTAAGTTGACTTAAACAACTTGCTTAAGTCAACTTTATTAAACCTAGTTTTAGGTCGACTTAGGGCTTAAGTCGACTCCCTAGAGTCAATTTAAGCCAGTGTAGTTGTGGGGTAGCCCTAAATCGACTTAGGGCTACCCCAGGACTGCACCACTACCCTCCCTGCCAGGGCAGGGGGGCACAGGGAGAGCCTGGCATGCCCCCCCCAAAGGGCAGGGCAGAGCCCTGCCCACCCTGCCCCTATGCCCTGCCAGTGTCCCTGTCCCCCTTTGCCCCATTGTACCTATGTACAATGGGGCAAAGGCTGATCCCCCTGGCACTGGGCAAGGGGTGCCCCTCCTGCCCCCATGGACCTACCCTAGGTCCCCATAGCCCCTAGAAGTCGACGTAGGCATCCAGTGTGGACACTCTAAGTCGACTTTGTAAGTTCTCCCCAAAGCCGACTTAAAATTTAAGTGTAGAGTCACTAAGTCGACTTAGTTAAGTCGACTTAGATAAAGTCGACTTATATTTCCAAGTGTAGACGTAGCCTAAGGGATCAGAGGACAGTAATTCTGCTAGTGCTAATTTGGTCATCTGAATGTCATGTGGTATTAGGTCAGTCACCTTGGAATGGTCTAAGTCTCTGACATTTCCCAGTTACCTTATATGTGTTATATCTTTAAAAAAATAAAATAAAATAAAAATTTTGCATCTGTTTAACATACAGGGGAGTGTAGGAGGGCTGTGCACGGCTAAACAGCTGCTATGTTCTACCCCAGAGCTGGGTGCATGAGGCCATGTTTCTAGTTTGTAGTTGCTGGACCCTTGTGGCGCTGTGGGAATGTCAGAATGGTGCAGATACCAGTGCTTCGTGCTCTCTCACTTCTGCAGCATCCACAGTGTTACGAAGTCAAATCTTGTGTGTTCTGAAAAGCCCTGAGTACATCAGCAGTACAGGGTAAATATCAGTGACAGTACAGGATTGAATCCAAGCAGTCCCAGAAGACACAGGCATGCCCAGAAGCCCCCTCACTGTGCCACATCTTCCAAATGAAGGGGGCCGGTGGCTGCACTCGGAGCACACAGCCACAATCATGGCTGTCCACCTCTCACTTTTAAAGAACTCATTTCTTTAGGTATGGAGCAGGCCTCCTGCAGTCAAATGTGTTTTTTCTGTTCTTCCCATCCTCCCAGGTTTTAGTGTCCCAGCCGCTTGCCCTGCTAGCAATGGCCACGCTTTGGGTGGGAAGCAGCAGTAACCCCTCGTGGGACAAGACTGTGGTGTGTTGCTCCATGATTGAATATCACCATTTCTATCATTCTCATGCAGTTGTAACCAATCTTAGACAATGTGTGTTTTGGAAAAGCTATGATTTGCCAAGTATGACCATACTGTTTATACATGTGGATCTCCTTCCTATCTGATATTATGAATATTGGCCGTGGACTGGAATCTTCCCCGTGTTGTAACACCCACCCGGTAGGAGGTTCATGAAGGACAGACAACTCCATGTTGATGGCGCATCATGGAGACTTATCTTTCATACTGGGCCACAGAAGAAACTCATTCCGCTCAGATAGCTCTTACTGTGGACACCTGTGCAGGAACATGAGGAACAGATGCATCGGTGGATCACCAAGCCGTGAAAGGAGACGTGATATGCTCATGTGACTCTGGACTCCATCTTGGGCCAGTAACTTTCCCTAAACAGAGGCTGAGACCTGTGTTGGAGACAAGGAACTTCCATGCCCAGGGCAAAGGGGTATTAAAAACCGCATAGACAAACCATATTTTATCTTTACTTCCTGCTGCTTTTCTCTGGGCTAGATTTCTAACAAGGAAGCTTCTTTTATTATTAAAAGCCTTTAGATTTTAGTTACTAAAAAGACTGGTGTTAGAGTGATCATTGATTGTTAGGGTCAGGAGGGACGTCAGGATGTTATGTAATCCAACCCCCTGCTCAAATTGGAACCAACCCAAACCGAATCATCCCAGTCTGGGTTTTGTCAAGCCGGGCCTTAAAGGCATCTCTGGGTGTAGATTACACCACCTCCCTTGGTAAGCCATTCCAGGTTTTCACCACGCTCCAGTTTTCCCGGATGACTCTGTGTCCTATCCCTGCTCTCCAGCATATCTACCACTCTCTCCAGCTTAGTCTTGTCTGCAAACTTCTCGAGGGTGCATCCACCCTGTCCTCCAGATCATTTGTGAAGATGTTGAACAAAGCATCCCCTGGCACAGACCCCTGGGAACCGGCTGTCAACCAAACACTGAGCTGTTGATCACTACCGACTGAACCCGATGATCCAGGCAACTTTCACCCAGCCTTATAGTTCTTTCATCCACCCCATCCTTCTGTAATATTCTTGCAAGAATACTGCTGAAAGTCGTATAAAAACTTTGCTCAAGTCAAGGTGTGTCATGTCCCCTGATTCCCCTTACATCCTCAGAGTCAGTCACTTCCTCAGAGACCTCAGTCAGTTTGCTCAGGTACGACTTGCTGTGAGACACTCTTGGGATTTTCTCTGGATGTTATGTGTTGGGCCATGGTTTCCCCTGCTTTTTCTGCTCATATATTTTGATGAAAGGACAGGATATATGATTATTACAGAAGTCCCTGGAGAATGGATGGGCCTTCCTCAGCCCTACGTGGTCAAAGCTAGTCCACCAGACGCAATCAGTTCACATAGGTTGTGGTAGGTCAAGACCAAAATGGGAGTGTCCACCTACCCGGGAAAGGAGACGAAAGAGTGGGGAGGAGCTAGGCATTTAGGCGTGATGTAACCTGTTGGATTCTCTGTTATATTTAGCATGTTAGAAAAGTGGATATATCTTGTCAATCCTGTATTCTGGGCTTACATACATGGGTCCAGGCAGGAATGTGGCTCCTTCCTACAGGGTTGGAACAACTCTTAAAAGCACCATTTACTCATTCCACTCCTGAGTGGCCAGGAGCCCTCTGCTTCTCCGCTGCAGCTGATGAAGTGGGTTGCAGCCCATGGAAGCTTGTGCCCGAAGAAATTTCTTAGTCTTTAAGGTGCCACAGGAATTTCGTTGTTTTTGCTATACACAGACTGACACACCTCCCCCTCAGGAACAAGAAGGGTATCTATAGGTATGTTAGAAACGTGAGGGAGATCAGGGAGCATGTGGGCCCCTTACAGAATGGAGAAGGTAACCTAGAGCCAGAGGATATGGAAAAAGCTGACCTGTGCAATCATTTTTTTCCCTCTGCAACTGCAGTTGTGTGTTGGCCTTGTGATTATTGGGACAAAACATGAGTGATATATTGATCTGGCTAAGTGGCTGATCTCTTGAGCAGCAGGAAGAAAAGTGCCATGAACCAGGGATATAGCCCATGAGTCCCCACTGCCAGTCCCTCGATTCGTGTCTCTGACAGGTGTCTACTACGGTCCATGCAGGAGCAAAAAGGCCTGGCGCTCTCTCCATTGGGTCGCCACTGATTTCAATGCAGCTGCATTCACATATATCAGCTGAGAATTTGGCCCAAATCATTTAACTAGCGATAAAGCATGGCCAGAAACTGCGGAGCTGGGAGTGAGCAGTCCGGCTTTGCCATGGATTCGCTGAGGACCTGGGACAAGTCACTTCCTCACTCTAGGCCCCAGGCTCCCCAGGCATTAAATGGAGATTATGTCCAGGATGCTGCTCCCGAAAGATGCTGAGCAGGGCCTGAGAATCACACCCTGCACTGAATTGGTTCCTGCAGCCCATTGTTAGACCTCTGAGCAGAACTCCAGGCAGCGAGTGGTCCCTGGTAAACAAGCAAGACAAAGGTGAAGACTGAGCTGTGCAGAACCTGTGTTTGTGCGATTGTTGGTAGCTTTGCCTTCAAATCCGTCCAGGGTGAGCAGGGCTGCAATGCCCTTACCCATGACATACACAGCCTTACTGCATCGAATGCAGCACAGAGAGGAGCGATGCCATTTCCTGGCCACAGCAATGGTGCTGGCTCAGGACTCCCAGTTCCTTCTCAGCTCTGCTGGTCTCTCACTGTGCGGCCTTGGTAAATCCCTTCCCTCCGTGTGTCTGTCTGTCTGTGCAGGATGTGGGGAGAACGCTGCTCAGCAGCCTAGCTCAGGAGCTCCAGCCGTAGTGCCCAGAAGTGCCGTACAGGCTGTGTGTTAGACTCTGCTCTAGGGCTCAGCCCCTGGGCAGGGCTGCCTGTGGTTCCTGTGAAGGTGCCGTGTACATTTGTAAGGAGCCGGTTAGTGGAAGCCATGCTGTTTATTTCCTGCCTGCGAGCTACAGACTCCACCCCAGCCTCCGCACAGCAACCCCCTTCCCTGGCAATGCCAGTGCCTGTCCTTCACCTCTCCCAACTGTCGTCCACCTTGGTTCAAAGCCAATCCCTCTAGCAGCTGCATCCCCATTGGCAGCCTGGGATGCCAGCAAGCCACAAGCAGCTCCTACCAGGGCTGTGAGTCCAAACGTGGGCAGCTGCCGCCCACAGCTTGCCAACGTGGCATCCTGGGCTGCCATTGGGCGGGCTTACGGGACACCTGGACTTCTACGGGGGCTGCAGCCTCCCTCCACCCAGTTGGGAACCAAGAGCTCCCCTTCTCGCAGCCAGGCAGCACCTGCCTGTGGCCTGCAGTTGGGAGCCCAGTGGCCTCCAGCCCCCTGCTCTAACAGATGAGTGAAATACCGGTTTGCCAGCTGTATGCCACGCAGTGTCTACACTGACCCTCCATCACTTAGCTCTGGCGAAAGAGCCCCATGCCACTCCTCGGGTTGGTTTTATCTTGTTGGCAGAACAGGGCAGTTTGTCTGCAGGGACGCGACTGTAGTTTGTACACCAGGACTGTTTTGACAAAGCTCTCCAGGTAGACGAGGTCTGAGCATACAAAGGACACCCTTTAATAGGAGAAACACTGCCCTGGCTTGAGAAAACAGGGCAAAGAGAATCCACAAACACAGTGAGCAGAACTTGCTCCACCCCAGAGTACGTAGGGCACATCCTTCATGTCTCACTTTCCCCTCTCCCACCCACTGTTGTAGTTGCACTGCCGACGTCTCCATTGTGGGGCCCTGCCAGTTCCCTCCTGGGAGCTGAACTGAGGTCCCTTGTCACTCACAAGTTGTTGTGACAGACCGAAAGGACTGAAAGTTCACGCAGTCTCTGGATACTAATTTCAGCAGTAATGGACGGCATTACAGAGACTCCTGGCCATTTGGAGCGGGCGTGGACCACAACCAGGAACATGCTTCCTTCAGGTGGGCTGGCGAAATCACTGTGAATACGCTGAGGTGGATTGTCAGTCCAGTGCCCTGGGCGTAGGCCGCCAACTGAGCGGTGTCCCTCACACTCTGACATGCCAGGGAGCAATACAGACATATCTACCGACTGAGCCCAGCTCACCTTGCAGACAGCTACTGAGACTGCAGCTTCCATGGAACTGCCAACAAAGGAACGACGAATCGGAAGGAAAATCTTTCTCACTAGGAGGGTGGTGAAGCACCGGAATGGGTTACCTAGGGAGGTGGTGGAATCTCCGTCTTTGGAAATATTTAAGGTCCAGTTGGACAGTACCTTGGCTGGGGTGATTCAGTGGGACTGGTCCTGCTTTTAGCAGGGGGTTGGACTAGATGACCTCACGAGGTCCTTCCAGCCCTATGATTCTATGACTAAGTGCATCCACCCAAGTGAATGAGGGGTCACAAGAACATTCCAGTAGACACTGGGGAGCCGGGAATGTCACTGTGCAGAGCTGGGTCACTAGGCATTGATCAGAATGTTGTAAAGACCTGCATTGTGCCAAAAACGGGACACTCTGCACGTTCCTGCAAACAAAAGCAAGAAGGGTCAAGGAGAAGAGGCAAGTTGGTTTTTAAAAAAGCCAGCTGTTTGGTGGACCAAAAGAGAAAATCTGAATGTGGTAGAGCAAGTGTAACCTTCGGGTGGGCTAAATTCATTTAATTGCCCCTCTCCAGTGCCCCACAGAAATCAATCCCAACCCCTATGGGAAAGCAGCTGGAGACCCAGGATCCAGTCTGTACAGGACTCACGGTGAAGCTTGCTCAGAGCTACACTCACACATTAAAATACTACTAAAAACAAACATAACAATGAACTTTATTAACTACTAACTAAATAAACCTTATCCTAAGAAAACAAACTACAATTAACCAAGAACAATCCCTTGCATGAAAGATACCCAAGAGTCCCAAAGTCTGTGTGGAGTTCACCCAACTCTCAGCTACAGTCTCTGTTCCAGTGTGGAAGCTTGAGTGGCAAGAAATAGCTGTCCTCTTCTTTCTTTGCTGGAATCCTCTGTAGCATTACATGCAGGCTTTCTCTTCTCCTCTGCAACCAGTCCTCAGTCCCATATGCATGTCTGCAAGGCCTGTTGCAAATGACTCCTTTACATGGAGAAAACATCTTGTTCACTCCTGGCTCAGCTCCTCTCCAGAACACTGAGCACATGGTCTCCCCTCAAGGCAGCTCCTGCCTGCTGTCTGCTCAGGCTGCTGCTCTCCAGTCATCTGACTGACAACCTCACATCACACCAGCAGGGTACACTGTGGAGCATGCTCAAATTGCTACCACTCTCTGCTTCTGGAAGTTTCCAGTTGTGGATCGCTAATCTGCCCAACAACAGCAATCCACCCTCAGCAGGTCTCTCAGAGATAGCCTTTTCAGGCATATGGGTTACACAAGCTCAGCTGATGAAAGTGACACCCAATGAGCTGAGATGCAGGAAGCACCAGGTGCCAAAGGGTCGAACAGCCCCGTGTCTGGGGCTGCCAGTTTTAACTGAACACACTCCTGAAGGTTTCATCCCATGACATGATCTTTAATTAAAGATTAATCTTTAATTCCTGGAGATTCCAGGAGAATCCTGGGGGGTAGGCAGACCTATCAATGTCCATCTGACGGTGATTGGAGCCAGGCCTTTAGAGAAAAATGCAAGAACACTGCTAGAGGTTTCAATGGCGTAACCCACCCCCCTGCCTTGGCTTGTTAGAAGTCAGCAAAAGCCCTTAGATTCTTTCAAAAACAAATCAATGTTTTTAATTGTCTCTGTGGTCACTGGTTCTTCTTAGCCTCAGAAATGTCCTGGCTTGGTCTCAGTCTAGATACATCATTCAAAGGAGTATTTTCTGTACTAGACCTGCCTTTCTATCGCATACCCAGCCCCTTGCTGCTGTTATGCGGGATTCAAAAAAGGGGGAGAAAGACTCTGGACATCTCTTTTAGTATTAATCACTTCGTATGTAACTTTTATTAATTTGGTATGAGGGTACAAGCTTAGGAAAGCATAAGCCACAGTTCAACGGTGAGAAGACCATCTAATAAAATTGCACAATAAATACAGTAGGTAACAAGATCTATCCCAAAAATGAGAAGATCGAGTTCATCCAGGTAGGTCTTTAGGTATTAATACATATAGCAACAGTATAAAGCAGAAAAGTTCTAGCTTGTAATTACAGCCCTAAATTAGGCAGCACAGAATGCAACATAGAAGATAAACCACCATGCTTTTACACTCACACATCCATAGCTGGAACACACTTACACCTGTCAGACGCTGGGCTGACTTAAGACTGGCCAGGTCAAAGTTAGCCCAGGTGCCAAGATTTGAGGGGGTGAGGAAGTGGTGGTGAGCACCGACCCCATTGTGTTGATGTCAGTCTTCCTCCTTCCTAACTCCCGAGTTGAGTTGGTTTTATGGATGAATCGATCAAGGGGGCTGGATCAAGCCACCCCTCTTTATCCTCCTTCATTCCATTCAAACTTGCCTTCGACCGGTCACTTCTTCTTTCTTGATTGGCACTCCTGGGTTCTGGCCAGTCAGCGAGTTTTGCCCTTGGTCAGGAACTTGTACCTGCACACCACACATACACCTTTACGTAGCCATTTGTGCTGCCCTTAGCAATTTTAAGTTTAGGCCCTGGAAATTGCTAGATAATCAAAATCTGCACTTCGTATACAATCAAAGCTGCTTCATCCAGTAAATTTATCTTGCGAGGTGGGGGGCAAGATTTTCTTTACTTTGATAGGCCCACCCTCTGTTCTCTTAAGGGTCCACTTGCACAAGCTTGCTAACGACAAAGCTGCTTGCCAAGCGAAATGCCAAAAGAGGAACTTTAACTTATGCTGTTGTCACAAGCCCCTTAATCATGGAAATTGTTTTCTCTTTAGCATTACTTAAACAAAGCTGTTAACATAGGCCTTATTTTTATTTTTGTTTTAAACATACAGAGCTGATTCACTCTGGTAGCCCAGCTTCAGGCCCACTTAGGGTCCCGCAGGACATTGCCATGAGGGAGATGGGAAATAGAGATAACCTTTCTACCTTCTCTGTCCTCTTCAGGTTCCCCACTTAGCGTTGCAAGCCATTGGATGGTGTTAGACCTTTGTCATCTCAACTGAAGATTCCCTTTTTAAATATTTGCCCCTCCTCGGTACCTAGCTAACGCACTGCCAGAGACATGGGTTAAAGGCTGTTACACATGGTTCCTCCTGATACTAAACATGATAATATCATGTACATTGTACTGGGGTGGGTAGTCCCCGGGAACCAGGTTAGTGACTAGCAGTATCTATGTCGAGATATCCGAGGAACGTCTTCCCTGGCAGACCTTGGTGACCACCACCTCATGGATTGCCGTGCTCCCCCAAACCTGCTTTGTTCTTGAAAGTGAAGGCTGAAAAGCTCCCAGATCACCCTGCAGACCTTGGAGCCTTGCAGCATTGTTCTCTGATTGATTTGAAATCATGGCCCGTGGGCAGTGGAAGATATTCAATTTATTATAATTATTCTCTCAGTTCAATCAAAATGACATTAAAGCCTTCTCTGGCATGTACTATGCCTGTGTGACAGAGGGGAAAGGATTCTGTGTACAACTCATTCACTCACGTTCGATTGTGAGCCACCTGTAACCTTATCTTTGGGCTCACACTCCTTGTGCTAATGGACATGACGCTCGGGCGGAGACCTCTGTCTATGAGCAGATTGGACATTAAAGACTATCAAGACCCTAGAGACCTTTCCCAGCAGAAGACAAGAATAACTGTATTTTTCTCAGCTTTTCTATAGAGGTGGGCTTGGAAGGAATAGATACACTGTAGAACAAGGAACCAGAGATGGGGTGTGGCCCAACCCTTTAAAAGCAGAGTGACTGGATGCGTCAGAGAGACAGAAAAGGCTGGAACAGGAGAAAGGCCCAAAGGTGGCACAGGAGACTCCGGTTGCAGGGCTACACATCTACTTTACCTAGCAGAAGAGATACCTAGATATAGTTGATAACAATGCAACCCTGGCATGTTATTCCCATCCCAAGTGTCCTCAACAGCCTGGATCTTTCTTTCCAGCATGGTCTGATCCCGCTAGGGTGTCTAGTATTCACCTCTTGGAATTCATGACTTCTCCTCCAGCTGGAGTTTTTCTCTCATCTGCATCCATAACTCTGCAATGAAAAGGTCCCATTGGCTGCTTTTGTGCCTCACTCCTGGCCTGGCTTCTCTCTTTGACTCATTCAGCCACTGTGTTTTCAAACAGAAGGAAAGGCTTTAACATATGTTATGTAGGAATAAGGTCCCCATACCAGGTCATTACCAGCTCTCCATGGAGCTCAGTCTGACAGCCAGGGAACCAGGAGAAAACTTTAGGTCCTCTTCTGAGTAAAGAGCAGGACCAGCCTGCTCCGGATCCATTTGGTCCTCACCCCATAGATGATGGGATTTAGCATGGGGGGCACCAGGAGGTAAATGTTGGCAGTGATGACGTGGAAGTGCAGGGGCACATTGTGGCCAAAGCGTTGGGTGAGGGAGGAGAACAGAGTTGGGATGTAAAAGGCTAAGATGACACAGAGATGGGAGCTGCAGGTACCAAACGTCTTGAGTCGGGCTTCATTTGTGGGGAGACCAAAGATGGCCCTGAGGATCTGAGTGTAGGACAAGATGATGATACACACATCAGGGCCGATCACTAAGAATGTCACCAAGAGGCCGTAGTAACTGCTGCTGCGGATGTCGGAACAGGCCAGCTTCACCACGGCTATGTGCTCACAAAACGTATGGGCGATGACATTTGTTCTGCAGTAGTGCCACCTTCTTGCCTGGAAGGGATGGGGCAGTACAAGCAGGGCCCCCCGCATCAGCACGGCCAGACCAATCTTGGCGACAACTGTGTTGGTCAGGATGGTGGAATGTCTCAGGGGATCACAGATGGCCACGTACCGATCATAAGCCAGGGCCACGAAGATCCCAGACTCCATCACAGTGAAACAGTAAATGAAGTAGAGCTGTGTGAGGCAGGCACTGAAGTCTATTTCCCTGGAATTGAACCAGAAGATGCTCAGCATTTTGGGCAGGGTGGATGTAGACAGTACCAGATCGATGACAGCCAGCATGCAGAGGAAATAATACATGGGTGCATGGAGGTTCGGCTCCATCCTTATGATGAACAAGAGGGTGAAGTTTCCCAAGACGGCTATGGTGTACATGACACAGAAAGGGATGGAGATCCAGACATGCACTGCCTCCAGCCCTGGAATGCCCAGCAGGATGAAGCAGGAGGGGTTGAAGTCAGTTATGTTGGAATCTGACATGGCGTAGGGGAGAAGGTATCCGACTCTGAGCTAGAACAGTCTCTCCTGCATGTCCTGTAGGTTCACCTGAATTCCTTCGTGTGCCCAGGATATAGGGTTATGAGCATGGTTGAAATGCCTGGATGGAGAGACAGTGTTAAAATGAGGCATTACCTGCACAAAGAGTTGCTGTTCTCAGGGGGCAGCATGTGGTCTTTAGTTTTATTTAAGGTAAACTTAGTCATGTTGTATTACAACATCTGTGGGTTCAGCTCTGGTGGCTACATTTCCAAGTTCAGCAAAGTTACATGTGCTTGGTTTTGTTCAGAGGTCATAGGACACATGAAGGCCAGGAGGGATGTTTCCTTCTGGAGTTTTCCCCTTGAAAGCTCAATTTTCCCAGTCTGACACTGTCTTTTTTTTATTATTTTCTGTGACAATACTTACATTTGATAGATGTCCATGAAAATATCAGTTCTTTTTCTTCTTATTTGCCTGGTGTCCCCAAATACTTGAGATACCCTGTTTCTTAGAGTTTGTGTCTCTTTCCTATAAGTCTCATTAGGATTGATAGACAGCCTGTACCTGCAGTTAAGGCACCTATAAGAGAGAAATATACCTCTAAAGCTGTTTTTACTTAAAATTATTCTTTGGGTAATTTTTTTGCCCAGATTCCCCTGTTTCTGCACCTATCACCACAATCTTATGGCACTGGGCTAGTCTTTGGTCAGTTGCTTATATCCACTTTTCTTATCTCTGAGTTCTAGAATAAGTAAGCCAAAATCTTCCAGGCCTCAGCTTCTAGGTCTTGCTTTCAGCCTTCCTTATTCAGGATAGTCTTCACTGATGGTGGCAAAGTTTGAAATTCCTGATCAATTGCTTGGGTCTGTGGAAGCCTGCTTAGCCGATCAGGAAGTTTGATCCATAAACACCATTCCGGGAACTGGGTTAGTGCTGAGTCGATGCGAGGCCCCTCGCTTTGACTCAGCGCAATGGACGTACCAGGAGTAGGGAGGTCGGAAAGCAGAGCAAGAAGTTACTTAAAGTAACTTGTGTACTCCGTTCGACTCTGACAAAAATGGCAAGCAGTGTAGACCTGCCTTTAGGTACCCAATACATAAAGATCCTCTCTATCTCCTGATCAGAGTTCAGCTTTGTTAACACATCCACTGAACTCTATTTAGCACTCAGTGAGTATCTATGACATGATATCTTTGTGAACCAGAATGTCACATGAGAAATGAAGGATAAAAGGAAATCTTTGGCTATGAGCCTATTGGGCCACTTGCCACACAGGAAAAAGACAAATTAATTATTCTGATGAATGAATTATAAACAACTGATCCAGTAATGCCAGTTCCATCTTATTCCTCAGTGCCATGAAACACAGGTTATGGAGTTTTCCCCATTTGCTCTTGAAGCTGCTCTAAATCGAAGAGTGGAAAAGAACCCAGAATTTCCTGGGACATGTACCAGGGAAACACCCCATCTAGAACACAGATATGAGAAAAGACTTGAGTATTGCTTGTAGCAGCTCAATGGAAAGACCTGCTTGTGCTCAGTATTGCCCTAAGTGAAGACAATATTTGGATGCCTAAGGGAGGTAGAATACCTTTCCCCAGAAACACACTCAGTTCTTGTCACCCAGTCTCTATAAAGGATAAAGCAAATAGAAATGGGATTTCAGAGACAAGCTAGGCCAGTGATTTTCAAACTTTTTTTCCTCAGGACCCAGTTGAAAAAAAACTTTTGTGCCCGCAACCCAACAATTACATCTTTGATCAAGACATTTCATTTTTTTTTTTTTTGGCGGCAGCAGAGGATTCTGCGACCCAGGGCCTGAGGGTCTGCGACCCAGTACTGGGTCCTGACTCCAAGTGTGAAAATCACTGGCCTAGGAGGAGATTCCCATATGTGAAGAGGCTGAAAATTCTTGAACTGCCCAGTTTACAGAAGAGATAAATGAGTGGGAACAGGATAGAGGAGAACCAAGCCTGGAATGGATTCCATTCAAATGGACAAACAGGGAACAGTTCCCAGCCAATAATATCTACAGATACTTAGTGCTTCAAGAGGGCTAATTCTGAGAAGCTGACAAATTATCAGCAAAAATGATTGAAAGAAAAATTGTAAACAGAAAAATGTGAAGGAAACTTAGGAGTTCATTATGAACAATTTCTCAGATAGCCTAAAAGCCACAATTCCACAATCAAGAAAGAGGACAACTTTGCCTAAGAACCAGGTCAGTGGAAAAGTGAAGGCAGCAAGTTGGGGGAATGAAATATGTAAGAAATGGGGGAAAGGGAAAGAATAGGGCAGGCATATAGATGGATCTGGATTGTTTGGTAAATCTGACCCAGGAAACAATACCTTTTAATACAGCCAAATACAAATCTGTCATATAGCAAGAAAGAAAGCAGGCCTGTCCTACAGAATAGGAGACCGTATAATGAAACTTGTGATCCTGAAAAGGATTTAGGGGTCACAATGGACGATCAGCTCATTGGGAGCCCTTTGTGTGATTCTTTTGCAAAAAGGGCTAAAGTGACCCTTAGATGTAAAAATGGGAGCAGTGAGTGGGAGGAGGGGGACGATTTTTCTCTCTGTATGTGGCTTCGGTAAAACCGATACTGGAATATTGCATCCTGTTCGAGTTTCCACATTTCAAAAACAATGTTGTAAAACTGCAGAGAAGAGCCACAATGAGCACAAAGATGCCTTTCTGGAAGATATGCTCAAGGAATTCTCTAGATTTAAAATGTACAGAGTCTTTGGTCTGGTACTTCAGTGTAGACATTACCTACGCCAACCAGTGGGGTTGTCCAGGTCGGTAATCTATCTCCCTGTGAGTTGGTGGACAGAAGACTTTTTACCACTGAACTCATGCTGTGTGCACTGGAGGTTTGGTTCATACAGCTACATCTCTCAGGGTGTGGATTTGTTCCTTTTGCAAAAAGGAAAAAGCTATTTTGGGTTGCATTAACAGAGGCATAGCATGCATGTCATGGAAGGTGATAGGTCGATTTACAAGACACTGATTAGACCTCAGTTGGAATATTGTGTCCAATTTTGAACAGAAGTGTGCAGAAAGGATGTGGGGAAACTGGAAAGGAAGCAGAGATGAATAACAGAGATACTCAAAGAGATGGACTGGAAGCATATGAGCAAACGCTGAAGGACCTCGGTATGTATATTTTGGAATAACAAGATATAGTGGGGACTCGGTCATAATCTTCATATACTTGAGAGTCTGCAATAATAACAATGGAAAAAAGTTGTTTTCTCTTGTTACAGAGGCGGGACAAGAGGAATGGGCACAAACTACAGCACAGAAGATTAAACAACAGTAGGACAATGAAACACACTGCCTCGGAAGGTCAGGGAAGTTCCATCACTGGAGGTTTTGAAAAGGAGACTGGATAGTCACTTCTGTGATTCTATGATAAAAAATCCTAGTGTTGAGCAGGCTTCTGGGACAGTTACAATGGTAACTGGGTGAGAGTAAATAGCCTGGGCTATACAGGAAGGCAGAATACATTATCTACTGGTCCTTTCAGGACTTAAACCCTAGGTAGCCATCAATAAAGAAAATGGATCAGACATTTACATTCACTCTTATAAGGAACATACAAAGGAGCATTCAATGAAATAGAAAGTATGAAAATTTAAAATATAAAAGAAAATTGTGTCCATAATAAATATTTGGCCTGGAACCCCTTGCAACAGAGGTTTTTGGAGCAAACAATTATCCTGCAGCAAACTCATCAGCTGTATAAAGGGCCCAGTTTAAGGGCTGTGCAGAGAAAAAAGGGCCATACACTTGTTCTCTAACTTGTCCTGCCCACAATGTAGTTGATTTCTCGAGCAGTGCGCTCTGCAGCAAACAATGGGGTACCTGTGAATAATGTCTTCCCTGGGAATCCCTCTCAGGTAGCCGAGTCCCACGCCTCTGTCACACCAGCATCTGCAACAATATCCCACAGCAACAGCCGATGGGGAAGTGACCCTGGCGGGATGGAAACATCTTTATAATACAGCTCTGGGCAATCCCAGTGGGATTCCTAGGCAGCAGACAGCAAATGCTAGCCACTGTCTCTCTTCCCTTGTCTGCTCTTCTGTGCTATTTATCCATCTGTAGGAGTAAACAGTCATTAAGGGTCCTTCCCAAAGGGAGAGAAGAACTCCCAGGCTCTCTGCTGAGTCAGAGAGGAAATGGCTGCTCAGTGTACCTGTATATATTTAACCATTATAGTCAATTAGTCAGAAATACAGGGATAACAGTTAGATCTCCATAGGGTCTGATATCCTGTCAACACCTGGGATGGAGGGATAGCTAACAGACAGACAGACAGGTCTGGAGAATGACTGAGGAGACACATGAACACCTTCTGCAAACACACAGGGCTGTCACTCAGGTATCAGAGATGAGTTATTCTGTCTAGAACTAAAATTTGTTAATCTGAACGTTATGTGATACTAGGTCAAACAATTTGCAAAGGTCTAAGCCACTAACATCTCCCCAGCTATCTTTATCCTCCAAATCGGTTATTGCCTAAAATCAACAAATCATGTCTGTTTCACGTGTCAGAGTTATTCCTCTGGTGACCCTTGTCGCTGAATCAGTTGCCAAGACATTGACCCACAGGAGTGTATGGTGTTGCTCAAAATGTCTTTCTGACACAATGCTGAATTGAGACTCGGATCATTTTACAAAAGGCTTACATGGCAGCAAAAGTGAAGTTTCGAACCCAATGTCCTGGTCAAATTTCAGCGTGGGTAAACTGAGTCACCCTGCACTATTGATTGACCACAGAATTCTTCTAGCTGTGCCCATAGACTCCCATGGAAGACTGAAGCTGTATTGTGTGAGACACATAAAATAAGCACTGTGTTTCAAAAGAAATTCTTTATGTCCCGTGTAGAGGAGCCGGGCAATGCTGAACTGCTGCCATGTTCCACCCTAGAGGTGGGCGCGTTTGACCCTGATTCTACTTTCTGCAGCATGGAATTATTTTGGAGGAAAAACATCGCAGTGGGACATAGTTCAGGCACCCCCAGCTGCCAGTCAGTCCCTTGCTGAGTCTCTGTCGTGCCAGACTAGTGTGATCCACACAGCAGCACAGTGGCCTGCCTGTCTCTGCATGTTGGTTTCTCTAATCTAGGTGGTCTCCTCTGATTTCAGTGGAGGAGGACTTGGCTCAAATCATTCAAGTAGAAATAAAGTGTCTGCAGAGACCAGGGAACTGGGAGAGGGGAGTTCCAGCTTTGCCAGAGATTCACTGTGGGAACTTGGACAGGCCACTTGCTCACTCTAGGATATGGATTCTCCAGGCATTAAATGGGAATTATCATGTCTTGGGTGCTGCTCCCGAAAAGTGCTGAGCAGGGCCTCAGAGTCACACCCTGCCCTGATTTGGTTCTGTGCAGGACATTGTTAGGCTTCTGAACACTGTGCAGGTTCCAGGCAGTGAGTGGTCCCTGGTAAACATGGAAGACAAGGGTGAAGACTGAGCTGTGAAGAAATCTAATTTTGTGGCTGTGGTTAGTAGCTGTTTCTTTAAATCCCACCTGTGCGGGAAGGGCTGCAACTCCCTTGGGCACAAGACACACACAGCCTCACTGCAGGGAATGCAAAAAAGAAAAGCAATGCTTTTAAAGGCCTATTGATGGAGGTGCTGGGTCAGGACTCCAGGTTTCTACTCTCAGCTTTGCTGCTTACTCCCTGCATGGCCATGGGCAAATCCCTTCACCTCTCTGTGTCTCTGTCCTGAACGTGGGCAGAACGCTGCTCAGCAGCCTAGCTAAGGAGCTCCAGATGTAGTGAGCAGAAGTGTCGTACAGATTGTTCAATAGACTTTGCTTTATTGTTCAGCCCCTGGGCAGGGCTGCCATGTGTTTCCCACGAAGGTGCCACGTGCATTTGTAATCAGCCAGCTCGTGGAAAGTGTGTGGTTCATCTTCTGCCCTGTGAACTACAGAAGACACCCCGGCCTCCACACAGCAACCCCCCTTTCCCTGGTAGTGCCGGGGCCTGTCCTTCACCTCTCAAATGTTCTCCAGATAGTTTCAGTCTGATCTCTTGTCCTACCCCATATGTCTGGCTTAGGACAGCAGGCTCCCAGCGCAGCCCCATTGCTGGTGTAAGTGGGGGAATGGGCCTGCTATTGCGGGGATCTTTCCTGGCTCACACATTGCCCCAGGGGAGGTGGTTAGCAACAGGATCTGTGCCCTCACCCCAGAGTGACATTGATGGCTCTCTCCCACTCTCCTGTGTGGTGGGCCCCTCCCAACAGGGCTGGGCCAAGATCCCGCAGTGGCTCAACCCCAACCTTTTTATGGTCACTGAATATGTGGTGAGTGTGGCCCTAGCCCGGGACCCTCTCTCCGCACTGGGCACTCCCCTGGCCCACTAAACACCACACACAGGTCAAAGGACGTATCATTTATTAAATTGCTGCCAATTAGAAATAAAGCGAAAAGGAGACAGGCTGAAGGCAACCACCCAGCACTAGACCTGGTCTGGGGACCCCTTTGGGTGTGAGGGACGGTGACTCACTGCTCCTGGCTCTAGACAGCCCAGCCCAGCCCAGCCCAACCTGCCCAGCCCAGCCCAGCCCAGCCCAACCTGCTCAGCCCAGCCCACCCCAACCTGCTCAGCCCAGCCCAATCCAGCCCAACCTGCCCAGCCCAGCCCAGCCCAGTCTGCTCAGCCCATCCCAACCTGCTCAGCCCAGCCCACCCCAACCTGCCATGCCCAGCTCAGCCCAGCCCAACCTGCCCAGCCCAGCCCAGCCCACCCCAACCTGCCCAGCCTGCTCAGCCCAGCCCACCCCAACCTGCCCTGCCCAGCCCAGCTCAGCCCAACCCAACCTGCCCACCCCACCCCAACCTGCCCTGCCCAACCCAGCCCAGCCCAGCCCAACCTGCCTAGGCCAGCCCAGCCCAGCCCAGCCCAACCTGCCCAGCCCAGCCTGCCCCAGCTGCCACTGCCCAGACTCAGGCCTGGCTCTATCCTTAGCTCTGCCCAGGCAGTGCCAGCTCACAGAGGGGGCGAGATCCCATCTTCTGGCTCCCTCATTGGCCTTTCTGTCCTGTCAGTCAGCCTGACCTGGTACATCAGCTCTCCCCATTGGCCTTGCAAGCTGTCAATGTCAGCTCTTCATCAGCCCACCCTCAGCCTTTCCTCCCGGGAGATGCCAGCCCGACTCTCACTCAGTGTCACATGTGGCCACAGCCCCACACGTGGGTTAGGAACATCTGGGTCAGGTAGGTGGGGCAGCTGATTTCCCAGGCCCTGAACAAGGAAGTGCCCACTGCACTGGGCGTGGTGGAGCTGGAGGGAGCAACGTCCATCAGGGTCAGCAAGGAGAGAAAGAGAGACGTGGGCTTGTACATGCTGGGCTCCACCCTGATGAAGACGACCAGGAGGCGCCGAGGCGCAACAGGGGGGTGATGTAGATGGAGCAGACGGGGATGGAGATCCAGCGGTGGTCATGCTCCAATCTCGGCAGGCCCAGCAAGATGGAGGAAGGATAAAAGTTGCTGACACTAGAGGGAACTGAAATGGAGAAAGGCAGCAGGTATGTTGGGCCATTAACAATCTCTGGCACATGCCTGGAAAATGAAAGGGCTAAACAGAAAGGCACACAGGATATGTGAGAGGGCTCCCTGTGCTCAGCACAGACCCTAAACCATCAATCCCAGACACACTCGGGATGCCACGGGAAATGCCACCTTTCATGAGCCACAGCTGGGGACTGCAACTGACCCGCAGCCCCTCCAGCTTCTCCTCCAGCTGGAGTCCATCTCTCTGCTGCAGCCATAGCCCTGCAAACAAAGCGTCCCCTCCACTCCTTTGTGCCTCTTCTCTAGCCCCATCTTGTCCTGTCTCTCTCACTCATCCAGGTTCATTTTAAAGGCAAAAAAGGCTCTAATGTCCTTTTCAGGATTCTCTATGTGATCAAGGAAGGAGAGCCCTGCACAAGTCACCAGCTCTCCAAAAAGATCGACCTGAGATCTAGGGCACCAGGAAAAAAAATTAGGTCTCTTTATGAGTAAAGAACTGGATCAACTTGTCCCGAATTTGTTTGGTCCTCACTCCATAGATGATGGGGTTTAGCATGGGAGGCACCAGGAGATGCACATTGGCTGTGATGATGTGGAAATGCAGAGGCATATTTTGGGCAAACCGGTGTGTGAAGAAGGAGAAGAGAAGCGGGATGTAAAAGGCTAACATGACACACAGGTGGGACCCACAGGTACCAAAAGTCTTGATCCGGGCCTCCTTGGTGGGGAGACTGAAGATGGCCCTGAGGATCTGAGTGTAGGAGAAGGTGATGAAAGACACATCTGGGACAGTCACTAAGAATGCGGTCAGGAGGCCATAGTAGTTGCTACTGCGGATGTCAGCACAGGCCAGTTTCACCACGGCAATGTGTTCGCAGTGCGTGTGGGCGATGACGTTGGTTCTGCAGTAGGGCCAGCTCCTTGAGATGAAGGGAAAGGGCAGGACAAGCAGAGCACCCCGCAGGAGCACAGCCAGACCAGTCTTGGCCACAACGGGGTTTGTCAGGATGGTGGAATGTTTCAGGGGATCACAGATGGCCACGTAGCGATCGAAAGCCAGGGCCACAATGATCCCGGACCCCATCGATAAGAAGCAGTGAAAAAAGTACATCTGGGTGAGGCAGGCACTGAAATCTATCTCCCTGGAATTGAACCAGAAGATTTTCAGCGTTTTGGGGACGGTGGATGTAGACAGGACCAGGTCGGTGACAGCCAGCATGCAGAGGAAATAGTACATGGGTTCATGGAGGCTCGGCTCTATCCTCACGATCAACAGGATGGTGAAGTTCCCCAGGAGGGCTATGGTGTACATGGCACAGAAGGGGATGGAGATCCAGACATGTGCTGCCTCCAGCCCAGGAATGCCCAGGAGAATAAAAAAGGGGGGGTTGGTGAAGTCAGTCGTGTTAGAATCTGGCATGGCGTAGGGGAGCAGATGTATAACTGTGAGGTAGAACAGTGTCTCCTGCATGAACTGTAGGTTCCCCTGACTTCCTTTACGTGCCCAGGATTTAGGGTGATGTTCACAGCGCAAATGCCTGGATGGAGAGAGAGAAAGTGTTAAAATGAGGGGCTATATGCACAAGGGTTGACTGTTCTCTAGCATGTCAATTGCTCATGTCAGCTGATTTTACAACAGCCTAAAATAGCTTAGGTGAAATATTCCATGCCTCACCCTCTAGGTCTTGCATCTTCACCCTTCTTAGATACCCAATTCATAAACATCCCTTACTGTTGCTAGGTCTTGTGTGTTTATAACCTGACCACTGGACTCTATTTAGCCTTCATTAGCTAGTTATGACATGACATATTGGTTAGTCATAACATCACGTGGGAAATGAAGGAAACAATAAAATTCTTGGCTACAAGCAGATTGGTCACTTGTCACACACTGAAAAAGGATATTGTAATTATTCCAAGAAATGAATTATAAACAACTGACCCATTAATGCCAGCTCCAGCATTGTTCCTCTGTGCACTGAAAAGCGGGTATGGACTCCCTGCTGGAGGGCGTTCCTCATTGACCATAAAGATGGTCAAAGTCTTAGAGTAGGTAAGATGTGTGTGAATGGAAAGATCTCAGTTTAGAACACACCTCCAAGAAAAGAGCTCAGAGTTCTTGACATCAAGTCAATGAAATACTTGCTCATGCATAGCAGTGGCCAAAACAGACAGTGGGGTGGAGAATAGTGTGTTTTGGATGCACATTCAGTTTTGGACACCCAGTTTCTCTAAAGGATATAGCAAATAAAAAGGGTGCTTAGGAGGGGAAAAAACAATATATGATATATCGATAACAAAAAGGGGGTTAATAAATTAATTGAGAACAAAAGAAATTCTTGCAAAGATAAGGGTTAATTTACCAGAAAGAGAAGGAAAATGTGTTAATATTGCAGAAAAAGTAGATGTCTTCTATACTCTTCCATATTTGGAAAAAAGCAGTCTGATGTACTTACATCACATGAGGTCCTGAAATCCTTTCCAGGGCATTAGTTATAAAAGAATATGTTAAAAAGAATTTCCAAGGGAATAAAGTAAGTAAATAAACAAACAGGCCTGGAATCGTTGCACCAGTGGGTAAAAGGGTGGATGATATGATCCTCTGGCCGATAGATCTACATTATTAATAAATCCTGAAGCCCTGGGAAAAATCCAGAACTCCGGGAGAGGGCTCATAGATTGCTGGTTTTACAAAAGGGCAGAGAGATGACCTAGGTAGCTATACTTCCACTATGTTACATCAATCCTGAGCAAAATAATGCGAAAGATGAAAGGGGATTAAATCAAATCGAATTAAAGTGTGGGAATATAATCCCAGTCACAAAGGGTTTATGAAAAACAGGTCTTTTCAAATAAACTTGACTTCATCCTTTAATGGGAGTAAAATGTGATTGATTAAGAGAACCATAAAGATGGGAAGAAAAGAGAACCGTAAAGATGGAAGAAACATCAAGTTTTATGAAACATTTGATTTAGTATGGAAAACATTTAAATAAAAAAAATACATTATATACTACCAATAGAGCACACATTAAATGGACTAAAAGTGGCTGTCAGAAAGCAGGTGTAAATGGGCCATTGTCAGTGAAGGGGGAGGGAGGGGATCTAGTCAGGATCTGCAGGGATTATTTCTAGGCCAGATGCTATTCCATATTTTCATCTGCGATCTGGAAATAAATATAAAATCATTCTAGACAAAACTGGTGGCCAACACAAAGCTTAGCAGAGCAGTTAACATGCTGAGGACAGCGCAGACTTACAGATGGATCGGGATTGTTTGTTATGCAGGGCCCATTAAAGAAATGTTTTAACACAGCCAAATGCAAATCTCTCATCTCAGAAGAGGGAATGGAGGCCTGACCTGTGGAAAGGGAACCCTAGAATGAAAAGCAGGGACCCTGACAAGGATGTAGGGCTGATAGTGGACAACAAACACCTAGTTTGATGTTGTGGCAAAAAGGGCTACTGCGGCTCTTGGATGTATGAATGGGAGTAGTGCATTGGAGGAGGGGGAAGAGTTTATCTGTGTGCCTGGCAGGGGGAAACTGATTCTGGAATGTTCCATCCAGTTCTAGTATCCACATGAAATTGGAGAGGGTCTTCACGTTTTCACATCGACTGTTCTTTTCTGGAAGAAATGGTTGAGAACTAGTCAACCCACAGAACAGTACAGCTGTAGACACTACATACACTGACTGCAGGGTTTCCCATCATAATGAACCCATCCCTCTGAGAGGTGGAAGCTAAGTCAAGGGAAGAATTCTTCCGTCAACCTCATGAGAATTCTTACGCTGACTTGATGCTGTCTACACTGGTGGTTAGGTTCATATAACTACATCTCATCAAGGGTGTGGATTTCTTTACTGTTGTAAAAACAACAACAAACAAAAAAACAAATTGCTATTTTGGGTTGCAATAACCGAGGTATAACAAATGAATCGCGGGTGGTAACAGGGCTGCTTCATTCAGCACTCCTTCGGCCTCAGCTGGAGTACTGTAGTCAGTTTGGGTCACCAGTGTATAGACAGGATGTGGAGAACCTGGCATGGATGTAGAAGTGAGCCACAAAGATACTCAAAGGGATGGACTAGAAGCCATATGAGCAAAGGCTGAAGGAACTGAGTACCTTTATTTTGGAAAAGAGGGGATATGACAGCTGTCTTTAGTTACCTAAAAGGCTGCTCTTTAAAAAAACAAACAAAAAAAAAAAGACAGAGAAAAGTTTTTCTCTCTTGTCACAGAGAGTACACCTACAGGAAAGGGGTTCAATTTGCTGGGTATCTGATTTACACTATTTAGACTAAATCTCGGGAAACACTTTCTCACTGTTATGACTGCAGGACAATGGAAAAGGCTGCCACCAAGGACATGGACCTTCCTACGCTGGAGGTTTTCAAAAGGAGGCTGGATAGCTACCTCTCTTGCAAGTTTTAAGCACAGAAAATCCTGCATCTTGGAAGGGCTTAGATTACATGGCCCTTGTGGTCCTTTCTAACCCAGGTAGAAATTTCCAGAGGGGGAGCCGTGTTAGTCTGTGTACAGCAAAAAACAACGAGAATCCTGTGGCACCTTATAGACTAACAGATTTTCTTCGGCATAAGCTTTCGTGGACTATAACCCACTTCATTTTACGAAGTGGGCTGTAGCCCACAAAAGCTTATGCTGAAGAAAATCTGTTAGTCTATAAGATGCCACAGGATTCTCGTTGTTTTTTTCCTAACCCTGCGGTTCTGTGAAGTAAAATCCTAGTGCAGAGCAGGCTTTTGTCAAATGCAAGCTATTGAGCTCAATACAAAGAACCTGAGTGAAATGTCATGGCCTGGGCCATACAGCAGGCCTGACTGGATGATCTAATGGTCCCTTCTAGACTTAAATCCTATGTTTCTATACCTAAAGACAGTAGATCAGGCACTTACATTTCCTCTTTCTTATAACACACAAACCAGGGGACATTAAATGTAACTGAAAGTTTGAAAATATAAAACAGATAAAAGAAAAAATTGTCCATTACACATATTTCGCCTGTGGGACTCCTTGCCACAAGACCACATTGTCAACTGCTCACACGTTTGCCAGACTTGAACCATTTGCACTGAAGTTTCCCGTGCCAGGTGTCTGCTCCCAGCTGAGTGATTATTTGAAAGTTTGGGGCAGAAAAGAGGGAGGTACCAGCCCCACCATTCCACCCCTGTTAACAGCCAGAGCCCTGCAATGTGAGGAGAGGAGGGAGTGTGTGCATTAATACAGAGCTGACTGCTGAGATATTTACTCAGTTCCTGCTCCCAGGGGCATCAACTGGGGGGCACAGCACAATAGACAACAGCAAAGAGGCATTTTGGCCACTGATACTGGAGTAAACTCATCACCTGTGGAAAGGGCCACGGGATGGCTAAGGGCTGTGCAGAGCAGAAAGAACCAGCGACCTGTTTTCTAACCTAACCCTGAGGTTGTTGAGCAGTGCACTCTGCGAGAAACAAGGGGGTACCTGTGAATTCTGAGGTGGAAGAGTCTTCTCTGGGAATCCCTCTCTGATAGCCGTGTGCCGCACCTATGTCACACCAGCACCTGCACCAGCATCCCACGCCGAGAGCTGACCCAGGGAAAGTGCTCCAGGCAGGATGGAAACAGGCTTATATAAGGCTCTGGGCAATCCCTGAGGGGTTTCCTAGGCTGGGGACACCAACAAATGTCTCTCTTTCCATGTCTGCTCTTCTGTGCTCTGTATCCATCTGCAGGAGTAAACAGTGATTAAGGGTCCTTCCCAAAGGGAGAGGAGAACTCCTGGGCTCTGGGAATAGCTGCTCAGTTTATTTCTGTATGTTTAGTCATTATAGTCAATTAGACAGAGAAGTAGGGACAAATGATTAGATCCCCAGAGGGTCTGATGCCCTGTCAATGCCTGTGGTGCATGGAAAACTAACAGAGATGTGAGAGAAAGATGATTGAGGAGAGACATGCACACATTCTGCTGACACAAAGGGCTTTCAGTAAAGGATCAGCAAAGAGTAACTCTGTTCAGCGCTTGTATGTTAATCTGAATGTCATGTGGTTCTAGGTCAAATAACTTGCAATAGTCAAAGTCCATTTCATTTCCTCTGTTATCTTCATTAGTGAAATTTCTTGTCACTGAAAAGAAAGAAATTGTGTGTGTTTGAGATGTCAGCTTTATTTTACAGATGACCTTTATCTGTCCATCAGTCCAAAACCCAAGTTCTGCAGTGGTCTATGGAGTTGCTCAAAAAGTCTTTCAGACACAGTGTAAAACTGAGGCACTGATCACTTTACCAAAAGCTTAGATGGGAACAGCAGTGAGGTTTTAACCCTAATGTGCTGATCAAATTTAAATGTAGCCAAACTGAGTCACCCTGGACTGTTCAGTGGATACAATATTTTTTTTCTTTGCGTCCAGTTGTTACCAGAGGCTTGCAAGAGGGATGCAATGTGGTGGATGCATAAAATAGACACTCTGGTTTCAAAAGAAATTCTTCTTGCCATCCTATTCTAAACAATAGGTCCTCTCTGTGTCTGTCTTGTAGAAAGTGGAGTTTAAATAGGGGTTTATTAAGGGTATTTGCAAT
>ML688411.1:41227-126271 GCA_007922175.1 Pelusios castaneus
AAACTGTATCACAGCTATCGCACACTGTCAACTGTAACTCTTTCGCACTCTGTTAACTGTAACCCTTTGAAAGCTTTCTCTAATAAGGAACTTGTAACCATGGTAAATAAAAATAAACCTCCTTTGTTCATAACTGCCCTGATACTTTTGATGCTACTCTTATTCCTGCTAATTTCCTTTGCACCCCTTGCATTCCCCCTTCTCCCAGCATATGAGCAATACTCGGTCCCCCTGATGCTGGTCTGGGTTATCGGCTGACTTGGCTCAATCCTCTATTGCTCATACCTTCTAATCCTTTGTCTCATATCAAGAGCCTCCAATCAGTCACCGAACAAGAGTGGCGCTATAACCGCCATGGCCAAAAGGACCCTGGTCCCCACGCAATCCCCGATGAATAACATCCCGGGGATGGACCTTAAACAGGAGCATGTCGATGTCTGTCCAGGACGTGGGGAGAACGCTGTTAAGCAGCCCAGCTAAGGAGCTCCAGCCATAGTGCCCAGAAGTGTCGTACAGGTTGTGTGTTACTCTCCGCTTTATTGTTCAGCCCCTGGGCAGAGCTGTCTTGTGGTTCCCACGAAAGGGCCATGAACACTTGTAGGGAGTCGGCAAGTGGAAGGTGTGCTATTTCTCTCCCATCCTGAGAGCTAAAGAGGGTCCCCCAGCCTCTGCACAGCACCCCCTATTCCCTGGTGACGCAGGGGCCTGTCCTTCACCTCTCCCTGCAGTTCCCATGCTTGGTTCAAAGCTGATCCCTTGTCCTACCCCAAAGACGTGGCTCAGGGCGAGGGGCTCCCAGCACAGCCCTATTGCTGGTGTAAACAGAGGGATGGACCTGCTATTGTGGGGAACTTTCCTGGCTCACACACTCACCAGGGGAGTTGGCTAGTGACAGGATCTGTGCCCTCACTCCTGATACCTGTACTTAGAGACCGACCTAGCCCTCCAATCTCCTGAGCCCGGGGTCACTGTAACCCTGACAAAGATGCTTTCTTTAGCTGGAGACATTGGCCTATTCTAACGCGATGTGTTTGGGATGTGTGGATGGGACTGCACGCCTCCCAGCTTACGGCTGCCCTGGCGCTTTCTGCCTTTGCTGAGCCAAAGGCCAGGGCCTCACCCTGTCAAGCAGGCTGTGGTTTTGATTCTTTGGTTGCTCCACTGTAGCTAGTTAAGTGACACAAACAGACTTAAAAAATTATAGGCCTTGCAAGCAGGCTATCTATGAACAGGCCGCTTCCCTGACCCACTGTTCACTGCACACAGCTCAAAGCAACACAATTACTGAAACACCCGCCAATTAAAAATAAAGCAAAGAGGAGACAGGCTGGAGGCAAACACCCAGCGCCGACCCTGGCCTGGGGACCCCACCCACCATCTCTGGGCATGAGGGACAGTCACAGTCTGTGCCTGACACATCCCTGGCTGTGCTGTAGGGACACCATAGGTCAGACACCGGCTCTGATGGTTGACTGGACACCCTCAGGCACTAGTGGGCATGGCCCTTCTCTACAGCATCCCCGCAGTGGGGCATGGGCCCTCCCAGTCCAGCCTGGAGAGGGTGATATTTGGGAGGGAGAGAAAGAAAGATGTGGGCTCACATAGGCTGGGATCTCCCTTGATGGGGAAGAGCAAGGCTACATTACCCAGTGGGGAAGTAATGTAGCCAGAGCAGAATGGAATTAAAATGAAATAAAAATAAAGTTTAGTAAAGCCAGCCAACATGGAACAGAGACCTTGTCAAATGCACTGAATTTCATCCTTCAACAGAAGCAGAAGTTTGGTTGATTAAGGGAACCACACAGATGTGCCAAACTTCAGTTTCTATTAGACATTTGATTTAGTAGGGTAAAAGAAATTAGATAAATAATTAATACCAAACAATAGGAATAGAGCACATGTTAAATGGACTAAAACTGGTCACCAGACTGATCTGAGAAAGCTGTTAAAAATGGGATCGTAGTGTGATTCTGTAGCTAAAAGATCTGATGTGATTTTTAATTGGCTGATGTAATTGCAATGTCATTGGCCATTACCACTGAAAACTAAGGGTGATCAGGGGAGGCCCTGTATGGTTGAAAAAAGACAAATTTAGTGGTCATCTTCAAAAAAGAGGAGGAGGAGGATCTGGGGAACTAATGACTGTTCAGCCTTACCCCATGTTTTTCCATCTAGAAAAATCATGAGTAGGTCCTGAAGGAATCCATTTTGAGGCATTTGGAAGAAGGGAAGGTGATCAGGAATAGTTGGTATAGATTCAGCAGGGGCAAGTCATGTCTGACCAACCTGATTGGCTTCTATGATGAGATGGCTGGCTTTGTGAATGTTTGGAAAGCATGGGATGTGACATACCTGATTTAGCAAAGCTTTTGATATGGTCTCCCATAGTATTCCTATCATCAAATTAAAGAAATATGGGTTTGATGAATGGACTGTAAGATGATGTGCCAGGGTTAGACCAGATGGCTACCGGAGAGTGTTTGAAGGAAGCATTGGACCCACGCAGAAGTGGAACTCTGCCAGGGTGGATAGAAAGCTGGCTAGATCATCAGGCTCAATGAGTACTGATCAATGGCTTGATGTCTAGTTGACAACCGGTAACAAGCGGCGTCCTCCAGAGGTCGGCGTTGTGTCTGGTTTTGTTCAACATCTTCATTAATGATCCGGAGGATGCTGTGGATTGCATCCTCGACATGTTTGCATATAACACTAAGCTGGGGCAGTGGTATAGAATCATAGAATAATAGGGATGGAAGGGACCTCACGAGATCATCTAGTCCAGCCCCCTGCTAAAAAGCAAGACCACTCCCACTAAATCACCCCAGCCAGCCATTTGTATAACAGGGCCTTAAAAATCTCCAAAGATAGAGATTCTACCACCTCCCTAAGTAACCCATTCCAATGCTTCACCACCCTCCTAGTGAGAAAGTTTTTCCTAATATCCAATCTTGACCTCCCCAGCTGTAATTTGAAATCATTGCTCCTTGTTCTGTCCTCTGTTACCATCAAGAACAGCCTAGCTCCCTCCTCTTTGGAGCACCCCTTGAAGTAGTTGAAGGTTGCTATCAAATCTCCCCTCAGTCTTCTCTTCTGTAGACTAAATAAGCCTAGTTCCTTCAGTCTCTCCTCATAAGTCATGGTCCCCAGCCCCCTAATCATTTTTGTTGCCCTCTGCTGGACTTTTTCTAATTTGTCCACATCCTTTCTGTAGTGGGGAGCCCAAAACTGGACACAGTATTCCAGATGTGGCCTGACCAGTGTCAAATAGAGGGGAATTATCACATCCCTCGATCTGCTGGCAATACTCCTACTGATGCAGCCTAATATGCCATTGGCCTTTTTGGCAACAAGGGCACACTGTTGGCTCATATTCATCTTCCTGTCCACCATAACTCCCAGGTCCTTTTCTACAGTGCTGCTACTTAGCCGATCGGTCCCCAGCCTGTAGCAGTGCATGGGATTTTTCCGTCCTAAGTGCAGGACTTTGCACTTGTTTTTGTTGAACCTCTTGAGGTTTCTTTTGGCCCAGTGTTCCAATTTGTCCAAGTCTCCCTGGATCCTGTCCCTGCCCTCCAGAGTATCTACTATTCCCCCCAACTTGGTGTCATCCGCGAACTTACTAACCACGCAGTCTATTCCATCATCAAGATCATTAATGAAGATGTTGAATAGAACCGGCCCCAGGACCGACCCCTGGGGCACTCCACTCGTTACTGGTTGCCAACCAGACATCGAGCCATTGATTCCTACCCGCTGAGCCCGTTGATCTAGCCAGTTTTCTATCCACCTTATGGTCCACTCGTCCAACCCATACTTCCTTAACTTGCCGACAAGAATGCTGTGGGAAACCGTATCAAAAGCCTTGCTAAAATCAAGGTATACCATGTCAACGGCTCTTTCTGCATCCACAAATCCAGTCATCTCATCATAGAAGGAAATCAGGTTGGTCAGGCACGATTTACCCTTGGTGAATCCATGTTGACTGTTCCTGATCACTCTATTTTCCTCCAAGTGTTTTAGGATGGATTCTTTGAGGACCTGCTCCATGATTTTCCCAGGGATTGAGGTGAGGCTGACTGGTCTGTAGTTCCCTGGATCCTCCTTTTTTCCTTTCTTGAAGAGAGGTACTATATTTGCCTTCTTCCAATCCTCTAGCTACAGGACCAGGATAGAGAGTGTCCTAGCAAATTAGAAGATTAGGCCAAAAGAAATCTTAGGAGGTTAAACACGGCTGATGTTCTTGAGGAGGTGTGCTCAGGAAGAACTATTTGGGTGGAAGGAGTTTCTTCTGTTGCCCATTGTGAGAGCTAAATGTCCTTGATGGTCCATCAGCAGAGAGCTGTCTGGCCTTCATATACCTTCCTCCAGGGGCGTTAAGCAGAGATATAACTCAGGGAGAAGATACCAGTCCATGGCCAATATTCATGAAATCAGATATGAACGAGATCTGCACCTAAAAAGAGGAAAGTCAGACTTGGCTGATCATAGAATTTCTATTGACACCTGCATGAGGTGTTCAGTCTAAGATTTATTGAAACTGCACAAGAATGATAGAAATGTTCATATGCAATCACAGAGCGATTGTAACAGGCTGCTCCCCAAATCCAGTCTTCTGAGCCACTGTGACCCCTCCATCCCCACTCCTGAACCCTGACTTACTCTGCTTTTCCAGATGACCACTCACTCCTGAGTCAGTCCACACCAGCCTCTTTCATATAATCGATCCCAGGCAGTAGGTGTGCACCCACTAGGCACCTATTGGGCGGTCCCCAAGCGAGCAGCCTCAGTCCCCAGAAACCACACTGGGAACCCCCATCCTACAGAGATGGAACCCATCCCCAATCTCCATGGACACACGCTCATCCATTTAACACTGAAATGGATTGGCCCAGCCTTTCTGATTCACAATTCCTGAAGACCACACAGCTTTAGGTAAAACAAACATGAGTTTATTAATTAGGATTTGATTTTAAGTGTGTAGCAAATCAATGAACAATCATTTAATAAAGGAGTCAGAAGTGAGCACAAGTAAATAAAAGATATAACATGTACACTATCCTAGCCCCAGTGCTACAATTATGGTCATCTCACCAGTCAGGTTCGGCTGTGATTGTCTTCAGCCACCTCTGCATATTTCTAGATAGGGCACAATCCTTGTAGATGTTTCATGATGGAGAGTCTTTGGCCAAAAGCCTGGAGCAGCTCAAAGGGTTTCTCTTTGTCTCCAAAATCCCTTTGCCCACCCCACCTCCTCCTGGTCAGCGGCGATTTCCTTACATGTACCTGGGCCAGAGAGGACAATCTCCATTGCCTTTGTCATGTAATTCTCCAGCCTCCATGCTGTTCATGTGCTGCTGTAAGAGAATTCTGTTTGACCCCCTTCCCCCTGAGCTATGTAACCTGCTTCACATGGGCACTGATGCTGCAGGAAACATGACACCATAGTAATCCTATAGAATACGTCGTGAGCATTCAGAAGGGAACCTTGAATCACATAACTGGCATCAAACCATAAAACCACAGTGCAAAAGTGAACAGGAAAGCCATACAACTCAGGGTGCATGGATATGCATCCCATGACAGCAACACACCACGCTCTCATCCCACGAGGGGGCTACAGCTGCTAGCCACCGAAAGCCGTGGCATTGCCGAGGTTTTCGCAGGGTCAGTGGCTGGATACTAGAGCCTGGAAGGATGGGAAGAACAGACAAAATGTGTTTGACTGCAGGGAGCTGGCTTCTTGTCCAAAGAAAAGATGAAAGTTCTTTAAAAGTGAAAGGTGGATGTGGACATCCATGATTGTGGCTGTTTCCTCCAACGGTGGCCACCAGCCCCCTGGACTTCGAGCAAGCAGCTTTTGAGAATCCCCATCTGTTCTGGGACTAGTCCACTGACAGCCTCCCGGCTCCATTTCAGTCCGGAACTGTAGGCGATATGTACGCTATGCTACCGCTGTATTCAGGGCTGTTTAGAACATAACATTTGATTTTTTAACATCGTGAATGCTGTTGAATTGTGAGGTAGCAGAGGACAGGGCAACGTGGAGCACGGTTTCTCTGATATCCCCAAGGTGCTGATGACTCCAGAAGTGTTCCAGCAGCTTTACAAACTGGAAACCCGCTCTGATGCATCCCCTTCTACAGAAGAACACATCACCTGTTCAGAAGTGCACAGCTCTCCCCTACATATCAAATGGATGTGATTTCTCTTTCTAGGAGATAATAAACGTGATGGATATCGGTAACTGGAGAGAGGTCATAGATGTAGACCATTACACGTTGTTTGAACTAGTGCCACTTGACATCAGATTAACAAACCAGTACTGAACAGAATTATTGATCTCTCTGATGTCTTAGTGACAATCCTGTGTGTTTGCAGTTGTTCATGTCATCTTTCTCCAGTTCTGCCTATTTGCTTGCTCTCCTTCCACCCCACGCAGTGACAGGGTATCAGAGCTACAGAAATATAGGCATTATCCCTACTTTTCTGATAACTGACTATATTTTTACATATATAAAAACACGCTGAGCAGCCAATTCCTCTCTGACTCAGACGAGAGCAGGGGAGTTCTCCTCTCCCCTGGGAAGGACCCTTAATTACTGTTTACTGCTACTGATGAATAAAGATCACAGAAGAGCAGACATGGAAAGAGACATTGGCTGGTGTCTCCTGTCTGCATCTTACGAACCCCACTGAGATTGCCCAGAGCTATATTATAAACCCATCTCCATCCTGCCTGGGGCACTTCCTCTCTGTTGGTTCTTGGCATGGTATGACCAAGCTGAGAAAGATTTAGAAGAAAGAACATCAATCTCAGAATTCACAGGTATCCAATTAATTTTTCTTCTTGAGGTTTATTCTAAACCTGCCTTGCTATCTTTGTTTCCATTCACCTATCTAACATCTCAGGCCGATGGGGAGAACACTTCCAGTTGGCATCGATTGTGCCTACGTGAAGTGCTAGAGCAAAGGTGATGTAGTTTAATAAGTGTAGCGAAGCCTTCAGATATATCTCCCAGAAAACCACAGACTGTTGATGTGAAGATATGAAAGGTTGGGCAATCCACCACATCCTTTCACATGTGTTCCAACCATGAATCACCCTCAGTGTTAAATATTTGGCATTAACTTTTATAGGAATTTGTTTGACTTTAGCTTCCAGCTAAAGAATCTTGCTCTGTCTTTCCCTGCTTAATTAAAAAGCCTCTTATTACCCATGATTTCCTCCCCATGGAAGTATTTATACAATCAAGTCTCCTCCTGATTGTTATTTTGATCAGATAACTAGATTAAGCATCACAGTCTCCTGTCAGGCATTTTCTCCGGCCCTTGAATAATTTCTGTGTCTCTTTCCTGCACTCTCTGTAATTTTTCAAGATAATTTTTGAAATGTGAAGACTAGAAATGAATGCAGTATTCCAATGTCAGTTTCCCTAATGCCACGTACAGAGATAAAATCTTTCTCCTCCTCCTCACTGCTCCCAGGGATCCCTTTAGTCCGTTTTGCCCCAGCATCTCCCTAGGAGCTCACAGTGAGTGGATCGTCCACTATGACCCCTAAATCCTTTTCAGGGTCACTGCTTTGCATTATTCAGTCCCCGCGTCCTGCATGCTGTCTTATGAGAGGATACTTTTGCATATAACTGTGTTAAAACAACTTGCCTGAATGGACTCAGCACACCAAACAATCCAGATCCATGAATATGCCTGCCCTGTCTTAGCACTTTAACTGCTCTGCCAAGCTGTGTTATCCACAAATTGTCCCGGAATAATTTTACATTTTGTTCCAGATCACAGATGAAAATATGGAATAGCATCAGGCCTAGAATTGATCCCTATGAAATCCAATTTCCCCTGACCCCTTCATTGACAATGGCTCATTTACACCTGCTTTCTGAGACCTGTCCCATAGCCAATTTGAGTCCATTTGTGATGTGCTCTATTGGTAGTATAGAGTGTTTTGTTTTTTTTTTAACCTGAATGTTTTCCAAAATGCCTCACAGAAACTGAAGTCTGTTGCTTATGTGTGATTGTCCTGATTAACTAAACTTCTACTCTCATTAAGGGATGAAATTGGCTTTATTTGACAAGACCTGTTTTCCATAATCCCCACTGATTGGCACTAATTATATTTCTGTGCTTCCATTCTATTTCAACTTAACCTGCATCAGCTTTTCAATTGCCCAGGATGGATGTCAAACTCACCAACCCATAGTTAGCTGTATCCTGTTCATGTTTTTTGAATATTAGCAATCTATTGGCACTCTGCTAGACTTCTGGAATTTCCCCAGTATTTCAACATTTATTAAACATTTACATTAGAGGGCCAGAGAGTCTCCTCAGCCACCTCTTTTATGCACTGGTGCAAGAGGGAAAATATGTTATCTCTGTACATGGCTTTTGTGAAACTGACCCAAAAATACTGCATCCCATTCTAGTGCCCACATTTCAGAAAGGGTGTTGAAAAACTGCAGAGGGTGCAGAAGAAATCTACAGAAATTAATCCAGAGCTGGAGAAAATGCCTGACAGAGAGATTTATTAATCTATTTACCTGATCAAAGTGACAATTCCTTTTTCCAAATACCAAACAAAAAATTATGGACCCATCTCTCTTTTCTCAGCATCAACAAGTTTTCTTCCCCCCTTGGGTGATTAGCCCATAATTCTTAGTATACTCAATAACCTCCTTGTTATTCTTAGCCCTGCTATGCATGGATTTTTCCCTTCATATTTTTAACAACTTTTTCTTTTTTCTTGGTTCTGCATGTTATCTCTTTACCCTTTTTCTCATTTCTTCTATATTTTCTCCTCTATCACATCCCCCTTATTTGTCCCTTCTCTAAACTAAACAGCCCTAGGCTTTTCAGTCTCTTTGCATACAGCGATCTCCTCCATTCTCATAGCCTGTCTCTGAAATCCCCCTTATCTTGGCTATATTCTTTATCAAGACTCAATGACCAAAACAGAGTGTGTCCCTGTAACAGAGCAGGAGTAACAGAACTCCCAACCTACCCCTGTTAGCTTGGGCATTAGGAAGCTAAGGCTGGGCAGACAGCAGCTGGGAGCTGATTAGGCAACAGCAGAGCTCTGGCCTAATCAGGAGACAAGGAGCAGCTGAGGACCTGGCCCAGGGGTAAGTGGGGCCAGCAGAGGAAACAGGGAGGTGGGGCTAGTAAGAAAGAATAGGCTCTGGTAGCAGGTCAGAGAAAGCAGAATTCAGCCTCCAAGCCCCTAGAGCAGAGGTGCACAACCTGTGGCCCCTGGGCTGCATGCGGCCTGTGAGCATGTTCTTTGCTGCCCTGTGGGAGCAGAGTGAGCAGGGGGATCGTGTGACATGATCCTGCACATTACATTTGTGGCCCTCGAGTGGTCTTAGAAAATGCAATTTGGCCCTTGGCCAAAAAAGTTTGTGTACCCTTTGGTAGAGCATTTGGGGCACAAACTGGGAGTGGGAGGGGGAGGGGGAGTGGGAGTGGCAGTGGCAGCTCTGTAAATAAATGAGCCCATGGTTTGCACTGAAGGTGTCTGTGGTGGGTCTCTTGGGGTTGCTGGCAGAGAAATGGGGGTGGAATGCTGGCCCCGTGACAATCCCCAGGACAGCTATTCTTCTTCCCGTTTCTCAGGCAGGCAAATGTTGTCTTCACTTTGGCCACCGCTGCTCAGGAGGAGTGTTTCTGTTTAGCTGCTGCTAACAGAGCCCTTGGTATGATTCCCGCTGACAGGGCTTAACAAATGGGAGGGTTTTCTGCCGTTGGATTTTGAGCAGCTTTAAGGGTGACTGGGGAGCTCCCTATGCCATAGACACACCAGCCTGGGTTTCATTGTATAGGGGAAATGAATGGGTAACATGTATCCATGCTGGCATTTCCTGCTGGAGTCTGTCAGGTTTTCTGACACCACGGTGTCAAGGACTGAAGTGGTATTAGAAGTACAAACTGACTATAAATGGTTTCTCTGAATTTTTAAACCATTCTTTTCCTGTGCGTGACGAACAATCGATGTCTGTAGCCAATGGTTTCCACTTATCGTTCATTAATCAGATGAAGTTATTGTTAATGTACATGGAATATCACAGGCACTTGCATGGTAATAGACTTCAGTGGTCCAATGATAGATGTAAAAGACTGATCAGTGGACAGAAGGCATCATTATGTTTTGGGTGTCTAAGTAAGGAAAGCTGAAAAGAAATACTGGAAGATTTTAGCTTAGCTCTTTTAGGCCTTAGAGATAAAAAAGGCTGGTATAGGTAAGTGACCCAAGAATGAGTCTATGAGTCTAAATAACCTCATGCCATTAAAAAAAAGTGGGAGGGGGGGCAAAAGTATACCAATGGATGAAATTAAGAAGGAAAAAAAAAAGAAAATTAAATCCCCCAAATTGTCGAAGAGCATATTTCTCTCTAACATGTGCCTTAACCAAAGGGTGTGTGTTAATGCTAACAAGACTAAAAGGACAACCTTTAGAAAATGGGGTGCTTCACATTTTTGGGGACATGCAACCAAGAAGGAGAAAGAGCAGACATTGCCATGGACATGTGCAGAACATAGGAATAGTCACAGATCACAGTATAAAAAGATGGATCTGAGATTTAGAAAACTGAATTTCCTGTGAGAAACCTCCAGAAGGAGCCATTTCTCCACTGACCATCAATACGTGAGACTCTAGCACTAGATAGGAGAAGGTGACTGTGCAAACCTGAAATTGGTACATGCATGAGTCTAGCAGTTGAGATCACTAAGTTTACTTTCAAGAAAAATAAATACAAGGTTACATGCTTCCCCTGAGAACAGCCGCCCCTTGTGCATTTAATTCCTCATGTTAACACTGGATCTCCATCCAGGCATTTCCACTGTGACCATCACCATAGTTCCTGGGCACATAAAAGAAATCAGGGGAATCTACAGCACATGCAGGAGACACTGCTCTGCCTCAGAGTCAGACATCTTCTCCCCTGCGCCATGTCAGATTCCAACACAACCGACTTCATCAACCCCTCCTACTTCATCCTGCTGGGTATTCCTGGACTGGAGACGGCATACATCTGGATCTCCATCCCCTTCTGCACCATGTACGCCATAGCCATCTTGGGGAACTTCACCATTTTGTTGATTGTGAGGGTAGAGCCAAGTCTCCATGTTCCCATGTATTATTTCCTCTGCATGCTGGCTTTTATTGACATAGTTCTGTCTACATCCACAGTGCCCAAAATGCTGAGCATCTTCTGGTTCAATTCCAGGGAGATAGATTTCAGTGCCTGCCTCACCCAGCTCTACTTCATTCACTGTTTTGCAGTGATGGAGTCTGGGATCTTTGTGGCCCTGGCTTTGGACCGTTATGTGGCCATCTGTGATCCCCTGAGACATTCCACCATCCTGACACGTGGCGTTGTAGCCAAGATTGGCCTGGTCGCACTGCTGCGGGGTTTCCTGTTTCTACTGCCCCATCCTTTCCTGGCAAGGCGGTGGCCGTACTGCAGAACCAACGTCATCGCCCACACGTACTGTGAGCACATAGCCGTGGTGAAGCTGGCCTGTGCCGACATCCGCATCAACAGCTATTATGGACTTTTGGTGACATTCTTAGTCAATGGCCCAGATATCTCCTTTATCACCTTTTCATATATTCAGATTCTCAGGGCAATCTTCAGTCTCCCCACAAAGGAGGCCCGGATCAAGACTTTTGGTACCTGTGGCTCCCACCTCTGTCTCATTTTAGCATTTTATATCCCAGCTCTCTTCTCCTTCCTCACGCACAGGTTTGGCCACAATGTGCCCTTACCTTTCCATGTCATCACTGCCAATGTGTATCTCCTGGTGCCACCCATGCTAAATCCCATCATCTATGGGGTGAGGACCAAACAGATCCGGGACAGGCTGGTCATGCTCTTTAATCATAAAGGGACCTAAAGTTTTCTTCTGTTGTCCTGGCTCTCACACCATGGTCCAATGCAAACCTGACTGGTGACCTGGTGTTGGGCCTTCCTTCCTAGATAATTTACAGTATGATCACAGACATTGGAACCTTCCCTGTCATTTAAAAACACGGAGAGTTTAATAGTCAGAGAGACAGAAGTAGCTGGGGCAGGAGAGAGGAACAAAGGCGGCTGACATAATTCTTTGTTTTCAGGGCCATAGCTTCAGCTGAGATGGACTCCAGCTGGAGGAGAAGGCATGAGTTACAAGAGGCAGATCCTGAACCCTGAAGAATGCCCCAGGCTGGTGAAGGCATTGAGGCAGAGAATAGCATGCCTGTGCAGAATCGTTTTTACCAAGATCTGGGTATCCCTAGAGCTATCCAAGTAGATACAGAGCCTAAAAATGGAAGGTCTCCTGCCATTTTTGTGGCTCCCTCCTGCCACAGCTTTTTCTGTTTTCTGACTCATCTAGTCACTGTGGCTATGTCTACACTTACTAAGATTAGTTCGAATTAACTTAATTCGAACTAGAAAAAAATTAGTTCGAACCTATCTCTGGTTCCTTGTTTTGGAGAGGCTCCATTCTTTCCAAACTATCTCTACAAAGAAGCTTTCATCTCCCCGGGCAAGATCTTGTTATGTAGTGACAGTCTTTATAATCTGCTTATAGACAGAGGCCTCCACCCCAGCCTCCTGTCCCTTAGCACAAGCAGCATGAGCCCAAAGACAAGGATACAGATGGTTCACACAATCAAATGTGAGTGAACAATTTGTACATCAACAGATTCCCCCAACTGTCCTGGTGGCACAGCTCACACCAGGAAAGTCTTTGACATCTCTTTGACTGTCCTGTAAGCGATTCAGGAGAGAGGGCCCCACAGCAGGTCACCAGCCCAGACAACATTCGATAGAGAATAATGGTGATACATTAAATACCTTCTTTCCTCCATGTGCCACTTACTTTAAATTAAGTCAGGTGATAATGTTGCATGGCTCTGAGGTCTGCAATGTGACGTGTTTAGTTTTCAGCCTTCACTTTCAATAGCAAAGCCATTTAACGGGACAACAGGAATCTACGAGGTGGTGCGATCAGGACCAAGGCCTGCCAGGGGAGATGACCTGGAACAGCTCAGCAAAGATGCTTCCAGGGCCAGTCACTGATCTGGGTTCCCAGTTGCTTCACACCTCACTGAAATGATACGTGGTATGATTGAATTCAGCATCAGGAGGTATCGTGTGTAACAGCATTGAATTGGTGCTGACCCCCACATCTTTTGCAGTGCTTTAGATAGAAACCTATGCAGAAGTAATTAACAAAGTGCTCATCATTCGATGACAAATGTCTAACACCATCCACTGGCTGGAAATGTAAGCTAGACACTTGCAGTCTGGAAACATTGTGCACTTTTTATGAGTGAGGTTACTTAGCCATTAGAACAACTTACCAAGGGCTTTGGTGGATTCTCCCATCATGGACAATTTTAAAATCAAGACCAGATTGTTTTTCTAACAGATCTGCTCTAAGAGTCATTCTGGGGTTAGTCTGTGAATGGGTTACAAAGAAGGCCAGACTGGAAAACCATAGGTGTCCCTTCTCGGCATGGAGACTGTGAATTACCAAAGAGCCGGCAGATCACAGGATGATGGGACCCTCAGCCACCCCGATATTGTGTGCAGTCCTGACTGTCCCAGCTCAGAAAGGTAGGGTCGAATCCTGGTATCTGACGAAGTGGGTTCCAACCCACGAAAGCTTATGCCGAAGAAAATCTGTTAGTCTGTAAGGGGCCACAGGACTCTAGTTGTTTTTGTTGTATACAGACTAACACGGCTACCCCTCTGGAAATTTCTAGGGGGGATTGTATGCCCATCCTTCAGGATTGTTCTAAGCTCTCCAGTAATTAATGGTGACACTTTAATTAGCGGTTATGTAATAGGTTGAAACCTCCAGGATATGGGAAGGAAAGAGAACCCAGCTTCTAAGGAAGTGGGGGGAAGGGCAGTGATGTTGGGAACAGCCTGTCATGGGATGCACTCCTAGGGTATGATCTGTCTAACTTTGCTGTTCACTTTTATAATGTAATTGTGTGGTTTACTGCAAAATTTGCCATGTAAGGTTACTTTATGGATGCTTATAACATGCTCTGCAGTATTGCTCTGGTATCATGTTTCCTGCAACATCATGGATGTGCACAGATGTGAAACATGTTCTCATGTATTTCACATGGCTCAAGGGGAGGCAGACAGGCAGAGTTGTCTCCCAACATGTAAAAAGTCAGGGCTGACAACACACATCCCGAGAAAATAGTGGACTAGCTAAATGTCTGTAGCACCTTGGACAGAGAAAGGGAGGACTCCCATCCTTTCTGAACAAAAGGAATGATCCAGCAGAAAGGAGGAGGAGGGAAGGAGGGTGGGGGGAGAGTTGGAAAAGGAGAAATAGTCAGCCTTTGAACTGTTAGAGGCTTTTGGCCAGAGAAACTTCATCTTAAAACATCTCTACCTAAAAGCAAGGAGTCCTGCCCAGAGTAGGGCAGTTACTGGCTGAAAAACCAACATCAGACAACCATGTGGGTAACATTGAACAGTAAACTTTAGGTTAGAATGCATCTTACCTTTTATTTGGTGGTGGTTACTCCTGACAGATTAATTAACTGATTGTGCATTGATTTTCTATATCCTCACTTAAAATCATGTCTTAATCAATAAACTTCTTGTTTTATCTAAAGTTGTGTGGATTCTAGAGAGTGTGAAGAGGCAAGAGCTGGTTGCATTTCCATTTCTTTGTTAAAATGACTGACCAGCGAATATGAGCTTGCAGGGATCTGGGAAGGGTCATGATCCCTGCAAGACAGAAGTTCCTGGTGTGGCATCTGGGGACTGGGGGTGCTTGCTGGCGGAATATCCCCTGAGTGGCTGGGGAGCGCACACCCACTGCCTGGAGCCGATTACATGAAGGAGGCTGATGTGGACTGACCCAGGAGTGGGGGTCCACCTAGCAAAGAAGGGTAAGTCAGGGTCCAAGCATGGGCAATCAGGGAGGCACAGAGGCATATCAGACCAAAGAGTAGGAGGGGAATGTCACATAGCCTCAGAGCACTCCCAAGATTTCTCTGCCTCATCCCTGCATCATTCAGTCAACCCTGGTACAGAGCACTCTGACCCCAGAGTCCATCACTCACCTGCACACAATTCCTTCTACTGCTGGCCCTTCCTGGGTCATGCAGGAGCTCAGAATATATGGTCAGGATGACCCCTTTGTGCCTTGACATCTATGAACCTGTGTTACTGATGACTGCACATCAGCCATAGAATTATAGGATTGGAAGGGATGTTAGGAGGCCATCTAGTGCAACCTCTACTCAAAGCAGGGCCAACCCCAACTAAATCACCCCAGCCAGAGATTTGAGAAGGTGGTCCTTAAAAACATCAAAGGAAGGAGATTCCACAATCTCCCTCGGAAACCCACTGCAGTCCTTTGCCACCCTCTGAGGCATTTTTTCCCTTAATATCCAACCTAGACCTCCCCCAGTCCCGCTTGACAACATTGCTCCTAGTTCTGTCATTTGCCACCACTGAGAACAGCCTAGCTCCGCCATCCTTGGAATTGAAGGGCATTATCAAATTCCCCCTCACTTTTCCGCAATCCTGTGGAGTGAGTGTCGTTTCCATCCTCTAGGCCGAGATTATTGGAATAAATTGAACATGTTGTAACAAAATTGGTGTATTGTCCTCACAGACCGGGAATGGGATTAACCAACCAAAGACTGTTTACTTCAGGTATTTGGTTCACCTGGGTTGGCGTCAGCTCTCTCCCCGTTCTAATGAACGTCTTCACTTTCAGTGCAAAAATGCTAACAGTATCAATAATAAAGCAAAACAAACAAGGCGTCTTGTGGCACCTTTAAAGACTAATAAAGCAAATTGATTTTTCCTCATATGCACTGAGCTGGAGCGAACACTCTCAAAGGCCCCATCATTTCTCAGCAACAGGTAACCTGGACTGAGAAACCTTGGCTGTTCCAGCCAGTCATGAAATAAGGCGACTAATAGCTGGGACACTCCTGTCACCAGCCCAGTTTGGGCCAGCTCTGGTTTGCAATTTCAGGGAAATAGTCCAAGCTCTGGTTCTCCACTGATGACAGATGTTTGGGGAATGGAAGCAAAGGTGTTAGGTTGACCAGCCTCCAGCATATCTGTGCCAGGCTGGGCTGCTGGCCCCTGAATTCCCTAGGTGGGTAGAAAACATGTTGATAAAGTGCTTTGGGCAGATGGGTCCCGGCAGGCTTCTGGGTGACTGCTAGTTGCTGGATCTATCCTTTGCTGATGTCTGCTGTGACACTCAGTGACCGTACATACTAGTGCAACAGGGTTTGTACAAAACACATCCTGGGAGGAATCGGGTGGAAATGAAGAATTCCCTGATCATTACTAATCTTGAATCGTAGCTTTGTGGTGACTATTGGGAGATATGGCCATGTGTGGACACGAGAAATAAACTCTGTTCTAACCTGATCTGTCCTAAGCAAATACAAGGGGGTTAACTTCATTTACGTGTTACCCTTCTGTCACGGGGCATTGGCAGCAATCAGGGCCAGGTTCAATAATGTGGGCTTCCTTTCCAGCAATAGAACAGAACCGGCTGGAGTCCCCACCTAGGGAATTACATGCCACGCCCCTGGGTGCCTCCAAAGGACACTTCCCCTCTCACAAGCACAGAGTCTGAGTGCAGAAAGACCTTTTAGTAGAGGAAGGAAGTGACTCAGTGCTAGTTTGGGAAAACAACTGAAGCAGGATTCATAAACATAAAACCAGGAGCAATTCCGCATCCCAGAGTATGCTGGGCAGTGTCCTTTGCCTCTCCCTTCCTGCTTCCCCCGCCCCACTCACAGCCGCTGTCCTTGGTCTAGAGCTCGGGGAGGGGGTAGCCAGGACAAGAGGCAGAGCTGTACAGAGGCAGGAGGATCCCACAACTGTGCCTGTGTTGTGCACCAGCAGGATATTCTGGAGACTGTGGGTGGTTGCAGTGCCCAGTTGTGACTTGTAAAAGGTGGCATTTCTCATGGCTCCTAGCAGAGCATATCCTGCAGGGTTGCAGCCCTTTCATGGACCCCATGCGTCTCTGTGTTCAGTCCTTTCCTTTCCCTGGAAGCGTGATGGGAATTCCCCATGGCCAAACATGCCCTCCACCTCAATTCATATTGACTCCCTCCAACACCAATGCTTTCTGGTCTTCTTCCTTCATCCCACTGGGCCTGCAAGGTCTGAAGCATGGTTACCTCTATATCTACTCCTCTTCTGCTCTGTCTACATTACCACCCTGCTGGGAAATGCTGCCCTGATCTTCCTTATCAAGGTGGAGCCCAGCCTGCATGAGCCCATATCTACTTCTGCCCATGTTGGCCCTGACCAACATCTCTCTGTCAGCGCAAAGGCACTTTCTAGTTCAGGGCCCTGGAGATCAGCTGCCCCACCTGCCTGGCCCAGATGTTCCTGACCCATGTGTAGGGCTGTGGCATCTCCCAGCTTCAAAGACCAGGCCAAGGAGAAATCGGGACCATGAGACAAACAGAACCAAGGCCAGTGGGGAGAGGCCAACATGCCAGGTCAGCCTCATTAACAGGGTGGACAGGCCAATGAGGGAGTTGGGACTAGCCGGGGTCCCTGTACCCCATGTGAGCTGGTGCTACCTGGGCAGACTGGGGCAGAGCTACGGACAGAGCCAGGCCTGAGCCATGGCAGCTGGTGCCAGAGGGGCCGAGGAGCTGCCTGGGAGCCAGGCTGGGGTCAGATTGGGCTGCGCTGGGCTGGGAGGAGGCAGAGGGGCTCGACTCAGATGAGGGGGCAGAGGGGCTGGTGTGGGCTTGGCTGTGGGGGATGAGGGGGAAAGAGGGGACTAGGCTGGGCCAGTTCCGGATGCGCTGAGTGAGCGGCTGGGCAGAGTGAGGGAGTCCCTGGTCAGGCTGCAGCGCAGGGAGACCCAATAGCCCAGAGGCCACGCTGGCCAGAATGGAATGGGCCATGATCCTGACAGGGGGATGCTGGGGAGAAAGGACTGGTCCCCTAGTGCCTGGGGTGTGTGGCCATGGCCAGAGCCGGTGTCTGACCCATGGCATTCCTAAAGCTCAGTTAGGGCTGGACACGGGTTGGGCCGTGTCCGACAAAGACTGTGACTGTCCCTCACACCCCCAGAGATGCTGGATGGGGTCCCTGGGCCAGGGCCAGCATTTGGTGTTTTCCCCAGTTTGTTTCCTCTTTGCTTTAATTTTAATTGGTGGCTGTTTAATGACCTGTATTTGCTTTGACCTGTGTGCAGAGATCAGTGGGTCAGGGGAACGCCCAGTGTGGAGGTAGCATCCCGGGGTGGGGGACACCTGTCCCCTTCCCTGAATGGCCACGACAAGGTTGACTCTTGTGTTTGTGGAGATCCTGGTCCTGGCAACTCTGCCACACAGCATCCATCAAGGTCGGGCTGCTCTGGGTGAAGGGAATGGGAGAAGGAGTTAGATCCTTTCATTGCACCAGGGAAATTCCCCACAACAGCGAGATCCCCGTTTATGCCAGCAAAGGGGCTGTGCTGGGAGTTCCTCACCCTGAGCAGCCCTCTGGGGTAGGACAAGGGATCAGCTTTGAACCAAGGTGAACAACAGCTGAGAGAGGTGAAGGACAGACCCCAGCGTTGCCAGGGAGGGTGTATCTGTGGGTTGGGGTAAATTCTGTAGCTCACAGAGTAGGGGATAAATGGCACAGATTCCACCAGCTGGCTCCTTGTAAATGTATACAGCTCTGTCATGAGAACCCCAAGGCAGCCCTGCCCTGGGGCTGAAGAGCAGAGCGGAGTCTAACGAACAGCCTGCACCACATTTTAATCACTACGTCCTTAGCTAGGCTGCTAAGCAGCATTCTCCCCACATCCTGGACAGACAGACACACAGAGGGAAGGGACTTACCAAGGCTGCTCAGTGAGAGAGAAGCAGAACTGAGAGGAGAAACTGGGAGTCTTGATCCCACACCATTGCTGTAGCCAGTAAATGGCATCGCTCCTCTCTGGATTACAAGGTGCACCCCTTTTGACAGGCAGAGACCTCAGCAGCAGAGGGCCAGGTTCTATATCTAGGGGCTTCTAACAAGGCCCCACCCATTCTCCTGGGAAATCACATGATACTCTGGGAGCCCTAATGGACAATACATTCCCTCTCGCAAGCACAGAGTCTGAGTGTAGAACATAAACCTTTTAATAAGAGGCAGGAAATATCCAAACAGCGCTGGTTTGAGAAAACAGTGCAACATAGAACTCCCAAACTCAATGAGCAGAACTCACCCTGCCCCAGGGTATGTGAGGCCTGTCCTTGACAATGAGAGCTGAAAAGTGGGACTCAGCGAGGCCCAGAGGTGGCAGAAGACAACTAGAGGAGACTGGTTGAGGCCTCTCCCCTTGAGTGGTGGATGCTGCAACCACAGTGGTCAGTACAAGGGGAAGCGAGAAGAAATTCCCAGTCACTAGACCTTGCTTACAATTGCAGTAGCCACTAAAATGCATCGCTTCCCTCTGTGTTGCATTCGACTGATGCATTTAAATTGCGTGTGTGTATTGATCAAGGGAGTTGCAGCCCTTCTTAGAGAGGAGGGGTTTAAAAAAAATTCTGCTAATCACAGTTCTAAAAGTAGGTTTCCACACAGCTCAGTCTTCACCCTTGTCTTGCTTGTTTACCAGGGACCCCTCGCTGCCTGGAATCCTGCACAGAGGACTAACGATGGGCTGCAGGAACCAAAAGTGTGCAGGGTGTGACTCTGAGGCCCTCCTTAGTGCCTACTGGGAACAGTTTCCTAGAAACAATAATCTCCATGCAACACCCGTAGAGCCTTGGACCTAGAATAAGTTACTGTCGAAGGTCCCCCAGAGAATCATAGAATCATAGAATAATAGGGTTGGAAGGGACCTCACGAGGTCATCTAGTCCAACCCCCTGCTAAAAAGCAGGACCACTCCCCCTAAATTATCCCAGCCAGGGTTTTGTCTAACCGAGCCTTAAAAATCTCCAAAGATGAAGATTCTACCACCTCCCTAGATAGCCCATTCCAATGCTTCACCACCCTCCTAGTGAGAAAGTTTTTCCTAATATCCAACCTTGACCTCCCCAGCTGTAATTTGAAACCATTGCTCCTTGTTCTGTCCTCTGTTACTCTCGAGAACAGCCTAGCTCCCTCCTCTTTGGAGCAACACTTCAAGTAGTTGAAGGTTGCTATCAAATCTCCCCTCAGTCTTCTCTTCTGTAGACTAAATAAGCCTAGTTCCTTCAGTCTCTCCTCATAAGTCATGTGCCCCAGCCCCCTAATCATTTTTGTTGCCCTCCGCTGGACTCTTTCTAATTTGTCCACATCCTTTCTGTAGTGGGGAGCCCAAAACTGGACACAGTACTCCAGATGCGGCCTGACCAGTGTCGAATAGAGGGGAATTATCACATCCCTCGATCTGCTGGCAATACTCCTACTGATGCAGCCTAATATGCCATTGGCCTTTTTGGCAACAAGGGCACACTGTTGGCTCATATTCATCTTCCCGTCCACCATAACTCCCAGGTCCTTTTCTACAGCGCTGCTACTTAGCTGATCGGTCCCCAGCCTGTAGCAGTGCATGGGATTTTTCTGTCCTAAGTGCAGGACTTTGCACTTGTCTTTGTTGAACCTCATGAGGTTTCTTTCGGCCCAGTGTTCCAATTTGTCCAAGTCTCTCTGGATCCTGTCCCTGCCCTCCAGAGTATCTACCATTCCCCCCAACTTGGTGTCATCCGCAAACTTACTAAGCACACATTCTATTCCATCATCAAGATCATTAATGAAGATGTTGAATAGAACCGGCCCCAGGACCGACCCCTGGGGCACTCCATTCGTTACTGGTTGCCAACCAGACATCGAGCCATTGATTCCTACCCGCTGAGCCCGTTGATCTAACCAGTTTTCGATCCACCTTACGGTCCACTCGTCCAACCCATACTTCCTTAACTTGCCGACGAGAATGCTGTGGGAAACCTTATCAAAAGCCTTGCTAAAGTCAAGGTATATCACGTCAACGGCTCTTTCCGCATCCACAAATCCAGTCATCTCATCATAGAAGGAAATCAGGTTGGTCAGGCACGATTTGCCTTTGGTGAATCCATGTTGACTGTTTCTGATCACTCTATTTTCCTCCAAGTGTTTCAGGATGGATTCCTTGAGGACCTGCTCCATGATTTTCCCAGGGATTGAGGTGAGGCTGACCGGTCTGTAGTTCCCCGCATCCTCCTTTTTCCCTTTCTTAAAGATAGGTACTATATTTGCCTTTTTCCAATCCTCCGGGACCACCCCCGTTCGCCACGAGTTCTCAAAGATAATGGCCAGCGGCTCTGCAATCACTTCCCCCAACTCCCTCAGCACCCTCGGATGCAGTTCATCCGGCCCCATGGACTTGTGCACATCCAATTTCATTAAGTGTTCCCTAACCTGACTTTCCAACACCGAGAGCCACTCTTCTCTCCAGTCCGCGTTACCCCGTGTAGTAGCCTGGGAGCTGGGCCGCCCTGTGAAGACTGAAGTAAAAAAAGCATTGAGTACTTCAGCCTTTTCCACATCATCCTCCATGAGGATGCCTGCCCCATTCAGTAAGGGACCTACACCACCTCTGATCCTTTTCTTGTTGCTGATATACTTATAGAACCCCTTTCTGTTATCCTTCACATCTCTTGCTAGCTGCAACTCCAATTGTCCTTTGGCCTTTCTGATTTGATCCCTGCAGTCCCGAGCAATATCTTTATACGCCTCCTTTGTCATCTGTCCAAGCTTTCACTTCTTGTAAGCTTCCCTTTTATGTTTCAGCTCCCCGCAGAGTTCCCTGCTAAGCCACGCTGGTTGCCGTCCACATTTGCTGTTCTTTCTGCACATCGGAATGTTATCTTCCTGTGCCTTTAACAGGGTTTCTTTAAAATACAGCCAGCTGTCTTGGACACCTTTCCCCTTCAGATCAGCCTCCCATGGGACCCTGCCCATCAGCTCCCTAAGGGAGCCAAAATCTGCTTTTCTGAAATCCAGGGTGTGTGTTCTGCTTCTTTCCTTCCTTCCATTCATCAGAATCCTGAACTCTACCATCTCATGGTCGCTGCTTCCCAGGTTGCCATTTACTTCTACTTCCCCGATCAATTCTTCTCTGTTTGTGAGCAATAGGTCTAGAGGTGCAAGGCCCCTAGTTGGTTCCTCCAGCATTTGTACTAGGAAGTTGTCCTCAATATTCTCCAAAAACTTCCTGGATTGCCTGTGCACTGCTGTATTATCTTCCCAGCAGACATCAGGATAATTGAAGTCCCCCATTAGAACCAGGGCCTGCGACGATCTGGAAACTTCTGTTAGTTGTCCATAGAACGCCTCATCCACCTCCTCTTTCCGATCTGGCGGTCTGTAGCAGACACCCACCACAACATCCCCCTTGTTGCATTCTCCCCTAAACTTAACCCACAAACTTTCAACCATCTTGTTTCCACTTTCATAGTGGAGCTCCGAGCAGTCATACAGCTCTTTTACATATAACGCTACTCCTCCCCCCCTTTTTCCCTGCCTGTCCTTCCTGAACAATTTATATGGATCCATGGCAGTACTCCAGTCATGCAAGTTATCCCACCATGTTTCTGTTATTCCAATTATATCATAGTTCCTTGTCTGTGCCAGAGAATCCATGGTAAAGCTGGAACACTTCACTCCCAGCAGCCTAGAAAGACATCACCAGGCCTCTGTGCTGAGTGGACCATATGAGCCAGGTCTGAGAGAGACTAACAAGGGACTGGTAGGGGGGGACTCACAGGATATGTTCCAATGGGGTGGTTCCAGAAGGGTTCCAGGAAGCTATACAAACTAGGAACAGGGTCCGATGCACACTCTGCTGCAGGTGAACGTGGCAGCTATTCAGGATAGCAGAGCTCCCCTACAGCAGCGCACAGTTTAGAGTAGGACAGGAATGAGACTTTCTTTTGCAAGAAGGCGTTCATTTCAGGTGTCCTGCATGTGAGGTGGTTTCCATCTTTCCTGAGAACCCCTGGCCACAATTCGACTAAAGAAAGAATAGTATAAGCCAGTCAGCCATACCGTGAGACTTGAATTTATCTTAGTAGATAATTTAACTACGACATTGGGGTTAAAAACTGCCATGAAAGCATCTCACGAAATGATCAGGATCTCAATTTCACATCACATCTGAAAGACATTTTGAGAACCACATAAACGACCATGTTCCACTGGCTTGCGGACTGATGGACAGACAGGGGTCATCAATAAAATAAATCTGACATCTCAGACAAACATTATATCTTTTCTTAGACAATAACAGATTTGATGGATACAGGTAAGTGGGAAGATGTCATGGACTTAGACCACTGCAATTTGCTTGACCTACTAACACATGCCACTCAGCCCCAGACAGAATTACTGATCTCTGATCCCTTAGTGACAGCCCTGTGTGTTTGCAGAAACCATTCATGTGTCTCCTCAGTCATTCTCCAGACCTGTTTGTCTGTTAGCTATCCCTCCATCCCGGTGTTGACAGGATATCAGACCCTCTGGAGATCTAGCCATTATCCCTGTATTTCTGACTAATTGACTATAATGGTTAAATATATACAGGTACACTGAGCAGCCAGTTCCTCTCTGACTCAGAAGAGATCTCGGGAGTTCTCCTCTCCCCTTGGGAAGGCCCCTTAATGACTGTTTACTCCTACAGATGGATAAAGGGCACAGAAGAGCAGAAATGGAAAGAGAAGGCTGGTGTCTCCAGTCTACATCTTAGGAACCCTAATGGGATTACCAGAGCTATATTATAAAGGTGTTTCCATCCTGCCTGGGGCACTTCCCCTGTGTTGGCTCTCAGGGTGGAATGTTCTCGCAGATGTTGGTGCGACAGAGGCATGTCACACGGCTATTTGATGGGGATTCCCAGGGAAGACACTTCCATCTCAGAATTCACAGGTACCCCATCCCCTGAACTGATTGACATACCCAATGCAATGTAGGAAGGACAGGTTGAAAAAAAAGTCTAAGGTTCTTTCTTGTCTGCACAGCCATTAACCATCCCTGGGCCCTTTCCACAGGTGATGAGTTTACTTCAGTATCAATGGCCACAGTCCCCTCTAGTGTGCTGTGCCCCCGGATAATGCCCCCAGAAGCAGGAACTGAGTAAAGCGCTCAGCAGTCAGCTCTGTGTTAATGCACACACTCCCCTCCTCCCCTCGCATTGCAGGGCTCTGGCTCTTAACAGGCGGAATGGTGGGGCTGTTATCTCAGCCTGAAACTTTCCAATAGTTATTCAGCCAGAGGCAGACACTTGGCATGGGAATTCAGGCCAAATGGTTCAAGTCTGGCAAACTTGTAGGCCACTGACAGTGTGGTCTTGTAAGGGACAGGATCAAACAGCCTTCACTACAGTGAATGGTTACACCAGGTTGGAATCCCATTCAGCTGAGCTCTTTGCCCCAATAATATCTGTGGCAAGGAGTTCCACAGGCCAAATATGTATTATGGAAAAAATATTCTTTTATCAATTTCATATTTTTCTATCTAGCTTCTATCACTCTGGGAGTTGGGTTACCTAAGCCAATGGAAGAATGTCTCCCATGAGCACAAGCAGTGCATACACCAGTGTTTCCCAACCTTTGGGGTTTGAGGGCCATAGATATCATTGTTCAGTGTCCGCTGGTAGCCCTCGCCTCATCCTCCCATTTCAGCCAGACAGAAGGAGTTCAGCCAGGAGGCTGTCTCCCTCCTCATTAATCTACCATCCTCCTGGTACAACCGGGGAACTGCTCGTGCCCTGTGCACTCCACCTGGGTCCCTAGGCAGTGGCTCCCTTGTGCAGTCATGGGGATGGGAGATCAGTGCCTCCTTCCCTCTGGCTTCAGCAGGAACACCAGCACCTGGGCACCAGGTAAACTGCTTTGCTGTGCACCCTGCTACAGCCAGGGCATGGGGAGCACTGATCTCCAATCCCCTTGTCTGCAGCAAGGAGCCTGGACTTCTCCTTTAGCCATACGGGAATGCTCTCTGCTTGGGTCTGTAGGTCGCAGCTCCCTTCGTCAGCTAGTGGGAGGGGAGTGGCGGGCCACTGTGAAAATGTCCATGGTCCTCTTTTAGCTCCCTCACCACATGTTGGGAATCACTGGTTTACCCTGAAGTGGTACAGCAGAGCTGTTGTAAGTATTTTGTGTGTAGAGAAGCCCAGAAGCATATCTTCCAGAAAAGGATCAAGTCTTTGTACAAATCCATGAAGGGATGGAGAATCAACCACGTCCCTTCACAGTTGGCTCCAACCACTAATTACTAACAGAGTCAAATCTTTGGTCCTTATTTCCAATTGCAATTTGTCTGATCTCAGCTTCCACCCAAAGAGTCTTACTCTGCCTTTCTCCCCTTGATTAGAGAGCCTCTTAGTATACCAATACAATAAAGTCTCCTCTTCATTATCTTTTTGATAAGGTAGATTAAGCTCTTTTATTCTCTCTCTAAATATTTTTTTTCAACCCTGGGTTCCTATTTCTGGCTCTTTTCTGCAATTTTTAACATCACTTTTGAAAGGTGAAAACTAGAATAAGATGCAGTGTTGCAGTGTCAGCTTCGGGAATGACACATACGGCTATAACATCATTCCTCTCCTCCCATTCACTGCTCCCATCCAAAGATCACATTGGCCCTTTTCTCCATGTCAGACTAGGAGCTCACACTGAGCTGGTTGTTCACTCTGATCCCTAAATTCTTTTCAAGGCCACTGGTTTCCTTTGTACAGTTCCCTACTGCATTCCCTCTTCCGAGAGGATAGTTATGCATTTTGCTGTGTTAAAATATTTTGTTTTAATGAACCCAACTTACCTACCAATCCAGATCCATCTGTATGTGTCCCCTGTCCTCACTACTCTAACTGTTCTGCCACAAATTTTACCTGGAAGGATTTTACATTTACTTCCAGATCACAGCTGAAAATGTGGGAGAGCATCAGGCCTAAAACTGAACCTTGCAACTCCCCACTAGAGACACCCCTGTTCATTGACAATGGCCCATTTATACCTGTTCTCTGAGATCTGTCCAGTCGTCAAATTTAGTCCACTTAGCGTGCTCTAATGCTATTGTAGAGTGTTACACTTTGTATCTGAATGTTTTCTCCTGCTAAATGAAATCTCTCACAGACACTGAAGTCTGCTGGATCTGTGCAGTTCCCTTCATCAACCAAACATGTTCTCCCCTTAAAGGATGAAATCGGTTTGTTTGACAATGTCTGTTTCCCATAAACCCTCTTAACTGGGATTAATTATATTCTTTTCATTTTGTTTTGATTTAACCCCGTATCAGCTTTTCAAATGTTTTCCTCAGGATTGATGTCAGGCTAACTAACCACTAGTTACCAGGGTCACCTGCTCGCCCTTTTGAAATAATGGCAATCAATTAGCACTCTGCCAGACTTCTGAATTTCCTCAATATTTACACAGTTATTAAAAATGTAGATAAGTGGTCCTGAGGATCTCCACACCCAGCTCTTTCACTTACCGGTGCAATTTGTCCTGGCCTGGTCATTTTAAAAGATTTGTTCCCTGGTAAATGCTGTTTAACACCTTCTTTGATAGCTAATGCACTGCAAAGTATTTCAACCCTCATGTGGTATGAGTGCATCAGACTGCTTTTTTTCGGGTACAGAACAGAAAATAGTCATTGAACACCTCTACATTTTCTGCAATATTAACAAGTGTTCCTTCTCTCTAGTTATTAACCCATATCTTTGATAGAATTTCTTTGGAACCTACATTTTTTATTAACCTCCTTTTTGTTAACATTAGCCTCGCCATGCATGCATTTTTCTCTGATGTCTTAAACTTCCCTTATCCATATTTATAGCTTCTCAAATACCCTTTTAGGCCTTCACCATAAGAAAGCCTGACCTATCTAATAGACTCAAGTATAAACCATTGCCATAAGATTACAAGTAAAGATACACCAAAGGGTGAAATAGGGGATAAAATTAATTGGAACATTCATCCCAGTAGTGATCTATAAGCACATTTCTTTCTAACATGTTCTTTAATCACAGGGTATGGGTTGTGGGTTAATGCTAATGGCTATGTCTACAACTGAAAAGTGAAGTCAACTCTGTTAAGTGTAGATGTGTCAGAGAGCTGTGGCTCCCCACTGAGAAGGGACCCGCGGGTCCCTCCGAGAAGGGAGCGGAGGCTTCCTTCTTGCCAGGGAGAAAGGAGTGCAGCTTCCTTCTCACTGGGACCTACGCCCTAAGTCGATGTATAGAATAAGTCGACTTAGGGTGGCCACACCATCTTTAGGTTTTCTTGACAAATTGACTTAATTGTTAAGTCGACCTAAGGACCGGTAGTTATTAAGTCAACTTAAGGAACTGTTTAAGTCAACTTAATGAAAACCAGGTGTGAATGAGGCTTTGTTTAAGTTGACTTAAGTGTCCTTAAGTCGACTTAATTTGCTAGTGTAGACATAGGCAATGAGAGTAAAAGGAACTAGATACAACCTCTAGGCAATGGGATAACTCAAGCTTTTGGGGACCCCAGATCACTAACAAAAAATAGAATTCACATTTCCATGCATATATGCTGAATGTAGGCATAGTCACAAATGACTCTATATAACAACAGTGCCCAGATTTGGAAATTTAGCTTCTTACAGAAAAACTACTCCAGGTAACATCCCTCCACTAATGATCAATCCACGAGAGACCCATCAGACCCTAACACTAGAGAGGAGGGGTCTGTCTGTACCTGTAACTGGTGCATGGATAAATTTAAGAGCTGTATAGTCTGTGACTTTTCTAACTTTGTTGCTAACTTCCATGAAATTGACAAGAAGTTATTAGGCCTTGTTCTTCTAATTCAGAGGCTCCCAAATTTAGTGGTATCACACCTCCTTTCTGATTTTTGAGAAACCCTCACACCTCCCCACCTCTCCTTTTCCATCATGCAACCCCCTTTCAACAAAAATTCAATTAGTAATTGTACAATTAAAACAAACCCCAGCTAGGTTTCCTTGATGCAAACATTTCTCTCTATGAAAATTTCACAGCCTCGTGCGCCCTTGGATTTTCTTCACCCCCTTGCCCCTAGTTTTGGACCCACTGTTCTAACTGTCTGTGTTCCTTGCCTTCGTCTTCTGTTTATATATTTCTGTGAGCTCTGGATCTAGAACAATCTGAAGAAACTTTATTCAATTTGACGTTGAGGCCACCAGAGTGCAACCCAAACATGTTGTTTGACAGTATCACTAGACTGACTTGAAATAAAAATGAAAGTCTACATGATTCCCCCTCAGAACAGCCTCCCTTGTGCAAGTAGTACCTCCTTTTATTAATGTCTCTTCTTGCAGACATTTGCACCATTACCATCACCCTAGATCTTGGGCATAGAAAGGAAGAGAGGGGACTCTGCAGTAGATGCCGCAGATATTGTTCAACCTCGGAGATGGAAAGCTTCTTCCCTACACCATGTTAGATTTGAACAGAACCAGCTTCACCAACCCCTCCTCCTTCATCTTACTGGGCATTCCTGGGCTGGAGGCTGCACATATTTGGATCTCCATCCCCTGCTGCATCATATATGTCATATCTGTCCTGGGGAATTTCACCATCCTATTGATTGTGAGGATGGAGTCCAGCCTCCATGCACCCATGTACTATTTCCTTTGCATGCTGGCTGTCACCGACCTGGTCCTGTCTACGTCCATCCTGCCCAAAACGCTGAGCATCTTCTGGTTCAATTCCAGGGAGATACGTTTCAGTGCCTGCCCCACTCAGCTCTACTTTCTACATTGCTTCTCAGCAGTGGAGTCGGGAATCCTTGTGGCACTGGCTTTGGATCGCTACGTGGCCATCTGTGATTCCCTGAGACATTCCACCATCCTGACAAACACTGTTGTTGCCAAGATCGGCCTGGCCATGCTGTTGCGGGGCTCGCTGCTCATATTCCCCCATCCCTTCCTGGCAAGGAGAGGGCCCTACTGCAGAACCAACATTAGCCCCCACACGTACCACGAGCACATAGCTGTGAAGCTGGCCTGCGCCGACATCCGCAGCAGCAACTGCTACGGCCTCTCGGTGACATTCTTAGTGATTGGCCCGGGTCTGTCTTTTATCACTTTCTCCTATATTCAGATCCTCAGGGCCATCTTTGGTCTACCCACAAAGGACACCCAGCTCAAAACTTTTTGTACCTGCGGCTCCCACCTTTGTGTCATCTTAACTTCTTACTTCCCAGCTCTCTTCTCCTTCCTCACACACCGGTTTGGACAGAATGTGCCCCTGTATTTCCACATCATCATTGCCAACGTATACCTCCTGGTGCCCCCCATGCTAAATCCCATCATCTACGGGGTGAGGACCAAACAGATCCGAGACAGGCTGCTCCAGCTTTTCATTCATAAAGGGACCTAAAGTTTTCTGCTGCTGTGGCTTTGAAACTGAGTTCCATGGAGATGTAACTTGGTGTGGGGCCCTACTTTCTGTTCCTCTTACAGGATGGTCAATGAGACATTAACCTTTTCAGCTATTTAAAAACACAGAGACTGAATGAGTCAGAGAGACGGAAGAAGCTGGGGCTGGAAAGCAGCACAATGGCAGCATGAGAGACTCATTGGACCCCGGGCTACTACTGGAGCAGGGGGACAGATTCCAGCCGGAGGAGCAGGTGGAGGCATTGCAGGGTGGTTGCAGTGCCGACCTGTGGCTTGTGAAATGTGTCATTTCCTGCAGCTCCTAGCAGAGCGTGTCCTGCAGAGGTAGTTTAGGGTCCATGGAGGGCACAGGCAGCCTTTCACCTACCTCATGTTCCTCAGCTGCACCCTCTGCCTGGCCCAGGTGTTCCTGCTCTGTGTGCTGTATATGGTGCAGCCAAGCCTGCTGGTTCCCATGGACTTCGACTGCTCTGTGCCCACTTCTGTGCTGCTGTGGTTCACATTCATCCTCACCGGCTCTGTACTTGCCAACCAGGTCAGGTGGCCGCTGTTCTCCCCCTCCCACATCATCTCCCACTCCTACTCCAAGCACAGGGCTGGGGCACACCTGCAGGACAGCCAGCCCAATAGCCTGTACAGACTGATCCTGTCCCTCAGCATCATCAGCTTCAACTTGAGCTGCATTTTTCCATCCTGCGCCCTGATCCTGCAGGCTGTCTTCCCGGTGTGCCACCCCAGGACCTGGCACAAGGCCCTCAACACCTTCAGGGTCCAGCTGGGTATCACCACTGTTGTCTACCCCCCGGCTCTCCTCCTTCCTTAGCCTCTGCTATGGCCACAGCATTCCCACCCCATTCCTCCCTATCCACCTCTTCCTTTCCAACCTAAGCCTACTGGTACTGGCCATGCTCAGTCTCCTGGTATACGAGGCGAAGACCAAGCAGATCCTCACGAGGGTGCTGAGGATCATCCCCAGGTGTCTCTTTATTTGTATATGTATTTATTATCCTCAAAGTGCAGGTGTCTCTTTATTTACTACACTAAAAACCATCAAGGACTGGCTGACATATCCCCTAATAATCTAACTCTATTGCTATGGGAACGAGTGATCTGAGTTGCTATGGTAACTCAAGCACGTAGGTAAGACACCAAAATACAAAACACATCCCATCCCCTGTATGATCACCATTTAAATGGTGTTTCTGTTGTTTCTGATCCCACCAGATTTCACCAACAGAGAGACAGGTGAAGAATGCAGATGCTCCTGTCTGTCTGGGCACCCTAGACAGCTGGATAACAGCGAGGATCCACAATTCCTCAGCTAGAGTTTATACAGGGCAGGTCATCACCAGGGTGTCACTAGCCATCAAAAAAACAAACAAACAAACAAACCTCCCTAGGCACTCTCCCAACCCAACAAAATTGGGTTCAGTCAGTTGATTCAGTCGCTTGTCACGTGTGGTTCAACCCCCCAACTTCACAAGCCAGTGAACATTGTGATGGAGTTGTCTGGGAACTAAAACTCAGAGCAATCTTCTTTCTATGCATGGTAAAAACACCATGTCCTCCACCACTAGCGAGCTGGGTGGGTCTGTTCTCTACTCATATGGATGTTGTAGTACCCTTGGGAGGGAAACGGTTAACAGTGAGTCCTAGAGGAGCCCCAGGAGAGCCAATAGGAAGAGAGTGCAGGTGATTTAATTGGAGTAAGAGCCCTGCCTGTGGCCTGTCTGGTGGGAGCAGAGCTCCTGGAAGGAGCAGGAGGAGGCCAGCAGCCAGGCCTGGGGAGGATCCAAGGACATCCGTGCTTAAGAAAGGTCCAGACGCGTAACTGACCGAGTGTGAGTAGAACAGGGGATGTTTAGCTAGACACGTTCAGGCAGAGGCAGCCTTAGCCTATTTGGGGCCCTAGGCAAAGGCTCATTGCAGGGCCCCCATAGGGCTCCCTGGTGTCAGCCCCCAGCTGCCACTGTGGCCCCGGCATCCCACTGGGGGCTCTGAAACCTCCCCCTGTGGCCTTGGTGCCACGCCAAGGGCCCTGAAAACCTCAGAAAGGCCCCCATGGTTTCCCCACCCCACGGGAGCCCTCATGACACCAGCTCCCCGTGGCCGGCTCCTGCAGCAGTGTGGCCCCCTGCTGGGTGCCCTGAAACCAGCCCTGGTGCCTTGCTGGGGCTCCCAATGCCCCCACTGCCATCCCAACGGAGGGCGAGTGGGCTCCCCCCTGCTGCCATGGGGCCCCCCACTGCCTTCAGCAGCAAAGGCCGGGGCAGGAGTGCAGAGCTGGGCCTGAGGGTGGAGCAGCCCAGGGGCAGGGTGGGAGTGTGGAGCTCAGCCTCTGGGCTAGCCCGCCCTGCCTCCCCCCATGCTGATTGGTCCTGGGCCCCGTCCTCCCACAGGGATACCCCTGCCCTGCTCCTCCTCCCCCGCCGCTGGCCCCCACTGCCCGCCATGTGTTCCGCAGCGCAGGACAGGAGGCAGATGCAACTTTGGAGGTAGGTAAAGGGGCCCTTCGCTGCTCGGGACCCTAGGGGGCCCCTGCTTTACCTACCCCAAAAGCCGCCTCTGTGTTCAGGGTTTTTCTTTGTTTTGGCTCTTTTTTGGATTCCTCTGTGCTGAGCACATGTAACCCCCCCACCCATCCTGTAACTACCCAAGTTAAATCCCAGAGAAGCAACTCTCTGTGTTCCTTAGCTGTCCTTTTGATTAAAGAGCATTTATCCTTTTACCGTAAATCGTGTCTGTGTCCTGAAAGGCCAGAGGTTTTGTGTGCATGTGCCTGAGACTGCCCAGCCAGCTACTAAAGGGGAATCAGGCCCATTTTCAGCTTGTCCCACAGCTGGGTTCAGTCGCTGTCCTGAGGGAGGAATAAGGGCGACTGAGGGGACCTCGCAGGAAGGAATTCCCAGGTGCGCCTTCCTGAGTTTCAAGAGGTTTTTGCATTTGGGTGGTGGCAGCAATACCAAGGCCAGGAAATTGGTCGCCTTGGAGCATTTTAGGACAAGGCTTTAGAGCCAGGGGTTTTAAGGCCTTTTGCACTCGAGGTGCCAGAAACAGCCGTGACAGCCGTAAATAGGGTCTGAATGAGCTCTGCCCTGATGAGCTGAAGGGGATGGGGCAGAAGGCTTCAGAACCAGACTGTGTTTCCATGAGTACCACCTGCCCTGCCTAGGTCTCAGCAGGATGGGAGGTTTGGCCGAGATATCCCTATGGCTGGTGCTGGGTCACACACCCCTCCAGTGTTAGGTGCAGGGATGAGGAAATGTCCCCGTATCATAGGAATAAAGGGCAGCAGAGCTGTGCTTAACCCGTCCTGCTGGAAGGATCATCCTCAGCCAAGCCAGGCTGGCTAAGCTAGGGGCTCAGATCCAGAGCCCTGTGAAGGTGATGAGGGCGGGGACAGGTATTCCTGCCTGGCAGTGGGTGCCCTGAGATCCCCAGGCCTGGTCCAGCCTCCCCTTGATCACAGGGAGCTAGTTCAGATACCAGTAGGAGTCTTCTGTGGTTAGGTGGTGACTAGAGGTGAGATCATCTGTGCGACAGCGCTGCTCCCTGCCTCAGCACCATGGATTCCCCAGGAGAGCTGGGTGGGATCTGGAGAGACCGACCAGGAGATCTCGTCATAGAAGCAGGTGGACAGGCAGTGACGGTGGGCAGCAGGGCGACTGGCCCAGCACGATGCAGTGATGATGGCCGGGATGGCGAGCAACGTGTGTTCTCCCACCACGCAGCACAGTGGGATGTGAATTCATTTAGTTGCACCTCCATGATCTAGGCCATCACTGACCAAGGCTGGGAACTGTGAGTGGGGTGCGGAAGAGGAAAGTGGAGTAAAAGGATGCTGCACAGGGTACTCTGGGATGGGGATTTGCTCCAGGCTTCATGTTTATGAATACAGCTAGCTCTGAGTGATTCCTTCCTTTCATTGAAAGGTCTGTCTGCCCTCGGACTCTGTGCTTGTGAGAGGGGAAGTGCCCCAGTGGGCGATGGACTCTCGGGTCAGAGTGCTCTGTGCCAGGGGCCATCTGACTGGATGCAGAGATGAGACCTTTCTATTGAATCCGCTGACCCTTACAGCCCTGGGGAAGAGGGCAGCACAGGTCAGGGATGGAATAGAAAGACGGGGTAGGCACAGCAAACACACAAAAATAGAAGCGCCCTTTCTAGCATACGTATCTGATTGAATGTCCCCAGGTAGTTTGGCCATGCCCTGGCCCCCAAGAGAGTCTGTTCTCCCTCTCTGAGATGGGGCAGCCAGGTCTGCACACAGTATCCAGAGGGGCTGATGGCCCCAACATCCCCTGATCTTCAGGTCATTTGTAATTCACAGACTCCATGTCCAATGGACGCTTTGGGATTGTGCCATTTGGCCTCCTGTATGGCCAAGTCAGAGACCGGCTCCACAGTAACTCCTCGAGTGAATCTGTTATAAATACCAGCCAGGCTTGGTTAGAACAGTTTCTGTGAGGGGAGAACCCACCACAGCCCTTGGTAAATTGTTCCAGTGGTTAATTACCCTCCCTCAGAAAACCGTGCATGTTATTTCCAGCCTGTGTTTGTCTACCTTCAACTTACAGACATCGGATGGGATTAGACCTCGGTCAGCCCAACTCAACACCCCTTATTAAAGAGTTGCTCCCCCACAGGTGTCTATTTGACGCACTGCCAGAGATGTGTGTCTGAGCCCCAGTTAGAGGCTCTTACACATGGCGACTCCTGCAGCTGAAAGCAATCCTACACAGTAGCTCTTCATTGGGGTGGGGTGGACAACCACCAGTAAGCCAGATCACAGACAGGCCCCCGCAGCATCTGTGCTGAGCCATCTCAAGGTCCTCTGTGCTGGCAGGCCCTGCTGTCAATTAACCAGCCACCACCTCGTAGATTGCCAGTCTCCCAAACTGATTTTGTTATGGAATGTGAAGGTTAAAAACTCCCAGGTCACATAACAGACCTCCGAGCCCTACAGCCGTGACCTCTTCTCTTATTTGAAATAATGGTCCGGGTCGGGAGGGGAGGGGTGTCAATATTGCATTTATTACAGCAGTGGCCCCTGTTTTGCAATCTTGGCCCATAGAGCAGGGAGGATATTTTGTTTGTTATTATTATTCTCTATTGAGTGTCATCTGGGCTGATCACCTGGTGTGGGGCCCTCCTGCCTGGGTCACTCACACAACAGCCGAAGAGATGATAAAGCCTTCTCTGGCATGTGTAGTGTCAGCGGGACAGTACAGGGAACAGGTCTATATAGCATTGTTCACTCTCATTGCATTGGGTGAACATCTGTTTCCTGGTTCTGGGGATTATATTCCTGGTGCTAAGGGGAGGGAGGCTGGAGCGGAAGCCTCTGGCTATAAGAAGGTAGGTCAATAAACACTATCAGCATCTAAGGAGGTCTTTCCAGGGCAGAAGAAGGGAGTAACTCAATTTTCCCCAGCTTGTCTCCAGATAGGGTTTAGAAGGAATCGATCCTCCCCAGAAGAGGGAACCAGAGCTGAGGTATGATAGACACCTTTTAAAAGAGAGCAACTGAATGAGTCAGAGAGACAGAAAAAGCTGGGACAGGAGAGAGGCACAAAGGTGAGAGAGGAGACTCTGGTTTCAGGGTTATGTATATATGTAATACAGCACAAAATAAACCAAGATATAAGTAAAAACAAAACAACCCCCGAACACTTTTCTCTCATTTAATTCCCTCCCCACTCAGGAGCAACCTTTGGGGTATGGTTTGAGTCAACTCGAAGACACCAGCTGCAGCTAATGGATTTCCCTTCACCTGGAGTCATTCTTTCTGAGGAAGTATTGATCCTGAAACCAGAGTCTCTCGGCTGACTTTTGGCCTCTCTCTTCCCCTGAGTCCTCTGTTTCTCTCATTCATCCAGACACTGTGTTTTTACAAGACAGGGAAGGCTCTAACTCAGTGGTTTTCAACATAGGGTTGGGCCCCAGCATGAGTCGCAGATCCTCTGATACTCGGTCACATTTCCCCCTGCTGTGATCACCAAAAAACTGGAATGCACTGCTCAAAGTTGGAATCTTTGGGTCATGGGAATAAATGATTCTTTACCACTGGGTCCTGAAAAAAAAAAGTTTGATAACCACTGCTTTCACTGATTGATGGAGAGCCCATAACCAGGTCACCAGCCAACTTTCCCTGAAGTTCAGTGTGAGAGCAGGGCACCAGAAGACTTTAGGTCCCTTTCTGACTAAAGAGCTGGATCAATCTTTCCCGAATTTGTTTGGTTCTCACCCCATAGATGATGGGATTTAGCATGGGGGGCACTAGGAGATACATGTTGACAGTGATGATATGGAAGTGCAGGGGCACATTGTGGCCAAACCGATAAGTGAGAGAGGAGAAAAGACATGGGATGTAAAAGGCTAAGATGACACAGAGGTGGGAGCTGCAGGTACCAAACGTCTTAATACGGGCCTCCTTGGTGGGGAGACTGAAGATGGCCCTGAGGATCTGGATATAAGACAAGGTGATAAAACTCACATCCGGCACATTCACTAGCAATAGCGCCACGAGGCCGTAGTAGCTGCTGAGGCTGATGTCAGCACAGGCCAGTTTCACCACAGCTAGGTGGTCACAGAACGTGTGGGCGATGACGTTGGTTCTGCAGTACGGCCATCTCCTTGCCAGGAAGGGATAGGGCAGAAGGAGCAGAACACCCCGCAACACCACAGCCAGGCTGATCTTTGCTACAACAGGGTTTGTCAGGATGGTGGAATGTCTCAGGGGATCACAGATGGCCACATAACGATCAAAAGCCAGGGCCACAAGGATTCCAGACTCCATTGCTGTGAAGCAGTAAATGAAGTAGAGCTGGGCGAGGCAGGCACTGAAATCTATCTCCCTGGAATTGAACCAGAAGATGCTCAGCATTTTAGGCAGGATGGATGTAGACAGGACCAGGTCGGTGATAGCCAGCATGCAGAGGAAATAGTACATGGGCGCATGGAGGTTCTGCTCTTTTCTCACAATCAAGAGGATAGTGAAGTTCCCGAAGATGGCTATGACATACATGGCACAGAGGGGGATGGAGATCCAGACATGTGCGCCCTCCAGGCCAGGAATGCCCAGCAGGATGAAGGAGGAGGGGTTGGTGAAAACAGTTGTGTTGAAATTTAACATGGGTCAGGAAGAAGATGTCCAAGTCTGAAGCAGAACGCTGTCTCCTGAATATAATGTAGGTTCCCCGCACTTCCTTTATGTGCCCAGTATTTAGGGCGATGGTCACAGTGCAGATGCCTGGATGGAGAGATAGAGTTAAACAGAGGTACTACATGCAGAAGGGTGACTATTCTTAGGGGGAAGCAAGTATCTTTTTATTTGTATTTAAAGTGAATGCAGTGATGTTTTCATACTACATCCATAGGTTAATCTCTGTTCGCAGCAGTCTCAAGTTACCTTTGCTTGTTTTCGATCCAGAGCTCACAGGGCACATGGAGTCCAAGATAAAGAACACAGACTGCCACAGGAACAAGATCTTATGTCTTCAATCAATGTTATGAAATTTTGTCAGTGAAGTTAGCAGTCCTCTCTGTGTATTGTTAGGGGCTGACACTTATCTCATGGATTGAATTTGAGCAGTGGGATGTACCTGGTGGACTTTTCCCATAAGAAGCTCATTTTTCCAAACCTTGGCACTGTCTTTTTACACTACAATCTATGACTATACCTACTTTCTGTTCACATGTATGAAAATGTCACCACCGTTTCTCATTACTCTGGTGTCCTGAAAAAACATGTGAAGGGAAAGACAAGGAAAACAGACAGTCACAGGACCAAGATCTATTGTCCTTTATCAATGACATGACAGTTACCAATGAAATTAGGAATGCCACGGAATATATAACTCTTAGATCTATTCGTACACTGATTGCAGATACACGTGGACTTCTTCTAGGTACTCATGTTAATCTATTTTCAGTGAACGAAGAGGTGTTCTATGGCACCCTAGAGACAAAGAAAAAAACCTTTTGGGACATAAGTTTTAGGAGATTGGAACCCACTTCATCACATGTCAGTAGTGCTATGGGCTGATGGTTTTCACATGGATTGAACGTCATTAGAAGGATAATTTGTACTGGGGTTTTCCAATACGACACACAATTTTCCGAAGATCTGCACTGTGCTTTTATCCTATGGTTAGTTTCTAAAACTGTATTGTCTCCATGTCCATGCAAAAGTCAGTCCTCTTTTTGCTTATCAGTTTGGTACCCCCCCCCAAACTTGAGGTACCCCATTTCCTAGATGCTCTGTCTAGTTCCATTTAGTCTCATTAACATCAATACATAATGTGTACCTGTTAGAGAGAACTATGTACAGAATTCTTGATAGTTATTATTAATCTTCCAGTGATTTTTTTCATTATTGTACCCCTTTGCATATAATCCTGTGGCGTCAGGTTATTCTTGGGTCAGTTTCGTATGTATAATTTCTTATCTTTAAGCCTTAAAATTCTTAAACTAACATCTTCCATGCATCAACCTCTAGGTCTTCCGTTTCAGCTCTCCTTTCTTCCGTACCCTGTACATAGAGATATCTTCTAGTTACTGATTAACCTTATATTTTTAGAACCCAACCGCTGAACTCTATTTTACATTCAGAGAGTATCTCTGACATGAAATGTTCATTAACCAGAATATTGCATGAGAAATGAAGGATAAAAGGAAACCCTAGGCTAGAAGTTGATTGTTCACTCATCAGATATGAACTGGAGATTCAGAGAAATGAATTATAAACAACTGATCCTGTATCTTCCATCTTTGACGTTATTTCCGGGGTCACTTATTCCTGCATGATGTGGTGCGGGAAATACAAACAGATTCCAACAGGAAACACCAGCATCCATAGCAGTAATCCATCAGAATTCCTCCATACAATGAAACAGAGTGGGAGCCTAGAGAATCATAGAAACTGGAAGGAATTATGAGAGGCCATCGAGTCCTGTGCCCTGTACTCATGGCAGGACCATGTACCCTCTTAAACCATCCCTGCCAGGTGTTTGTCTGACCTGCTCTTAAAGACTTCCAATGATGGAGATTCCACAACCGGCCTATGCAAATTATTCCAGTGGTTAATCACCCTGACGGTTAGGATTCTCTCCTGATGTCCAACCTAAACCTCCTTTTCTCTAATTTAAGCCCATTGTTTTCTTCCCCTAACATCAGCAGTTAAGGAAAATATTTTTTCTCCCTCCTCCTCATGACAACCTTTTAGGTACTTGAAAACTGTTATCATGTTCCCACTCAGTCTCCTCTTTTCCAAACTAAACAAACCCAGCTCTTCTAATCTTTCCTCGTAAGTCAAGTGTTCCAGACCTTTAATCATCCTTGTTGCTCTTCTCTGGACTTTTTCCAGTTTGTCCACATCTTTCCTGAAATGAGGCGCCCAGAACTGTGCACAATACGCCAGTTGGGAGCCCCTACAACCATTGGCTGTGTCTACATTGGTAAATGAAGTCGACTTAAGCTTGGCTTAAGTCGACTTAATTTGCCCTGTGTCTACACTACACTTTGCTTAAGTCGAATTAAGCCTTAAATCTAATGAAAAGGTGGTTTAATAAAGTTGACTTAATTTTCATTAAGTTGACTTTATAAGGAAGTCGACTTAATGAAAATTAAGTCGACTTTATTAAACCACCTTTTCATTAGACTTAAGGCTTAATTCAACTTTTTAAAGTCGAATTAAGGCAGTGTAGCCCTGGGGTAGCCCTAAGTCGACTTAGGGCTACCCCAGGACTACACCAATGCCCTCCCTGCCAGGGGGAGCACCAGGGGAGCCTGGCATGCCCCCCCAAAGGGCAGGGCATGTGGGAAGGGTGTGACTCTGTCTGGATTTAGGGAAGTATTTATGATATTATTTTCAATGGATATCTCATAAATGCTATAACCCATCGGAACTATGCCATGTTTGGTATCAATAGAAAGGTAGTCATTTGCTGGGAATGATTATATAGTTTATGTCTAGGAATTCTATTTCAATTAGAGGTTAGGAATATGGTGTTCTATCTAGACTTTAACTTATGTTATTTTATGGAAATATCTGACAGAGGCGTCTGTGCAAAACCATTGTGTCCTTCATGTTTAGGAATGTGCCAGAACAATGGTCCCAGGGAGTTACCTGATGAGCCATTAAGGACATAAGGAATACAACCATTGTGTTGTTACAGCATCACAAATTTAGATTAAACCTCAGGAAGAACTTTATACCTGCAAGAACAGCAGAAGAAGAGAATGGACTGACTTGGGAGGATGTGGATGCTCCTTCACTAGTGGTTCTCAAAAGGAAGTTGGATAGCCAGTTGTCTTGAAAGTTTATTCACAGAAAATCCTGAATCTTGTTGGGCGGGCTAGACTAGATCACCCTTGTCGGTCCTAATATCAATGTGGCGCTAAACTCTATGATATAAAATTCTAGTGCAGACCAGAGCTTAGTCAAATGAAAGTTAGTTGGACTAATATAGTGGTAATTGGGTGAAATTTGATGCCCTGAACTATACAGGTCAGAATAGATGATCTAATGGTTCCTTCTGGACTTAAATCCTATGAATTTATCATGACAGAAAGTAGATCAGACACTTCCATTTATTCTTTCTTATAAAACACAAACGAGGGAACATTTAATGACATTGAAACGCTGAAATATCTAAAAGAGATATAAGAAAATATGCATAATACCTATCTGGCTTATTAATGGAGAAAGAACGTAGCTGAATGGGACTTCAACCTGGTTTGGCCATTGCAGATGGTGCGGGTGGCACCCCCGTTAGTGAAGGCTGCCTGACGCTGTCAGTTATAAGTCCTCATTGTCAGTTACTTGCATGCTTGCAGACTTGAACCGTTTGTCGTCAAGTTTCCTGTGCTAATTTTCTATCTAAGTGATTATTTGATAGTATCAGGCAAAAAAAAAAAAAATCACATTAGTCTGTTTCAACAAAACAAAAGAGGAGACTTGTGGCACCTGAAAGACTAATATGTTTATTTGGACATACGTTTTTATGGGTTAGAACCAACTTCGCTGGATGCACGGGATGGAAACTTCAATTTGTTAGGTATATGTGTGGGTGTGTGAGTGATTTCAGCAAGAAGCTGTAGAGTTGGAATTCATACACAAACTTGACCTTATCAGACTAGCACTGTGGCCAGCTCATAATAAGGAATAATTTCCCCTCTTTCTGCTGTGAGTGAGTCACAACCACACTGTTGATTTGACCTAGTTAACACTGGTCCTCCACATAATCAAGTGACTCTCCCTTCTTTGTATGTGTATATATACCTAACAAACCAAAGCTTCCACCATCTGACAAAGTGGGTCCGTCCCACAGAAGTTTATACCTAAAGATAATATGAAAATCTTGGAAGTGTCACAGGACTCTTCATTTGTTTAGGCAGAAAAGCGTGAGATACCAGCCTCACCCCTCTGCCCCACTAATAACAGACAGAGCCCTGCAGTGTAAAGGGAGGAGGGGAGTGTGGGAATTAACACACAGCTGTGCTCCTAACTCAGTTCCTGCTCCCAAGGCCATAAGCTGGGGTGCCCAGCACACAGACAATTGCAAACAGGGGCTTTGTGTATAGTGATACTGGAGGAAAATCATCAGCTGGGGAAAGGGCCCAGGGATGGCTAAGGACTGTGCAGAGCAAAAAGTACCATAGATTTGATCTCTTACCTTCCCTGCCCACATTGCACTGGGGTTCTCAATCAGTGCACTCCACAGCAAGGGATGGAGTAACTGTAAATTCTAAGATGGAAGTGTCTTCCCTGGAAATCCCCCTCCGGTGGCTGTGTCACACACCTCTGTCACACCAGCATCTGCAACAACATCCCACACTGAGAGCTAACACAGCAGAAGTGCTCTGGGCAGTCTGGAAACATTTTTATAATATACAGCTGGACAATCCCAAAGGGATTCCTAGGCTGCAGACAGGGGACACTCACCAATATCTCTCTTTCCATCTCTCTGTGCTTCTGTTTCCTTCTATAAATGTAAACAGGAATTATATGTCCTTCCCAGAGGGAACTCCTGGGCTCTCTGCTGAGTCAGAGAGGAATTGGCTGCTCAATGTAACTGTGAATATTCAAACTTTATAGTCAATTAGTAAGAAAACCAGGGATAATGACCAGATCTCCAGCAGTGGGACAATGCCTGGGAGGCATGGTTAGTTAACAGACAGGCAGATCTAGAGAAAGATGAATGAGTAGCTCCATGAACATCTTCTGCAAACATCTTCTGTGGCTAAGGGAACAGGGATCAATAATTCTGTCTAGTGCCAGTTTGTTAATTGAAATATTATGTTCTACTACAGGGGATCTCAAACCGTGGCCCGCGGCCTAAAAGTGACCCAATGGGGCTTTTTAAAATGTCCTCTGCTGCCCAGCTGCTGGCTGGGAGACGGTCCTGGTGCGCAGCTGGGAGCTCTGTTGCGGCTGCCCACCTCCGCTCTGGTCCTTGAGTAAGGAAGAGAAAGGCAGCGTTGTCCAGCAGGACCTTGATGTGTACGGACAGACGGGGATGGAGGCCCAACCGTGTACATACTCCAGCATCGGCAGGCCTGGCAGGATGGAGGAGGAAGGGCAGAAGATGCTGGGGTTGAGCCAACATGGAGAGGCAGCAGGTGTGCTCAGTCGTAGATAGTTCCCATATCCTCCCAAGAAATGGAAATAGTTAAACACAGAGACACAAGGGGTACGTGAAAGGATTGCCCGTACCCAGCATGGACCCTGAACCGCCCAGCAGGACGCAGTGTGCTCATTGCCAAGGGGAAAGCCACATTTCACAAGCTACAGCTGGACACTCCAATCTGTCCATAGCTTCTCTGTCTTCTCCTCCAGCTGGAGTCTGTCTCTCCGCTGTACCTGTATCCCCGCAACGAAAGAGTCCCCTCGACTGCCTGTCTGCCTCTCTCCTGACCCAGTTTCTTCAGTCTCTCTCACTCATCCAGTCTCTGAGGTTTTAAAAGCAGCAAATTCTTTAATGTCTCATTGTCCATCTCATAAGTGAAATAGAAAGGAGGGCCCGCACCAGGTCACCAGCCAGCCTTATATGGAACTCAGTTTCATTTCCATATCAGAAGGAGAAAAATTTAAGTCCGTAAATGCATAAAAAGTCCCTTTCACTGCCTTGCTTCCTCTCTCCTGCCCCAGCTTCTTCTCTCTCTATGACTCATGCAGTCTCTGAGTTTTTAATGACAGGGAGGATTTAATGTCACTTTCACCATCCTGTATATGATCTAGGAAGGAAGGTCCCACAACAGGTCACCAGGACGCTGTCCATGGAGCTTGGTCTGAGAGCCAGGGCACCAGGAAAATAAAATTGGTCTCTTTATGAGTAAAAAGCTGGATCAATCTGTCCTGGATCTGTTTGGTCCTCACCCCATAGATGATTGGATTTAGCATGAGGGGCACCAGGAAGTGAAGATTGTGCCAATGTGGATGATGTGGAAATGCAGGGCTAAGATGAGTTGGAGGTGGGAGCCGCAGGTACTAAAAGCCTTGAGCCGGGTATCTATTGTGGGGAGGCTGAAGATGGCCCTGAGGATCTGAGTACCGGAAAAATTGATAAAAGACACACCTTGGGCCACTGACTAAGAAAGTCATCAGGAGTCTATGTTAGCTGCTGAGGTGGATATTGGCGTAGGCTGACTTTACCATAACTATGTGTTTGCAGTCCGTGTTTGGGATGACGTATGATCTGAAGTGGGGTCTCCACTCTGTCACGAAGGCACAGGACAATGTGAGCAGCAGGATGGCCAGGCCAATTTTGGCCACCGGGGCGTTGGTGGGGATGGTGGAATTACTCAGGAGGTCACAAATGGCCATGTAGTGATCCAAAGCAAAGGTCACAAAGATCGCAATCTCCATTCCTGGGAAACAATTACATCTATTTCCCTGGAATTGAACCAGAAGATGCTCAGCAAAAGATCATTTTAATTTTTCAGAGGACTAAATCATGAAAAACAGACGCATTAATGTCAGTTCCACATTTTTCCTCAGTACAGTAAGAACAGACTAGAGAGTCCATGCTATAGACAGTTTCCCATTCAGCCTTGAAGCTGGTCAACATCAGAGATTATTAAAAACAAACAAACAAACAAACAAAAATGCTTTGTTTTTCCAACATGTGCCATGGGAAAGATCCCCAATAGACTGTACCTCTGGGAAAAGACCTAGGTGTAATTGGCAGCAAGTCAATGGAAAAAGCTGTTCAATCCCACTAGCAGCCATAACAAGGACAGTGAGTTGCAGACTAGCCGGCTCTCCATATGTAGTCAGTTTTGATCACTCAGTACAGGATATAGAAAATATAAGGGGGATATCAGAGATAGGCTATGAGAATGGGGGAGACAGTCACATGCAGAGAGATTGAAAAGTCTGGCACTGTTTATTTTAAAGAAGAGACAAAGATGGGGGCATGTCATAGAAGAGAACAAAATAGAGTAAGAAACAGATTACAATGAAATAGAGAAACAGAGAACAGTTCTTAACCAATAATATCTACAGATATGCGGTGCTTCAAAAAGGCTAATCCCCCAAAGTTGAGGAAAGTTTTCAGCAAAATTGAGTGGGAGTAATACTGTAGACATAAACCGGCAAATGAAAATGGGTAGTTCTTTAAGAAGAGTTTTAGATTGCCCAAAAGTTACAATTACACAACCCTGGGAAGTGCACAACTTTGACTAAAAACCTGATTCAGTGGCAAAGTGATGGCACCAATGGGGGGCGGAGGGGGAGCAATATATAACACATGGGAAATAGGTAGCAAGCAAAACACTGAGAAGTTATGAAAATGGATAAGGGAAATTAAAGAGATGCATGGCAGGGCTACAGAGAACAAAAAGAAGGTTACTAAGTAAATTAAGAACAAAAGGAGTCCTAGGGAAGGTAAGGGCTAATTACTTGAGAGAAAGAAAGTTTATTTGATTAAGGGAATCGCACAGATATAAGAGACTTCAGGTTCTGTGAAGTATTTTATTAAGGAGGGCAAAGCTTTCAGATAAAAAAGAATAGTGGTATACACTACGAATAGAGCAGATGTTAAATGGACTAAAATGGGCTACAGGGCAGATGTCAGAAAGCAGGTGTAAATGGGCCATCATCAGGGAATGGGGGAGGGGGTGTCTAGTGAAGTTTTGAAGGGACCAGTTCTAAGTCTGGTGCTATTCCACATTTTTATTAGTGATTTGGAAATAAACATATCATTCCAGGCCAAACTGGTGGATGACACAAAATGTGGCAGAGCAGTTGCTGAAAACAGGGCAGCCATACAGATGGATTTGAATTGTTTGGTAAACTGGGCCCTCTGAAACAAAGTGTTTTAATATCGCCAAATATAAAACTATCAGATCAGAGCAGGGAATGCAGACCCAGCCTAGAGAATAGGGGACTGTATAATGGAAAGCAGTGACCCTCAGAATTATAGAGGGAACAGACTAGACAATCAGTTCGTCATGAGCCACTAGAAAGATGCTATCGCAAAAAGGGCTAATGTGATCCTAGGACAGGGGTCTGCAACCTGTGGCTCTGGAGCCACATGCGGCTCTTTGGCTGCCCCCTTGCGGCTCTGGGCTCCCCCAACCACCGGGGTACCCTGCAGGAGGCCCATGCCTGGCTCTGGGCTTCCCCCAGCCACCAGGGACCCCACGGGTAGTCCATGCCAAGCTCCAGGCTTCCCCCCCCCCCCGCATAAGGGGACCCTGCAGCAGAAATCCTGGCTCACCTCCCTGCACCTCCCACCAGGAGGCTACACCCATTGTGGCTCTCAAAACACTTTGTTATTGAAGGAATTTTCAAAAATGGCTCTTCTTATCTTTTGGGTTGCAGACCCCTGTCCTAGGATATATAAATGAGAGTAGTGAGTGTTAGCAGGGGAATGATTTTTTTCTGTGTACATGGCAGTAGTGAAACTGATACTGGAATATTGAATCCAGTTATAGTGCTCACATTTCAAGAAGGATACTGAGAAACTGTAGAGGGTCTTCATGTTATCACTGGGGTGGGGGACCAATAGAGGGGGAAAGGAGTCAAAGAGAGCTGTCTGTCTTTTCAAGACACCTTATTGAGAGAAGTCTTTGATGACACCTATTTGTGAGAAGTCTTCAGTGAGCTTAAACTCACAGGCAAACACACACAGGAAACCTTACAAGAAGAGAAAGAAAAATACAGGTCGTTTGTAATTCACAGATTCCATGTCCAATGAACTCTTTGGGATTGTGCCATTTGGCCTCCTGTATGGCAAAGTCAGAGACTGGCTCCACAGTAACTCCTCGAGTGAATCTGTTATAAATACCAGCCAGGCTTGGTTTGAACAGTTTCTGTGAGGGGAGAACTCACCACAGCCCTTGGTAAATTGTTCCAGTGGTTAATTACCCTCCCTCAGAAAACTGTGCGTGTTATTTCTGCCCACATTTGTCTGCCTTCAAATTCCAGCCATTGGCTGAGGTTAGACATCAGTTGGCCCAACTGAAGATCAACTTATTCAAGATTTGCTCCCCCACAGGTGTGTATTTCATGCACTGCCAGAGATGTGTATGTTTGAGCCCCTGCTAGGGACTGTTACACACAATGACTTCTGTTGCTGAAAGCAATCGGACACTCTTGATTTCCACTGGGCTGGGCAACGGCCAGGAATCCATGTCACTGATTTGCCCCGGCAGCGTCTGCACTGCTTCATCTCGGGTCCTCTATGATGGCTGGCCATGATCACGATTCCCAATACACCACCTCGTGGATGGCTGGGTTCCCCAAAATTGACTGTTACTGAAAGTTCAGGCTGAAAATGTCCCAGGTCACACCGCAGACTTCAGACCCTGGCAGCCTTGACGTCCTGCTTGATTTGAAATAATGGTCCAGGGGCCTGGGTTTAATATTGCATTTATTACAGCAGTGGCCCCTGATTTGAAATCTTGGCCCACAGAGCAGGGAGGATATTTCATTTCTTATCATTATTGTCTGTTGAATGTCATCTGTGCTGGTCACCTGGTGTGGGGCCCTCCTGCCTGGGTCACTCACACGACAGCCGAAGAGAGATTAAAGCCTTCTCTGGCATGTGCACTGTCAGCAGGACGGTACAGGGAATAGGTCTATATAGATTGATCACTCTCATTGCATTGTGTAACCATCTGTATCCTGGTTTGGGGGATTATGTTCCTGGTGCTAAAAGAGAGGGACTGGATGAGTCAGAGAGACAGAAAAAGCTGGGGCAGGAGAGAGGACAAAGGTGAGAGAGGAGACTCTGGTTTAAGGGCTATGTATATATGTAATACAGCACAAAATAAACCAAGATATAAGTAAAAACAAAGCAACCCCCGAACACTATTCCTTTGCTTGGATCCCTCCCCACTCAGGAGCAACCTTTGGGGTATGGTCTTAGCCAACTAGGAGACATCTTTTGCAGCTAATGGATTCTCCTTCACCTGGAGTCATTCTTTCTAAAGAAGGATTAGCCCTGAAACCAGAGTCCCTTGGCCGACTTTTTTCCTCTCTCTTCCCCCAATTCCTTTGTTTCTTTCATTCTTCCAAGCACTGTGTTTTTACAGGACAGGGAAGGCTCTAATGTTCCTTAACTATCCTTAACTCAATGGCTTTCAAACATAGTTTCGGGACCCCGCATTGGATCGCTGACTCTCTGGTAGTGGGTCACATTTTCCCCTGCTGTGGGCACCAAAAGACTGGAATACACTGCTCAAAGATGTAATCATTGGATCACGGTCATGATTCTTTTCAATTTGGCCCCAAGAAAAAAGTTTGAAAAGTACCACTTTAATTGATTGATGAAGGAGAATCCCTCACCAGGTCACCAGCCAAGTCTCCATGGAGCTCAGTCTGAGAGCAGGGCACTGGGAGAAAACTTCAAGTCCCTTTGGGACTAAAGAGCTGGATCAACCTGTGCCGGATCTGTTTGGTTCTCACCCCATAGATGATGGGATTTAACAAGGGGGGTACTAGGAGATACATGTTGACAGTGATGATATGGAAGTGCAGGGGCACATTGTGGCCAAACCGATAAGTGAGAGAGGAGAAGAGACATGGGATGTAAAAGGCTAAGATGACACAGAGGTGGGAACTGCAGGTACCAAATGTCTTAATACGGGCCTCCTTGGTGGGGAGACTGAAGATGGCCCTGAGGATCTGGATATAAGACAAGGTGATAAAACTCACATCCGGCACATTCACTAGCAATAGGACCAAGAGGCCGTAGTGGCTGCTGAGGCTGATGTCAGCACAGGCCAGTTTCACCACAGCTAGGTGGTCACAGAACGTGTGGGCGATGACATTGGTTCTGCAGTAGGGCCATCTCCTTGCCAGGAAGGGATAGGGCAATATGAGCAAGGCTCCCCGCAAGAGCACAGCCAGGCTGATCTTCGCCACAACAGGGTTTGTCAGGATGGTGGAATGTCTCAGGGGATCACAGATGGCCACGTAACGATCAAAAGCCAGGGCCACTAGGATTCCTGATTCCGTGACTGTGAAGCAGTAAATGAAGTAGAGCTGGGTGAGGCAGGCACTGAAATCTATCTCCCGGGAATTGAACCAGAAGATGCTCAGCATTTTAGGCAGGATGGATGTAGACAGGACCAGGTCGGTGAGAGCCAGCATGCAGAGGAAATAGTACATGGGTGCATGCAGGCTCTGCTCTTTCCTTATGATCAAGAGGATGGTGAAGTTCCCCAAGATGGCTATGGTGTACATGGCACAGCAGGGGATGGAGATCCAGACATGTGCTGTCTCCAGACCAGGAAAGCCCAGCAGGATGAAGGAGGAGGGGTTGGTGAAATTAGTTGTGTTGATATTTAACATGGTGTAGGGAACAAGGTATCCAAGTCTGAAGCAGAACACTGTCTCCTGAATATAATGTAGGTTCCCCGCACTTCCTTTATATGCCCAGGCTCTAGGATGATGGTCACAGTTTTAATACCTGGATAGAGAGAAAGTGTTAAGAGGTACTGCATGTAGAAGGGGTGACTATTCTTAGGGGGAAGCAAGTAGACTTTTATTTTATAGAAAGGAAATGTAGTGATGTTTTCATACCACATCTGTGGGTTAAGGTCTGTTCGTAGCCTTCTCAAGTAACCTTTGCTTGTTCTAGATCTGGAGCTAAGAGGGCACATGAAGGCCAAGATAAAAAACAGACTGTCACAGGAACAAGGTGTAATGTCTTCTATCAATTCTATGAAAGTTATCAGTTTAGTTATGATTTCTCCTGTGTAGTGTAAGGGGCTGACACTTATTTCATGGATTGAATTTCAGCAGGGGGATGTTTCCTGCTGGCGTTTTCCATAAGAAACTTTTATTTCTAAATGCCGGCACTGTCTTTTATACTACAATCTGTGACTATACCTACATTCTGTTCACATATATGAAAATGTCAGCACCCCTTCTCATTATTCTGGTGTCCCCAAAAACATATGAAGGCCAAGATAAGAACACACATTCACAGGAACAAGGTCTATTTTCTTTTATCAATGTTTTATCAGTGTTAGAGAGAACTATGTACAGAAATCTCAACAGTTATTATTAATCTTCTAATGATTTTTTCTCATTTGAGCCCTTAGTACAACTTTACCCATAGTAATGTGGTTTCAGGTTATTCTTGGGTCAGTTTCATATATGATCTTTTCTTATCTTTAAGCCTAAAAATCCCTAAGCTAACGTCTTCCATGCCTCAGACTCTAGGTCTTCCATTTCAGCTCTCCTTTCTTCAGTACCCTGTATGTATTGGTGCCCTCTAGTTACTGATCATCCATATACTTTTGTAACCCGACCATTGAACTCTATTTAACATCCAGTGAGTATCTCTGACATTGCATGAGAAATGAAGGATAAAAGGAAACCGATGGCTAGAAGCAGATTGTTCGCTCATCAGACAGGAACTGGAGATTCAGAGAAATGAATTATAAACAACTGATCCTACCATGTCTCTTCCATATTTGTGGTATCTGCTGGGTCACTTATTCCTACATGGTGTGGTGTGGAAAATACAAACAGACTCCAACAGGAAACACCAGAATCAATAGCACTTATCCATCAGAATTCCTCTATGCCATGAAAGAGAGCCCAAAGAATCATAGAAATGGAAGGGACCATGAGAGTCCATTGAGTCCTGTGCACTGTACTCATGGCAAGACCAAGTACCTTCTTAAACCTTCCCTGACAGGTGCTTGTATAATCTGCTCTTAAAAACTTCCCATAAGAGACATTCCACAACCTGCCTTAACAACCTATTCTAGAGGTTAATCACCCTGGCAGTTAGGAATTTTTCCCTAATGTCCAACCTAAACTTCCTTTTCTGTAATTGAAGCCAATTGTTTCTTGTCCTAACGTTAGCAGTCAAAGACAACAATTTTTGTTCCTCACCCTCATGACATACTTTCGGTTCTTGAAAACCGTTATCATGTCCCCTCTCAGTCTCCTCTTCTCCAGAGGAAACAAACCCAGCTCTTTCAATCTTCCCTCAGAAGTCAAGTGTTATAGACTTTTAATCATTCTTGTTGCTCTTCTATGGACTTTCTCCAATTTGTCCACATCTTTCCTGAAATGAGACACCTCGAACTGAACACAAGACTCCAATTTTGGCCTAATCTGCACAAAGGAAATCCGAAGAATTATTTCTCATGTCTTACTTACAACACTCTTGTTAATACATCCCAGAATGGTGTTTGCTTTTTTTGCAACAGTGTTCCAGCGTTTTCTCATATTTCGCTTGTGGTGCACTCTGACACCCAGCTCCCTTTGCTCAGTACTTCTTTCTAGGCAGTCATTGCCCATTTTTTACATGTGCAATGGATTGTTCTTTCCTGGTGGGTGGGGGGGGGAAGGGACTTTGCATTTGTCTTCATGCACTCTTAAAGCTGCTTGCAATCTGACATGGAAAAAAGCAATGTTTGCCCAAACATCCCAACTAGAACACACCGCTGAGAAATGACCTGGGCCTTTTTAATTGCAAGGTAATGGAAAGACCTGCTTATGTGGAGTAGGGGCCAAAGAAAGACAATATTTAGATGCAAAAAAAATTCAACGGAGAATTGCCAGCCTTGCTGATTTTCTCATTTCTGATCCACCACTCTCTAATGAGTAATGCAGGTAGAAAGGAGATTCCAGAGACAGGCTATAAAGATGGGCAGATTGTCATGTGCAGGGAGACAGAAACATCTGGATTGTTGAGTATGAGAAGAGACATAAAAGGGGTCTTGTGATGGCAGAGAACAAGATAGAGGAAATGGAAAAAGGAGTAAATAGATAGCAAACCATGCAACCGTGAAGTTGTGTTAATGCTGCAGAAAATTTAGGTGTGTTCAATACATTTTCATGTTTTCTTTCTCCCTCTGGTAATACACTTAGCAACCTCCTTTTTGTTATACTTATTCTGCTGTGCATAAATTTTTCCATAAGATCTTTAACTTGTCTTATCAAATCCTTTTGCTCTGTATTTGGAAAACAGGAGTATAATATACTGATAGCACATGATGTTATGAAATTAGCCTTTCCTTTAATAAAGAAGGAGGATGTTAAACAGCACTTACTAGGAAATAAACCTTCTAAAATGAACAGGCCTGGAGAACTTGTACCTGTCAGTAAAAGAGGTGGCTGAGGAGATGCTCCTGCCCATTTATGTACATATTTAATGACCTATTGGGGAAATTCCAGAACCCTGGAAGATGGCTAATAGATTTTCAGTATTCCAAAATGGTGGCTGGGATGACCCGAGGCTATTAGTCTGACATCGATCCTAGGCAAAACAAAGGAAAATCTGATATGGGATTAAAATGAAAAATAAAGCATAGGAAAATAATGAATGCCTTTCAAAAGGGTTTATAGAGCACAGTGTTGCCAAAGAAACCAGATTTCATTCCTTGTCAGAAGTGAAAGTTTTGTTGTTCAAAGAACCACACAGATGCAACAGATTTCAATTTATGTGAGGAGTTCAAAATAGTAGTGTAAATGATTTAGATTAAAAACATAACACTCTACAGTGACAATACAGTACATGTATAACGGGCTATAACTGGCTACCCAACAGATCTAAGAAAACAGTTGTCAGTTGGCCATTATCATAGAAAGGTGTTGTATCTAGAACTGTTTTGCAAGGTGCAATGATATTCAACATTTTCATCAGTGACCTGGAAATAAGCATGAAATCATTCCAGGCAAAACCTGTGGAGGACACAAAGTTTGGCAGACCAGTTAAAGTGATAAGGACAGGGCGAGCAAACAGATGGACCTGGAATGTTCGGTAAGATGGACCATTGAAACAAAACGTTTTAATACACCACACCCAAAAACTATCATCTGAGAAGGGAGTATGCAGACCTAATCTACAGACAGGAGACTGTATAATGGGAACCCATGACCCTGAAAAGGATTTAGATGTCATAATGGACAAGCAACTCATTGTGAGCTCCAGGTGCAATACGATGGTAAAGAGAGCTAATCTGACCCTTGGAAAAACAAGTGGGAGTGGGGAGTGGAAGTTTTGTGAAAGATTTTATTTCTGTATGAGGTATTGGTGAAACTGATACTGGAATATTGTATCTTGTTCTAGTATCAACCTTTGAAAAACAATTTTGCATATTACAGAAAGGAACCACAAATTTTATTCAACTACTGGAGAAAAATCCTCAAAGGAAAGGTGCTTAAAGAGCTTAATCTATTTAGACTACTACAATTACAATCAGACAGAGTTTTAATTGTATAATTGTTTTCCTGAGAAGAAAACCATAGGTAATAAGAGGCTCTTTAATAATGTGGAGAATGGCAGAGCAAGAGGCTTTAACTAGAAGCTGAGGTCAGACAAATTCCACTAAGGTTTAATGCTGAGAGTGATTAGTGGTTGGACCAAAGTATGAAGGGATGTGGTGGAGTCTCCAACACTTCATGTATTCACTTGAGGACTGTGTGCTTTTCAGGAAGATATGCTTGAGGCCTTGTCTATACTTAAAATGTTAAAGTGGTTCTGCTGTAGCACATCAGTGTGGACATTACCTACACCAATGGGAGGGGCTTTCCCATGGCATAGGTAATTCATTTCCTGAGAGGTGGTAGAATTGAAGAACTCTTCCATCAATCTCATGCTGTCTATGCTGGAGGCAAAGTTTGTATAATTACATTGCTTGAGAGTTGTTGAAAAAAGAAGCAAATGATGCTTTAGGTTAAAATAACAGAGGCATAACATGCAAATCACTTTACTATGCACTGGTTAGGCCTCGGTTGGAATATTTTTTTTTTCCAATTTGGGTCACGTATATGTGGAAAGGGTGTGGGGAAACTGCTAAGGATGCAGAAGCGAACAACAGAGATTCTCAGAGGAATGAAATACAAGCCATAGGAGCAAAGTTTGAGGGAACATGGTGTTTTTAGTTTGGAAGAGAAAAGATATAGTAGTGCATGATGACAATCTTTATATACTTGAAATACTGATATAAATATGATGGAAAAAATTGTTCTCTCTTGCTACAGGAAAGGCAAGAGGCAATGGGTTCAAGTTAAAGCATAGCAAATTTAGATTAAACCTCAGGAAGAACTTTCTACCTGCAAGAACAGCAGAACAATAGAATGGACTAACTTGGGAGACTGTGAAAGCTCCTTCACTAGTGGTTCTCAAAAAGAAATTGGATAGCCAGTTGTCTTGAATGTTTATACACAGAAAATCCTGAATCTTGGTGGGAGCAGACTAGACTAGATCACCTTTGTGGTTCCTTGTATCCGTGTGGCTCTACAATCTTTGATGTAAAATTCTAGAGTAGAGCAGAGCTTAGTGAAATGAAAGATATTGGGCTTAATTCACTGGTAACTGTGTGAAATTTAATGCCCTGGGCAATACAGCAGGTCAGAATAGATGATCTAATGGTCCCTTCTGGACTTATATCCCATGCATCTATCATGACAGAAAGTAGATCAGGCACTTACATTTACTCTTCTCATAAAACACAGACAAGGGAACATTCAATGAAACTGAAACTCTGAAAATCTAAAACAGATAAGAGAAAATACGCATAATATATATTTACTCTGTGGAACTCATTGCCACAGATATTATAGGAGCAAAGGATTTAGCTGAATGGGACTCCAACCTGGTTTGGACACTGCAGATGCTTCTGGTGGCACCCTTCTTAGTGCAGGTTGTCTGACACTGTCATGTATAAGACCTCATTGTCAGTTACTTGCAAGTTTGCCAGACTTAAATCTTTTGGCCTGAATTTTCCCATTCTAGTTTTCTGCTTCCATCTATATGATTACATGGTAGTTTCAGGCAGAAAAAATCATGTTAGTCTGTTTCAACAAAACAAATGAGGAAACTTGTGGCACCTGAAAGATGAATACGTTTATTTGGACATTGGGTTTCATGGTTAGAACCCACTTCATGTGATGCATCGGGTGGAAACTTCAATTTATTAAGTGTGTGTGTGTGTGTGTGTGTGTGTGTGTGTGTGTGTGCGCGTGTGTGTGTGTGTGAGCGTGCGCGCGCGCGCGCAAAGAAGGTTGGAGCACGTTATGATGTGAGAGGACCACTGTTAACAAGGTCAGCTCAAACAGTGTGGATTTGGTCCATTCACAACAGTTGATGGGAAAGTGTGAATGTTTAAGGCAGGAAATACTAAATGATCACAAGTCAGATATCAAAGATGGCAACATCCAATAACAAGAGGAAGAGTATTTCAATATCCCTGGACGTTCAGCAGTAGAATTAAAATTTACCATATTTCAACAAAACACCTCAGAAACTGATTTCAAGAGGAAATTGCAGAGATGGAATTCATTCGTAAACTAGACAATCTCCGACCAGGTCTGTGTCCAGCTCATTATAACAAATAATTTCCCCTCTTCCTGTTGTGAGTGAGTCACATCCACACTGTTGATTTGACCTCTTTAACACTGGTCCTCCACATAATCAAGTGACTCTAGCTTCCTCCATCTGACAAAGTGGGTCCATCCCACAGAAGTTTATACCTAAAGATAATTTGAAAGTCTTTAAAGTGCCACAGGACTCCTCATTTGTTTAGGCAGAAAAGCGAAAGATACCAGCCTCACCTCTCTGCCCCACCAATAACAGACAGAGCCCTGCAGTGTAAAGGGAGGGGGGGAGTGTGGGAATCAACACACAGCTGTTCTCCTAACTCAGTTCCTGCTCCCTGGGCCGTCAGCTGGAGGGGCCAGCAAACTAGACAATTGCAAAAAGGGGCTTTGTGGCTACAGATAGTGGAGAAACACATCACCTGTGGAAAGGGCCCAGGAATGGCAAAGGGCTGTGCACAGCAGAAAGGACCATAGATTTGTTCTCTACCCTTCTCTGCCCACATTATACTGGGATTCTCGAGCAATGCTCTCCACAGTAAGTAATGGGGTACCTTTGAATTCTGAGACAGAAGTTTCTTCCCTGGGAATCCCTATCAGGTAGTCGTCTCCCACACCTGTCACCAGCATCTGCAACCACATCCCACGCCGAGAGCTGACACTGGGAAGTACACTGGGCAGGATGGAAACGGATTTATAATACAGCTCTGATAATCCCAGTGGGGTTCCTAAAGAGGTAGTAGCCAATGTCTCTTTCCACAACTGTTCTTCTATGTTTCGTTCTATAGGTGTAAACAGTAATTATGTGTCCTTCCCCGAGGGAGAACTCCTGGGCTCTCTGCTGAGTCAGAGAGGAATTGGCTGCACAGTGTAACGGTGTATATTTAAACTTTATAGTCAATTAGTAAGAAAACCAGATCTCCAGAAGGCCTGATAACCTGACCATACCTACGATGGGTGGATCGCTAGCAGACAGACAGATCTAGAGAAAAATGACTGAGGAGTTCCATGAACATCATCTTCAAACACACACAGCTGTGGCTAAGGGATTAGGATCAGTTATTCTGTCGAGTGCCAGTTTGCTCATACGAATGTCATGTGGTACTAGTCAAACAACTTTCAATCGTCTAAGTCTATGACATCATCAACAAAATTTGTTATCACTTAAAAAAAACGCAAATCGTCAGTTTGAGATATTCAATTTATTTTGCTGGTGGCCCTTCTCGCCCAACCCAACCCAATGGCCAAATTTCAACATGGGTCAACTGAGTCTCTCTGTATTATTAATTGGGTAATTCTTCTTCTATCATATTGTGGCCTGAGGCTCACATCAGAAACTGAAGCTGTGCTGTGCTGGACATATGAGATGAACATCTTGTTTCAAAAGAAATTCCTCTTCCTGTCTTGTCCTACATTGTGCACCATAGGAGAGCTGTGCACTGCTAAACAGTCGCCTTGTTTTGCCCCACAGGTGGGTTCGTAAACCTGTGTGGATCCCTTCTGGAGAAACATATCCCCATGGAACATGGAGAGGGCATTGTACCCTGTGATGCCCCCCCACACATACACACCTCCAGCCTCCAGTACCCAGTAAAGTGTACGCCTTTCCCCACATGTGGGGGCACTGCTCACTGGATTAAATCCAACATAGATGCCATTCAGTGGGGACAGCGATAGTGCTGGGTGAGAACTCTTGGTTTCTACTCTCATCCCAGCTGGCCTCTCACTGTGCAGCCTTGGTTAATCCCTTCCCTCCATGTGTCTCTGCAGGACGTTGGGATCCAGATGTAGTGACCAGAAGTGTCAGGCACGATATTTGTTAAACTCCACGTTACAGGTCAGCCCCTGGACAGGGCTTTCTTGTGGTTCCCACAAAGGTGCCATGTACGTTTGTTAGGAGCCAGCTAGGGAAGCTGTGTCATTTATCTCCCACCCTGTGAGCTTTGGAGTTCTCACCCAGCACTATCGCTGTAACACACTCTTTGCTGGGGGTATGGAATATCTAGAACCGTTATAAATTTTGACATATTTTTTCCAACATCATTTTATGTGGCATCTTTTCGCCAGCGGGGGTTCCGTCAGTTCGTATTGTTGGTGGTGATTGGGATTGGGAGCATAGGAATTTCTCCTTGTGCATGGATGGGTAGGTGGGAGCATACCCAACAATTTAACACATTGAAATCCTTAGTATACTGAACTAAAGTTCTAAGGAAAGTGTTAGCACTAAACAGAGGAAATATAAAAACAACAAAAACAGATATTAATTTGTTAATTAAGCTGTCCTAAATATGTCAAAGCTAAACCACAAACCCCAGAACGGGTTTGAAGTGAAGTGTCTTGAAGATTTCAGAAAGTCAGAAAATATACAAATGGATTATAGACCATGGTTGCAATGTCCTGATCCCAAATAGTCTTATTAATCTATTGGGACCTTGGAGTTTCTATGTTATTTCTTCTTTCTCAGATTGAAATGATGTGGTCATCATAAATCCTCTTCGCTCTGGAGTGGCAAATCCTCTTCAACAACAGGGGAGAGGTTACTAGTACATGCACCCTGTATTCCCAATTCTTCTTTTTCTGGGGTTGCAGTTTTCTTACAGTGAGACGTGTGGATTCACGTGAAAGGTCCCTGACACTTGACCACTGTATTGGTGGTGAGCAAAATTTGGAATGACCTTTTTCACTGTGGTTGAAGTGCAGATTTGCACTGGAAAACCTTTACATAAACCCAGTCTCCTGGCTGGAGATCATGACACAGTTCCACTGGAACTTGGGACTGAGCCTCCTTTACCTGTGAATGAGAGGGTTAATACCTCTTGTTAGTGTCTAACAATAAGACAGTAGCTGAGTATTTAACAAGTGGAGGTTCTGATTTTGTAAAGACTCTGGTACCACAGGATGACCCATCAAAATTTCATGGGGTGACAACCCTGTTTTTTGGGTTCCTGTTGAGTGCATGCTCATAAGACCCAGAGGCAATGCATCAGGCCATTTTAAATTAGTCTCTGCACAAATTTTGGCTTCTTTATTTTTCAGAGTAACATTATATCTTTCCACTTTTCCAGCTAACTGCGGTAATGAGGACAATGTAAATGTTGGCGGATGTGTAAAGCCTTACAAATGTCCTTCATAATTTGGCCTGTAAAATGTGTCCCTTGATCACTGTAAAAATCAAAGGCTATGTCCACACTGGCAAGTTAGTTCGAATGAAGGAAGCTTTATTTGAACTACCTAAAGCCATGGCTACACTAGGCTTTAATTAGTTCAAATTAAGGGCTTCCTTAATTTGAACTAATACATTTGAATAGGCTATTCGAAGTAAGGGTTAATTCTAACTAGTTAGTTTGAATTAACCAATATGGCCATGTAGTTCAAACTAATTGCTTAGTTTAAACTAACCAGCTCATTGAATTCAAGGCAAATTGCTAATTCGAACAAAGCAAGTGCAATGAATGCCACTTGCTTAGTTTCAACTAAATTTGCCTAAAATTAGTTTGAATTAGTTCAAATTAACTAATTAATTTTAAAGCCTTTCTCTGGCGATTCCCAGCTTAACCCGGTTATCTGGCTCGGCTCCAAGTCACCTACTTTCTGCTTCAAGTAGCTGTCTGACTTCGGCAGGCAGGGTGGCTCTGAGAAGTTGATTTAAGTCTGCCCATTTGGGGTTGTAACAGTTAATACAGATTGAATACAATACATATTAATTTTGTGGTTCTTTATGTATGTTAGGAAACTCCCTGACTAGATTACTCAAATCAGTGGGGGACCAACGGGCATGAACTATTTCAATATCCTCTGGGCCGGGCAGCTGTCGGAAGGGAAAAAGCTGCAATGGAGCAGAAGTAACAGGTCCTTTACTTCCAGTATGGTGCTCAGTGGTCCGGAGTGACTGAGCACTTTTCTGTAATTACTCTGAGCTGTCTGGATTGGTTCAGCAGAGCTTTCTAATTCTGAATTTGTTGGACTCAGTGGGGTGTTGATCATATTTGTTGGGGATATAATAACATTTCAATACTTTATTTTGGTTCTGCAGTTTCTCCTTGGAGTCCTTTAGACTCCTGACAACTGATTCCTGGCGCCTTTTTGACATCTTCTCATACCAATCAAAATATACATTACACTGTTCTTGTGGAGTCCTACTACTCCTAGAATCTAAAGCCCCTTGTAGATAAACAACCTTAAAGGTTCCTTCTAAAGGAAACCGCTTTGATATATCACCTTTGGTATACCCAGATCATTTTCCCAGAAACTTACAACATTTATAGCCATACTGATTATACATAGATAATAGGCTGGTGTCCCCTGGGATGGTACTGGGATCTCCTTTGATCCTCTACCTCTCATTTCTAGTCCTCAATTCACACAGGCTTTCACACTAGGAAAGACGGCTTGGAAAGTCCTTCCCGGACCTTTAAGAGTGGCTTGGCCAGGGAAGCAACACCAGCTAACACACAGAAAAAGACTCTGTCGCTCTGCCGTTGAGGAGAGCAACAACTAATTCCCTGTATGAGACTCCGGTGTTCAAGACCCATGAACTTTAGCCAATCCCTTTTAGTCCTTCAGGCTCATGAACTGCAGAGGCTGAGAGAGGGGGAAGGGAAAGTAATAAGATGTCCTGGATTCTAATGAGTCTGACATAAACCTCAATTTACACTGGTCCCAAAGGACAAATACTCAATTCACACACAAGAATTAATTGACACCAGCCTTTTTTTCTTCCTCTTTATAATGTGCACAATTTTCACCCATTTCATGGTTTTAACAAATTCCACAATAATTCATACAGGAACACAATGGGAAAGAAAGGACAGGAGGGAATGGTCCAGGCAGCTGACAGCCACCGAGCCTGTGGAGGGAGGGAGGAAGGTTAGTGTAGAATCATTTACCTACGCTGAGCCACAAGGTTCCCCTGTGATCCATTGTTTCAAAGCTGCCAACTTGTAACAATCTTGGTGCGGCCGAACTCAGGTTAAGTCTCAGGCTTGGTCAACGATTAAAACTCAATTCACACAACACACATAACATAACAAATAATATATAAAGATCTCTTTTCTCACCTAAATTGATGCATTGCTCAAACCTGATTTCATGGTTCTGGATCGTGCTGGCTGTCAAAATGGAGGCCCACCGCCGCGAACAGCCCTTCAAAACTCCATTAGAGATTTCAAAAGGTCTCTTACCTCTGTGTGTGTCACCTGGAGTCAGAGAGAACAGCCCGCGGGGGACGCAACCCCCACTTGCAGCATCTGGCAATCCGAGTCTAGGCACCAAACTGCTGAAGAATTACAATTTAACTCTATTTTACCAGGTTTTAGCAAGACATTTATTCCAGCATGCAGGAAGTGTGAGTTTGTGAACAGCACAGAGTGTGCGTGCAGTCAAGTGAGCTCTGCTCACAGGCACATTTTGCAGGTATTTATAGTGATAGACAGTTAACATTTTTGCTTATTAGGTGCAAGTGGAAGGTTACAAGGTGGTTAAAACAAGACACAGAAAAACAGTTCAGAAACGGCTGATCTTTTTAGAGCACTTTAATCTTGAAAGCCCAATCAACTTTTGTTTTTCCTTTCTCAGACCATTCTACTTTTATCTTTCCACTTCCCCCATTCTTCTATAAGTCATGCTGTTGCTGAGCTAATATGAGACCAGCAAAGTTTGTTTCTACACCAACTTTACCATGACTATGTGTTTGCAGTCCGTGTTTGTGATGACATTGGATCTGCAGTGGTGTCTCCACTCTGTCATGAAGGCACAGAGCAATGTGAGCAGCAGGATGGCCAGGCCAATCTTGGCCATGAGGGGGTTGGTGAGGATGGTGCAATTACTCAGGAGATCACAAATGGCCATGTAGTGATCCAAAGCAAAGGTCACAAAGATCGCAAACTCCATTCCTGAGAAACAATTATTGAAGTGGAGCTGGATGAGGCAGGTGATGACTGAAATCTATATCCCTGGAATTGAACCAGAAGATGCTCTGCATTTGACGTGATTTGTTCTTGACAAATCCATGCTATCACTTAAAACTCATTGTCTTCTAGATGTTTGCTAATTGATTCCTTAATTATTTGTGTCATTGTTTTTCCTGGTGAAGAGGTTAAACTGAGCGGTCTATAATTCCTGGGCTGTCCTTATTCCTTTTTTATAGATGGGCACAATATTTGCTCTTTTCCAGTCCTCTGGGGCTTCTCCTGTCTTCCATGATTTTTCAAAGATTATAGCCAATAGCTGAGATATCTCCTCAGTCATCTCCTTGAGTATTCTAGGATGTATATTATCAAACCCTGGTGACTTGAAGACATCTAACTTGTCTAAGTAAGACATTAAACACTATCGGCATATAAAGAGGTCTTTCAAGACCAAAAAAAGGGAGTAACTCTATTTTTCCCCAGCTTCTCTTCAGACATGTCTTGGAAGGAATAAAATCTCACCAGAAAACGGAAACAGAGCTCAGTTATGACAGACCCCTTTTAAAAGAGAGGGACTGGATGAGTCAGAGAGGCATGAAATGCTGGGGCAGGGAACAAGCACAGAAATAGCAGAAGAGACTCTGGTTTCAGGGCTAGCACAAAATAAACCCAGATATAATTAAAAACAAAATAACCCGCTAACAATATTTTCTCCTTCGATGCCCTCACCACTTAAGAGCAATCTTTGTGATAATGTCTGAGCCAACTAGGATCCTTTTGCAACACCTAAAAGATTCTCCTTCACTTGGAATCATTCTTGCTGAAGAAGCCATAGTGCTGAAACCAAAGAGTCTCTCGACTAGCCTTTTCCTTCACTTCCTGATTCTTTTGTTTTTCTCATTTGTCCAGGTGCTGTGTTTTTACAGGAGTGGAGGTTTTAATGTTCCTTGACCATCCTTTAACTCGATGGTCTTCAAACATAAGGTCAGGATCCAGTATTGGTCACAGACCCTCAGGTACAATTTGCTACCACCAAAAAACTTCAGTACTTTGCTCAAAGTTATAATCATTGGGTCATGGGTATACATTTTTTATTCAACTATGTCTCAAGAAGAAAAGTTTGAAATCCACTGCTGTAACTAATCGATGAAGGAGAGTTTCTCACCTGCTCACCAGCCAATTCTCCATGAAGTTCGGTCACAGAGCAGGGCACCATTAGAAAACCTTTGGTCTCTTTTGACAAAAGAGCTGGATCAAACTGTTCCGAATCTGTTTGGTCCTCACCCCATAGATGATGGGATTTAGCATGGGGGGCACCAGGAGGTATAAGTTGGCAGTGATGATGTGGAAATGCAGGGGAACATTGTTTCCAAACCGGTGAGTAAGGGAGGAGAAAACAGTTGGGATGTAAAAGAGTAAGATGACACAGAGATGGGAACTGCAGGTACCAAACGTCTTAATGCGGGCCTCTTTTGTGGGCAGACTGAAGATGGCCCTGAGGATCTGAGTATAGGAGAAGGTGATAAAACACACATCTGGAACAGGCACCAACAATAGCATGAACAGTCCATAGTAGCTGCTGATGCGGATGTCAGCACAGGCCAATTTCAGCACAGATGGGTACTCACAGTACGTGTGTGCGATGATGTTGGTTCTGCAGTAGGGCCACCTCCTGGCCAGGAAGGGATAGGGCAGGACAAGCAGCGAGCCCCGCAACAGCACAGCCAGGCTGATCTTGACCACAACAGGGTTTGTCAGGATGGTGGAATGTCTCAGGGGATCACAGATGGCCACGTACCGATCCAAAGCCAGGGCCACAAGGATTCCCGACTCCATCCCTATGAAACAGGGAATGAAGTAAAGCTGGGTGAGGCAGGCACTGAAATTGATCTCCCTGGAATTGAACCAAAAGATGCTCAGCATTTTAGGCAGGATGGATGTAGACAGGACCAGGTCGATGACAGCCAGCATGCAGAGGAAATAGTACATGGGCGCATGGAGGCTTTGTTCCATTATTACAATTAAGAGAATGGTGAAGTTCCCCAAGATGGCTGTGGTGTACATGGCGCAGAAGGGGATGGAGATCCAGACATGCTCTGACTCCAGGCCAGGAATGCCCAGCAGGATGAATGAGGAGGGGTTCATAAAATTAGTTGTGTTGACACCTGACATGGTGTAGGGAAGAAGGTGTTCAAGTGTGAAGCAGAACACTGTCTCCTGCATATAATCTAGGTTCCCGCACTTTCTTTATGTGCCCAGGATCTAGGGTGATGGTCACTGCGCAAATACCTGGATGGAGAGAGAGTGTTAAAAAGAGGTACTACATGCAGAAAGGGCAATTATTCTCAGAGGGAAGCATGTAGCCTTTTATTTTGCTTTGTAGGTAATGTAGTGATTTTTTTTTACTGCATCTCATCATTAAGCTCTGTTCGCAGAAATCTCAAGTTGCCTCTGCTTGTTTTAGATCCAGAGATCACAGGGCATATGAAGGACAAGAAAAAGAACACAGACAATCACGGAAGAATGGGTAAGGTCTTCTATCAATTTTATGGAAATTATCAGCTAAATTAGGAATTCTCCCATGTAGTGTTAAGATTGTGGAGTTACATTGTTTAAGTGTGTGGGTTTTTTTGCTGTTGCAGAAAAGAAATTGGAATGTTTTTTATCCCCAGTTTTGGTCACCAATGGCAACATCCAAAAATGAGTAGAAGAGCATTTCAATCTCTCTGGACACTAAGTAGCAGACCTGAAAATTACCATATTTCAACAAAAAACATCAGAAACTGATTTCAACAGGAAACTGCAGCGATGGAAATCATGTGGAAACTAGACACTCTGCGACTAGGTCTGTGACCAGATCATCATAAAAAAAAATATATTTTCCTCTTTCTGTTGTGAGTGTGTGTTACATCCATACTCTTGAATTGACCTAGCTAACACTGGTCCTCCACATAATGGAGTGACTCTCCCTTCCTCATATGTATATATATCTAACTAACCAAAGCTTCCTCCATCTGAAAAAGTGGGTCTATCCCAAAAAGTTTATACCTAAAGATAATTTGAAAGTCTTTAAAGTACCACATGACTCCTCATTTGTTTAGGCAGAAAAGCGTGAGGTACCATCCTCACCCCTCCACCCCACCAATAACAGACAGAGCCCTGCAGTGTAAAGGGAGGAGGGGAGTGTGGGAATTAACACACAGCTGTGCTCATTACTCAGTTCGTGCTCCCAGAGCTGTCAACTGGGGTGCACAGCATCCTAGACAATTACAAACAGGGACTTTGTGGCTACAGATACTGGAGAAAAAACATCACCAGTGGAGAGGGACCAGGGATAGCTAAGGGCTGCACAGAGCAGAAAGGACCATAGATTTGTTCTCTACCCTTCTCTGCGCACATTGCACTGAGGTTCTCAATCAGTGCACTCCACAGCAAGGAATGGGGTACCTGTGAATTCTGAGATGGATGTGTCTTCCTTCGATATCCACCTCCGATAGCCGGGTCCCACGCCTCTGTCACACCAGCATCTGCAACAACATCCCACACCAAGAGCCGAAACAAGGAGAAGTGCACCAGGCAGGATGGAAACATTTTTATAATACAGAGCTGGGCAGTCCCAATGGGGTCCATGGGCTGCAGACAGGGGACACTCGTCAATGTCTCTTTCCATGGCTGTGCCTCTGTGTTTCCTTCTATAGGTGTAAACAGTAATTATGTGTCCTTCCCCAAGGGAGAACTCCTTGGCTCTCTGCAGAGTCAGAGAGGAATTGGCTGCTCAATGTAACTGTGTATATTTAAACTTTGTGGTCAATTAGTAGGAAAACCAGGAATAAGAGCCAGATGCCCAGAGGGTCCGATACTCTGACAATGCCTGGGATGGATGGGTACTTAGCAAACAGGCAGATCTAGAGAAAGATGACTGAGCAGCTCCATGAACACATGCTGCAAACACACAGGGCTGTGGCTAAGGGATTAGGATCAGTAATTCTGTCTAGTGCCAGTTTGTTCATCTGAATGTCATGTGGTTCTAGTCAAACAACTTTCAGTAGTTTAAGTTTATAACATCTCCCTGGTTCCCTTCATCAACAGAAGCTGTTGTCACTTAAAACAAAACCACAAATAAACAAAAACATACCAAAAAAACCCTCATTTTTTCGAGATATTCAATTTATTTTTCTGGTGACCCTTCTGACCACCAGTCCACAACCCAATTTTCAAATTTCAACATGGGAGAACTGAGTATCTCTGCACTATTAATTGGGTAATTCTTCTTCTTCTTCTTCTATCATAGTGTGCCGCGAGGCTCACACCAGTTACTGAAGCTCTGCTGTGCTTGACATATGAGATTAACACCTTGTTTCAAAAGAAATTCCTCTTCCTGTTCTGTCCACATTGTGCAGGAGTGTAGGAGAGCTGTGCGCTGCTAAACATTACCTTCTTTTACTCCCGAAGCGGGTGCCACAGACCCTGTTTCTAATTCGTAAAGCTGTGTGGATCTCTTCTGGACCAACAATATCCGAATGAAACCTGGAAGCGGGGGTTGTACCATGTGATAACCGCCCCCTCTTCCCCAACCCCGGTAAAGTGTTTCCCTCCCCTACATATTGGGGCACTGCTCACTGTATCGAATCCAACACAGATGCCATTTAGTGGCTATAGCAGTTGTGCTGGGCTCAAAACTCCCAATTTCTATTCTCAGCCCAGCTGGTCTCTCACCGTGCGGCCTTCGTAAATCCCTTCCCTCCATGTGTCTGTCTGTCCAGATCGTGGGGCTCCAGATGTAGTGACCAGAAGTGTCAGGCACGAAGTTTGTTAGACTCCATGTTACTGGTCAGCCCCAGGGCAGGGCTGTCTTGTGATTGATACCAAAGTGCCATGTACGTTTGTTAGGAGCCATCTGGGGAAGGTGTTTCATTTATATCCCACCCTGTGAGCTCTGGAAGACACCCCAGCCCCTGCACCACAACCCCCCTTCCCTGGAAACACAGGAGCCTGTCCTTCTCCTCTCCTGTCCGTTGTCCACCTGGTTTCAGGCTGATCCCTTGTCCTACCCCAGTGGCCTGGCTCAGGGCAAGGGGTACCAGACCATATCAATTGCTAGTAAAAGGAGGGGGATTGTCCAGCTATTAACATAAGAACATAAGAAAGGCCGTACTGGGTCAGACCAGAGGTCCATCTAGCCCAGTATCTGTCTACCGACAGTGGCCAGTGCCCAGGTGCCCCAGAGGGAGTGAACCTAACAGGCAATGATCAAGTGATCACTCTCTTGCCATCCGTCTCCATCCTCTGATAAACAGAGGCTAGGGACACCATTCTTAACCCCTTTCTGGCTAATAGCCATTTATGGACTTAGCCACCATGAACTTATCCAGTTCCCTTTTAAATATTGTTATAGTCCCAGCCTTCACAACCTCCTCAGGTAAGGAGTTCCACAAGTTGACTGTGCGTTGTGTGAAGAAGAACTTCCTTTTATTTGTTTTGAACCTGCTACCTATCAGTTTCATTTGGTGACCCCATTTGGTTCTTGTATTATGGGAGTATTTAAACAACTTTTCCTTGTCCACTTTTTCCACATCAGTCATAATTTTATATACTTCTATCATGTCCCCCCTCAGTCTCCTCTTTTCCAAGCTGAAGAGGCCCAGCCTTTTCAATCGTTCCTCATACGAGGCACTCTCCAAACCCCTAATCATTTTTGTTGCCCTTTTCTGAACCTTTTCTAGTGCTAGAATATCTTTTTTGAGATGAGGAGACCACATCTGTACACAGTATTCGAGATGTGGGCGTACCATGGATTTATATAAGGGCAATAATACATTTGCAGTCTTATTTTCTATCCCCTTTTTAATGATCCCTAACATCCTGTTTGCTTTTTTGACCGCCTCCGCACACTGTACGGACATCTTCAGAGAACTATCCACAATGACTCCAAGATCTTTTTCTTGACTCGTTGTAGCCAGATTAGCCCCCATCATATTATAGGTATAGTTGGGGTTATTTTTTCCAATGTGCATTACTTTACACTTATCCACATTAAATTTCATTTGCCATTTGGATGCCCAATCACTTAGTTTTGTGAGATCTTTTTGAAGTTGTTCACAATCTGCTTTGGTCTTGACTATCTTGAGTAGTTTAGTATCGTCTGCAAACTTAGCTACCTCACTATTTACCCCTTTCTCCAGATCATTTATGAATAAATTGAATAGGACTGGTCCTAGGACCGACCCTTGGGGAACACCACTAGCTACCCTTTTCCAATCTGAGAATTTACCATTTACTCCTACCCTTTGTTCCCTGTCTTTTAACCAGTTCTCTATCCATGAAAGGACCTTCCCTTTTATCCCATGACAACTTAACTTACATAACAGCCTTTGGTGAGGGACCTTGTCAAATGCTTTCTGGAAATCTAAGTACACTATGTCCACTGGATCCCCCCTGTCCACATGTTTGTTAACCCCTTCAAAGAACTCTAATAGATTAGTAAGACACGATTTCCCCTTACAGAAACCATGTTGGCTATTGCTCAACAGTTTATGTTTTTCTATGTGACTGACAATTTTATTCTTAACTATTGTTTCAACTAATTTGCCCGGTACCGACGTTAGACTTACCGGTCTGTAATTGCCGGGATCCCCTCTAGGGCCCTTTTTAAATATTGGCGTTACATTAGCCGACTTCCAGTCTTTGGGTACCGAAGCCATTTTAAGGGACAGGTTACAAATCTTAGTTAACAGTTCCGCGACTTCACATTTGAGTTCTTTCAGAACTCTTGGGTGAATGCCATCTGGTCCCGGTGACTTGTTAATGTTGAGTTTATCAATTAATTCCAAAACTTCCTCTAGTGACACTTCAATCTGTGACAGTTCCTCAGATCTGTCACCTACAAAAGCCGGCTCAGGTTTGGGAATCTCACTAACATCTTCAGCCGTAAAAACCGAAGCAAAGAATCCATTTAGTTTCTCCGCAATGACTCTATCATCTTTAAGCGCTCCTTTTGTATTATCATCATCAAGGGGCCCGACTGGTTGTTTGGCAGGCTTCCTGCTTCTGATATACTTAAAAAACAATTTGTTATTACCTTTGGAGTTTTTGGCTAGCCGTTCTTCAAACTCCTCTTTGGCTCTTCTTATTACACTCTTGCACTTAAGCTGGCACTGTTTGTGCACCTTTCTGTTTGCCTCACTAGGATTTGACTTCCACTTTTTAAAGGAAGTCTTTTTACCTCTCAGTGCTTCTTTTACATGGTTGGTGAGCCATGGTGGCTCTTTTTTGGTTTTTTTACAGTGTTTCTTAATTTGGGGTATACAGTGAAGTTGGGCCTCTATTATGGTGTCTTTAAAAAGCGCCCATGCAGTTTTCAGAGATTTCACTTTAGTCACTCTACCTTTTAGCTTTTGTTTAACTATCCCCCTCATTTTTGTATAGTTCCCCCTTTTGAAATTAAATGCCACAGTGTTGGGCTGTTGAGGTGTTCTTCCCCCCACAGGGATGGTGAATGCTATTGTATTATGGTCACTAGTTCCAAGCGGTCCTGCTACAGTTACCTCTCGGACCAGCTCCTGCACTGCACTCAGGATTAAATCTAGAGTTGCCTCTCCCCTTGTGGGTTCCCATACCAGCTGCTCCATGAAGCAGTCATTCAAAGTATCGAGAAATTTTATCTCTGCAATATGTCCTGAAGTGAAATGTTCCCAGTCAATATGGGGATAGTTGAAATCCCCCACCATTATTGGGTTTTTAAATTTGATAACCTCCCTAATTTCCCTTAGCATTTCATCATCGCTCTTACTGTCCTGGTCAGGTGGCCGATAGTAGATCCCTAATGTTATATTGTCATGGAAGCATGAGATTTCTATCCATAGCGATTCTATGGAACAAGTGGATTCGCTTATGATTTTTACTTCATTTGAATCTACATTTTCTTTCACGTATAGTGCCACTCCTGCTCCCGTACGACCTGTTCTGTCCTTCCGATATATTTTGTACCCCGGAATGATTGTGTCCCACTGATTGCTCTCTGTCCACCAGGTTTCTTTGATGCCTATTATATCAATATTCTCCTTTACCACTAGGCACTCTAGTTCACCCATTTTATTATGTAGACTTCTAGCATTTGTGTATAAGCACTTTAAAAACTTGTCCCTGTTTATTTGTCTGCCCTTTTTTAATGTGCCAGATTCTTGGTCATGTGGCTGTTTATCATCGGATCCGGCCCCCTCACCATCCTTTTCTGTCCTCTGTTCCTGACTATAACTATAACAATAACCTGGAGATTCCCTCTCGTCAGACTCTCCCTTAAGAGAAGTCTGTGTCCGATCCAGCTGCTCCTCTGCAGCAGTCGGCTTTCCCTCATCCTCTAGTTTAAAAACTGCTCTACAACCTTTTTAATGTTTAGCGCCAGCAGTCTGGTTCCCTTTTGGTTTAGGTGGAGCCCATCCCTCCTGTATAGGCTCCCCCCATCCCAAAAGTTACCCCAGTTCCTAATGAACGTAAACCCCTCCTCTCTACACCATCGTCTCATCCACGCATTGAGACTCTGAATCTCTGCCTGCCTACCTGGCCCTGCGCGTGGAACTGGGAGCATTTCTGAGAATGCCACCATAGAGATCCTGGATCTCAATCTCAAGCTATTGTGGGGAATGTTCCTGATTCACACACTGCTGGGTAGCTCAAGGATCCGAGTCCTTGATGACACTCTCTTTCCCCACACACCAGCCTGGCTGCCCCATCAATCAATCTGATCTGGAACATTGAACTTTCCACATTGACTCTGGCCTCTGTCTGTCTGAGGGTCCTGACTACTGATTTCACCTCGGCCAACCCCCCGGCCTCTGGTGCTAGGAGATGCCAGTGCTACCCACACTCAGTGTCAATGAGGGGCTCTATCCCCACATATGTGGGTCAGGAACATCTGGGCCAGTCTGTTGGGGCAGCTGATCTCCCGGGCCCTGAACTGTGCCCAGTGTTCTGGAAGGGGCAGAGCTGGAGTGGGCGATATCGGTCTAGGCCTGCGTGGAGAGAAAGAGAGATGTCGCCTCGCACAGGCTTGGAGAAAGGAAGAACAAGGTGGCATGGCCCAGCAGTGCCTTGATGTATACGGACAGACGGGGATGGAGGCGCAGCAGTGTATGTACTCCAGCATCGGCAGGCCTGGCAGGATGGAGGAGGAAGGGCAGAAGATGCTGGGGTTGAGCCAACATGGAGGGAGGCAGCAGGTGTGCTCAGCCATAAGTAGTTCCCATATCCCTCCCAGGAAATGGAAAGAGTTAAACTCAGAGACACAAGGGGTTCGTGAAAGGGTTGCCCATGCTCACCATGGACCCTAAACTGCCCTGCAGGACAGCGTGCTGATTGCCAAGGGGAAAGCCACATTTCACAAGCCACAGCTGGACACTCCAATCCGTCCATAGCTTCTTAGTCTTCTCCTCCAGCTGGAGTCTGTCTCTCTGCTGTACCTGTATCCCCGCAATGAAAGAGTCCCCTCAACTGCCTGTCTGCCTCTCTTCTGCCCCAATTACCTCAGTCTCTCTCACTCATTCAGTCTCTGAACTTCTAAACAGTAGGAAATGCTTTAATGTCTCATTTATCATCACACAAGTGGAATAGAAAGGAGGGCCCGCACCAAATCTCCAGCCAGCCCTCCATGGAACTCAGTTTCATTTCCATATCAGAAGGAGAAAAAATAAAGTCTGTAAATGCATAAAAAGTCCCTTTGACTGCCTTGCTTCCTCTCTCCTGCACCAGATCTTCTGTCTCTCTCTCTCACTGACCCAGTTTCTGAGTTTTTAAAGATAGGCTACATGCTCTAGGAAGGAAGCTCCCGCACCATGTCACCAGTACCATCTCCATGGAGTGCGGTCTGAGAGTCAGGGTATTGGAAGAAAATTTTAGGTCACTTTATGGGTAAAGGTCTGGATCAGTCTGTTCAGATGTGTTTGTTTGTCACCCCGTAGATGATGAAATTTAGCATGGGGGAACCAGGAAGTGAAGATTGTGCCAATGTGGATGATGTGGAAATGCACGGCTAAGATGAGACAGAGGTGGGAGCCGCAGGTACTAAAAGCCTTGAGCCGGGCATCTATTGTGGGGAGAATGAAGATGGCCCTGAGGATCTGAGTATAGGAAAAATGATAAAAGACACGCCTGGGTCACTGACTAAGAAAGTCATAAGGAGTCTTTGTTAGCTGCTGAGGTGAATTTTGGCATAGGCCAATGTTGAAAAATTACAACTTAACCCTATGTTATCAGGTTTTAGCAAGACTTTTATTCCAGCATGCAGGAAGAGAGAGTCTGTTAACAGCACAGAGTGTCTGTGCAGTAAGTGAGCTCCGCTCGCAGGCACATTTTGCAGGTATTTATAGTGATAGACAGTTATAGCTTCTTAGGTGCAAGTGGAAGGTTACAAAGTTGTTAAAACAAGACACAGAAAAACAGTTCAGAAAGAGCTTATATTTCTAAAGCACTTTAACCTTGAGAGCGCAATCAACTTTTGTTTTTCCTTTCTCAGACCATTCTCTTTTATCTGTATAAAGAGGATTAGGTTAATGGGAATTTATATTATTAGGGGAAACTAGTTTTAAGAGTAGTAGTTAGCAAGTATAGGCCCAAGCCTGAACCAGTTTTCAAAGGCCTTAGCATAACCGCTCACATGAACCTATGCCAAGAACTCAGACGTCACCTAATGAGCACCTGCAGCCCTAACGAGCACCCTAACGAGAAGAGAACGCCCTGATAGCTCCCTGATAAGCTTACAGCTAACTAAAATGATCAATGGCTGCCAGCTAACTAAAATGATCGATGGCAATGTGGCAAAGACTGTGGGAACCTCTGTAAAAACAGGAGGGGCACAGGGGGCTAAAGCTCTATAAATATCAGCCCCACAGATACCCCCTTCGGACAGGTTTGGACTGACTCAAGACGCCCAGTGGCTCCGGTCACTGTAGTGACTGGGGTCAGTCCAGAGAAGAAAGAGAAAGGTCAGGTCCTAGTCATGAAGCCGACTGGACTGGCACGTTGGCCCGAACTCATCAAAGAAAGGTCAGCACCTGATCCCCGACGGTGGCGAAACTGACACGTTGGTAAGGAGTTCGGTGAGTATTAAGAAATCACAAGAGGCCTCGGTGAACACTGGTAGCTACAGGTATATAAGTAACAGGTATATGTGTAACAGGTATATAAGTAACTGAAATAGAAATTGAAGCTTAGTACCCCGAGTCCTGGTGTAAGGACAGAAGTAGGTTAGAACCCTGGTCCCCGAGGGTACGGGGGGATAGGTATAAGGTTAGGGATATGTAGGGCTCAGTCCCCTTAAAGGGATTGCAGCAGGAAGGTTGTTCTTTTAACAACTGGATAAACTAGAAGTTAGTTTTAGTTCCCCAAACCTAGGTTGTAAAAGGTATTGGGCTAAGGTTAGGGATCAAGCAGTTTAGCACCCCAGCCTGGGAGTACAGGTAGATAGCCTGCCATCCCCTTTAAAGTTAGGGGCACCCCTTTGTTGCTAGGGGCAAGTGCAGAGTAATAAGAATAGTTTTAGTTATTAAATAACAAGTAATTCTAAAGCATGCTGCAGCACAAGAATATCATAGCATAACAGCATAGATAAACCTTGCAAGTGTGTAACAGTTAAAAAGAGTGCACGGACAAAAGAGATAAGCAAAAATATAAGTCTTCTTGTACCCAAGATGATCAGTAATTAACACTTTGTACTTATAATTCTCTTGATTCTATTCTATTGTTATTTGCCATGGTACTGTTAATTCCTGACACTCCACTCCCCCTTTTTCTGTTTCCCCTATGGAAACAGCACTTAATTCCTTTGGTAATTACCTGGGTTATCGGCTGGCTTGGTTTAACCCTTTATTATTCAGTTTTAGTTCCCCTGACTACTGATGTATCTATCAGCGCCTCCCTTCCATCAGATCAAGGCCGGGCTATAATCCCGGTGGAAAAAGAACCCGGCGTCTGCCTGGTCCCCTCGATGAATAACACCCCCGAGGGGTGACGCCAAACAGTATAAACAGTATACAGGCTCATAGATTATCTTTACACTTCCCCCATTCTTCTATAAGTCATGCTGTTGCTGAGCAAATTTGAGGCCAGCAAAGTTTGTTTCTACACCAACTTTACCATGACTATGTGTTTGCAGTCCATGTTTGGGATGATGTTGGATCTGCAGTGGGGCCTCCACTGTCATGAAGGCACAGAGCAATGTGAGCAGCAGGATGGCCAGGCCAATTTTGGACACTTGGGGATTGATCAGCATGGTGCAATTACTCAGTAGATCACAAATGGACATGTAGTGATCCAAAGCAAAGGTCACAAAGATGACAAACTCCATTCCTGAGAAACAATTATTGAAGTGGAGCTGGATGAGGCAGGTGAGGACTGAAATCTATCTCCCTGGAATTGAACCAGAAGATGCTCAGAATTTGACATTATTTGTTTTTGATAAATCCACGCTATCACTTAAAACTCATTCTCTTCTAGATATTTTCTAATTCATTCCTTAATAATTTGTGTCATTGTTTTTCCTGGTGAAGAGGTTAAACTGAGCAGTCTATAATTCTCTGGGCTGTCCTTATTCCCTTTTTATAAATGGGCACAATATTTGCTCTTTTCCAGTGCTCTGGGGCTTCTCCTGTCTTCCATGATTTTTCAAATATAATAGCCAAAGACTGAAATCTCTCCTCAATCTCCTTGAGTATTCTAGGGTGTATATCATCAGACTCTGGTGATTTGAAGACATCTAACTTGTCTAAGTAAGACATTAAACACTATAGGCACCTAACGAGGTCTTTCAAGGCCAGAAATAGGGAGTAATTCTTTTTTTCCCCAGCTTCTCTTCAGACATGTCTTGGAAGGAATAAAATCTCCTCAGAAGAGGGAACCAGAGCTGAGGGACTGGATGAGTCAGAGAGGCATGAAATGCTGGGGCAGAGAACAGGCACAAAAATGGCAGAGGAGACTCTGGTTTCAGGCCTAGCCCAAAATAAACCCAGTTATAATTAAAAACAAAATAACCCCCTAACTCTATTCTCTCCTTCAATGCCCTCCACACTCAGGAAAAATCTTTGTGTTGCGGTCTGAGCCAACTAGGATCCGTTTGCAACATCTAAAATATTCTCCTTCACCTGGAATTGTTCTTGCTGAAGAAGACATAGCGCTGAAACCAAAGAGTCTCTCGACTGACCTTTTCCTTCACTTCCTGATTCTTTTGTTTCTCTCATTTGTCCAGGTGCTGTGTTTTTACAGGACAGTGGAGGTTCTAATGTTCTTTGACCATCCTTTAACTCGATGGTCTTCAAACATAGGATCAGGACCCAGTATTGGTCACAGACTCTCAGGTACAATTTGTGACCACCAGAAAACTTCAGTGCTTTGCTCAAAGTTATAATCATTGGGTCGTGGGTATACATTTTTTATTCAACTATGTCTCAAGAAGAAAAGTTTGAAATCCACTGCTGTAACTGATCGATGAAGGAGAGTTTCTCACCTGCTCACCAGCCAATTCTCCATGAAGTTCAGTCACAGAGCAAGGCACCATGAGAAAACTTTTGGTCTCTTTTGACAAAAGAGCTGGATCAAACTGTTCCGAATCTGTTTGGTCCTCACCCCATAGATGATGGGATTTAGCATGGGGGGCACCAGGAGATACAAGTTGGCAGTGATGATGTGGAAATGCAGGGGAACATTGTGTCCAAACCGGTGTGTGAGGGAGGAGAAAACAGTTGGGATGTAAAAGAGTAAGATGACACAGAGATGGGAACTGCAGGTACCAAACGTCTTAATGCGGGCCTCCTTTGTGGGCAGACTGAAGATGGCCCTGAGGATCTGAGTATAGGAGAAGGTGATAAAACTCACATCTGGGACATTCACTAAGAATAGCACAAAGAGTCCATAGTAGCTGCTGATGCGGATGTCAGCACAGGCCAGTTTCAGCACAGCTGGGTGCTCACAGTACGTGTGGGCAATGATGTTGGTTCTGCAGTAGGGCCACCTCCTGGCCAGGAAGGGATAGGGCAGGACAAGCAGCGAGCCCCGCAACAGCACAGCCAGGCTGATCTTGGCCACAACAGGGTTTGTCAGGATGGTGGAATGTCTCAGGGGATCACAGATGGCCACATAGCGATCCAAAGCCAGGGCCACAAGGATTCCCGACTCCATCCCTATGAAACAGGGAATGAAGTAGAGCTGGGTGAGGCAGGCACTGAAATCGATCTCCCTGGAATTGAACCAGAAGATGCTCAACATTTTAGGCAGGATGGATGTAGACAGGACCAGGTCAATGATAGCCAGCATGCAGAGGAAATAGCACATGGGCGCATGGAGGCTGCGTTCCATTATTACAATTAAGAGAATGGTGAAGTTCCCCAGGAGGGCTATGGTGTACATGGCGCAGAAGGGGATGGAGATCCAGACATGAGCTGCCTCCAGGCCAGGAATGCCCAGCAGGATGAAGTAGGAGGGGTTGGCAAAATCAGTTGTGTTGACACCTGACATGGTGTAGGGAACAAGGTGTCCAAGTCTGAAGGAAAACACTGTCTCCTGCATATAATCTAGGTTCCCCGCTCTTCCTTTATGTGCCCAGGATCCAGGGTGATGGTCACTGCGCAAATGCCTGGATGGAGAGAGAGTGTTAAAAAGAGGTACTTCATGCAGAAAGGACAACTATTCTTAGCGGGAAGCATGTAGCCTTTTATTTTATTTAAAGGAAATGTACTGATTTTTTTTTTACTGTAAAATTCTAGAGCAGACCAGAGCTTAGTGAAACGGAAGTTACTGGGCTTAATATGTTAGTAATTGTGTAAAACTTGATGCCCTGAGCTATACAGGAGGTCACAACAGATAATCTAATGGTCATTTCTGGATTTAATCCTATGAATCTATCATGACAGAAAGTAGATCAGAGACTTCAAATTATTTTTTCTCGTAAAACACAAACGAGAGAACATTTAATGAAATTTAAACTATGAAAATCTAAAAGAGATATAAGAAAATATACATAATACCTATTTGGCCTATAAGAGGAGCAAAGAAATTAGTTGGATTGGAATCCAACCTGATTTGGCCATTGCAGATTGTGCAGGTTAGTGAAGGCTGTCTGACGCTGTTGCATATAAGACCTCATTGTCAGTCACTTGCTAGTTTGGCAGGAAGAAGTTTTCATGGGTTATAACCCCTTTTGCTGGATGTATGGGATAGAAACTTCAATTTGTTAGGGTGTGTGTGTGTGTGTGTGTGTGTGTGTGTGTGTGTGTGTGTGAGTAAGGAATGTTGGGTCACATTATGATGTGAGAGAACCACTGTTAACAAGGTCAACTCAAACAATGAGGAGTTGGTCCATTCACAACAGTTGATGAGAAGATGTGAATGTTGAAGGTGGGAAATACTAAATGAACACAAGTCAGACATCGAAGATGGCAACATCCAAAAATGAGTAGAAGAGCATTTCAATCTCCCTGGACACGAAGAGTCTGTAACAGCAGGAATAAAAGAAAGGATAGTTGGAACTCGGGGGGGGGGGGGGGGAAATCAATTTTTTTTTAATCTCCTAATGAAGTGATAATACCCCAGACGAGTGGGGAAGAAGGACAGCAGGAGAAATTGCAAGGAGGAAGATGCAACAAGAGGGAGAATCGACAGGGCAAAGTAGGGCAATTGGCCCGGTATTTTAAGTGCCTGTAGACAAATGCGAGGAGCCTGGGAAATAAGCAGGAAGAATTGGTAGTGCTGGTGTAACCCATATGCCTGAAAAGTCTATCTCTGAGAGACCTGCTGAGGGTGGGTTACTGTTGTTGGGCAGATTAGTGACCCACAACTCGAAACTTCCAGAGGCAGGGTGTGGTAGCAATTTGAGCATGCTCCACAGTGTACCCTGCTGGTGTGATGTGAGGTTGTCAGTCAGATGACTGGAGAGCAGCAGCCTGAGCAGACAGCAGGCAGGAGCTGCCTTGAGGGGAGACCATGTGCTCAGTGTTCTGGAGAGGAGCTGAGCCAGGAGTGAACAAGATGTTTTCTCCATGTAAAGGAGTTATTTGCACCAGACCTTGCAGACATGCATATGGGACTGAGGGCTGGTTGCAGAGGAGAAGAGAAAGCCTGCATGTAATGCTACAGAGGATCCCAGCAAAGGAAGAAGAGGACAGCGATTTCTTGCCATGCAAGCTTCCACACTGGAACAGAGACTGTAGCTGAGAGTTGGGTGAACTCCACACAGACTTTGGGACTCTTGGGTATCTTTCATGCAAGGGATTGTTCTTGGTTAATTGTAGTTTGTTTTCTTAGGTTAAGGTTCATTTAGTTAGTAGTTAATAAAGTTCATTGTTATGTTTAATGTAGTAGTATTTTAATGTGTGAGTGTAGCTCTGAGCAAGCTTCGCTGTGAGTCCTGTACAGACTGGATCCTGGGTCTCCAGCTGCTTTTCTCCACAGGGGTTGGGGTGTATTTCTGTGGGGCACTGGAGAAGGGCAATTTAATTAATTTTAGCCCACCTGAAGGTTACACTGGCACAGACAAGGAACTATGATATAATTGGAATAACAGAAACGTGGTGGGATAACTTGCACAACGGAGCACTACCATGGACCGATATAAATTGTTCAGGAGGAACAGGCAGGGAAGGGCGGGGGGGAGGAGTAGCGCTATATATAAAAGAGCTGTCTGACTGCTCGGAGCTCCACTATGAAAGTGGAAACAAGCTGGTTGAAAGTCTGTGGGTTAAGTTTAGAGGAGAATGCAACAAGGGGGATGTCATGGTGGGTATCTGCTACAGACCTCCAGACCAGGAAGAGGAGGTGGATGAGGAGTTCTATGGACAACTAACAGAAGTTTCCAGATCGCAGGCCCTGGTTCTTCTGGGGGACTTCAATTATCCTGACATCTGTTGGGAAGGTAATACAGCAGTGCACAGGCAATCCAGGAAGTTTTGGGAGAATATTGAGGACAAGTTCCTAGTACAAATGCTGGAGGAACCAATTAGGGGCCTTGCACTTCTAGACCTATTGCTCACAAACAGAGAAGAATTGATCGGGGAAGTAGAAGTAAATGGCAACCTGGGCAGCAGCGACCATGAGATAGTAGAGTTCAGGATCCTGATCAATGGAAGGAAAGAAAGAAGCAGAACACACACCCTGGACTTCAGAAAAGCAGATTTTGGCTCCCTTAGGAAGCTGATGGGCAGGATCCCTTGGGAGGCTGATCTGAAGGGGAAAGGTGTCCAAGACAGCTGGCTGTATTTTAAAGAAACCCTGTTAAAGGCAAAAGAAGATAACATTCCGATGTGCAGAAAGAACAGCAAATGTGGACGGCGACCAGCGTGGATTAGTAGAGAACTCTGTGGTGAGTTGAAACATAAAAGGGAAGTTTACAAGAAGTGGAAGCTTGGATAGATGACAAGGGAGGCATATAAAGATATTCCTCGGGACTGCAGGAATAAAATCAGAAAGGCCAAAGGACAATTGGAGTTCCAGCTAGCAAGAGATGTGAAGGATAACAGAAAAGGGTTCTATAAGTATGTTAGCAACAAGAAAAGCATCAGGGGCGGTGTAGGTCCCTTACTGAATGGGGCAGGCATCCTCGTGGTGGATGATGAGGAAAAGGCTGAAGAACTCAATGCTTTTTTTTTACTTCATTCTTCACAGGGAGGGCCAGCTCCCAGGCTACTACACGGCGTAACACGGAATGAAGAGGGGATCGGCCCTCGGTGATGGAAAGTCACGTTAGGAACTATTTAAAGAAATTGGACGTGCAAAAGTCCATGGGGTCAGATGAACTGCATATGAGGGTGCTGAGGAAGATGGTGGAAGTGATTGCAGAGCCACTAGCCATTATCTTTGAGAACTCATGGCAAACAGGGGAGGTCCTGCAGGATTGGAAAAGGCAAATACAGTACCTATCTTCAAGAAAGAGAAAATGGAGGATCCGGGGAACTACAGACCTTTTAGCCTCACCTCAATCCCTGGGAAAATAATGGAGCAGGTCCTCAAAGAATCCATCCTGAAACACTTGGAGGAAAATAGAGTGATCAGGAGCAGTGAACATGGATTCACCGAGGGCAAATCGTGCCTGACCAACCTGATTTCCTTCTATTATGAGATGACTGGATTTGTGGAAGCGGGAAGTGCCCTTGACATAGAATACCTCGACTTTAGCAACGCTTTTGATACGGTTTCCCACAGCATTTTTTTCAGCAAGTTAAGGAAGTATGGGTTGGGCGAGTGTACCGTAAGGTGGATAGAAAACTGGTTACATCAATGGGCTCAAAGTGTAGGAATCAATGGCTCAATGTCTAGTTGACAACCGGTAACAAGTGGAGTGTCCCAGGGGTCAGTCCTGGTGCCGGTTCTGTTCAACATCTTCATTAATGATCTTGATGATAGAATAGACTGCGTGCTTAGGAAGTTCGCGGATGACACTGAGCGGGGGGGTATAGTAGATACTCTGGAGGGCAGGGACAGGATCCAGGGAGACTTGGAGAAATTGGAACATTGGGCTGAAAGAAACCTCATGAGGTTCAACAAAGACAAGTGCAAAGTCCTGCACTTAGGACGGAAAAATCCCATGCACTGCTACAGGCTGGGGACCAATCAGCTAAGTAGCAGCGCTGTAGAAAAGGACCTGGGAGTTATGGTGGACGGGAAGATGAATATGAGCCAACAGTATGCCCTTGTTGCCAAAAAGGCCAATGGCATATTAGGCTGCATCAGTAGGAGTATTGCCAGCAGATCGAGGGATGTGATAATTCCCCTCTATTTGACACTGGTCAGGCCGCATCTGGAATACTGTGTCCAGTTTTGTGCTCCCCACTACAGAGAGGATGTGGAAAAATTAGAAAGAGTCCAGCGGAGGGCAACACAAATGATTAGGGGGCTGGGGCACATGACGTATGAGGAGAGACTGAAGGAAGTAGGCTTATTTAGTCTACAGAAGAGAAGACTGAGGGGAGATTTGATAGCAACCTTCAATTACTTCAAGGGGTGCTCAGAGAGGAGGGAGCTAGGCTATTCTCGAGGGTAACAGAGGACAGAACAAGGAGCAATGGTTTCAAATTACAGCTGGGGAGGTCAAGGTTGGATATTAGGAAAAGCTTTCTCACTAGGAGGGTGGTGAAGCATTGGAATGGGTTACGTAGGGAGGTGGTGGCATCTCCGTCTTTGGAGATTTTTAAGGCACAGTTAGAGAAAACCGTGGCTGGGGTTATTTAGTGGGAGTTGCCCTGCTTTTTAGCAGGGGGTTGGACTAGAATGACCTCATGAGGTCCCTTCCATCCCTATTATTCTATGATTCTATAATCAGCAGACATGAAAATTACCATAGTTCAACAGAAAACATCAGAAAGTTTTCAACAGAAAACTGCAGGTATGCAACTCATATGCAAACTAAACACTTTGCGATTAGGTCTGTGGCCAGCTCATTATAAAAAAAAAAAAATTTTCCTCTTTCTGTTGTGAGTGGGTCACATCCACACAGTTGATTTGACCTAGTTAACACTGGTCCTCCACATAATCAAGTGACTCTCCCTTCTTCGTATGTGTATATATACCTAACAAACCAAAGCTTCCACTATCTAACAAAGTGGTTCCATCCCACAGAAGTTTATACCTAAAGATAATTTGAAAGTCTTTAAAGTGCCACAGGACTCCTCATTTGTTTAGGCAGAAAAGCGAGAGATACCAGCCTCACCCCTCCACCCCACCAATAACAGACAGAGCCCTGCAGTGTAAAGGGAGGAGGTGAGTGTGGGAATCAACACACAGCTGTGCTCCTCACTCCATTCCTGCTCCCACGGCTATCAGCTGGGGGGGCCAGCGTCCTAGACAATTGCAAACAGGGACTTTGTGGCTATTGATACAGGCGAAAAAATATATCCTGAGCAGGAAAGACCATATATTTGTTCTCTACCCTTCCCTGCCAACATTGCACTGGATTTCTCAATCAGTGCACTCCACAGCAAAGGATGGGGTACCTGTGAATTCTAAGATAGAAGTGTCTTCCCTGGAAATCCTCCTCTGGTAGCCGTATCCCATGCTTCTGTCACACCAGCATCTGCAACAACATCCCACTCCGAGAGCCGAAACAAGGAGAAGTGCACCAGGCAGGATGTAAACGTTTTTCTTATATAGAGCTGGGCAGTCCCAATGGTGTCCATGGGCTGCAGACAGGGGACACTCACCAATATCTCTTTCCATGTCTGCCCCTCTGTGTTTCCTTCTATAGGTGTAAACAGTAATTATGTGTCCTTCCCCGAGGGAGAACTCCTGGGCTCTCTGCAGAGTGAGAGAGGAATTGGCTGCTCAAGTTAGTTGTGTATATTTAAACTTTATAGTCAATTAGTAGGAAAACCAGGAATAAGGGCCAGATGCCCATAGGGTCCGATACTCTGACAATGCCTGGGATGGATGGATGGATGGGTAGTTAGAAGACAGGCAGATCTAGAGAAAGATGACTGAGCAGCTCCATGAACACATGCTGCAAACACACAGGGCTGTGGCTAAGGGATTAGGATCAGTAATTTTCTCTAGTGCCAGTTTGTTCATCTGAATGGCATGTGGTTCTAGTCAAACAACTTTCAGTAGTTTAAGTTTATAACATCTCCCTGGTTCCCTTCATCAACAGAAGTTGTTGTCACTTAAAACAAAACCACAAATAAACAAAAACATACCCAAACCCCCCTCATTTTTTCGAGATATTCAATTTATTTTTCTGGTTATCCTTCTGACCACCAGTCCACAACCCAATTTTGAAATTTCAACATGGGAGAACTGAGTATCTCTGCACTATTAATTGGGTAATTCTTCTTCTTCTTCTATCATAGTGTGCCGCGAGGCTCACATCAGGAACTGAAGCTGTGCTTTGCTGGACATATGAGATGAACACCTTGTTTCAAAAGAAATACCTCTTCCTGTCCTGTCCTACATTGTGCAGGAGTGTAGGAGAGCTGTGTGCTGCTAAACGTTACCTTCTTTTACTCCGGAAGAGGTGCCACAGACCCTGTTTCTAATTTGTAAAGCTGTGTGGATCTCTTCTGGAGCAAAGGGGGTTGTACCGTGTGATAACACCATCCCCTCCATCCCTCCCCCCCCTGCCTCCTGACCCTGGTAAAGTGTATCCCTCCCCTACATATTGGGGCACTGCTCACTGTATCAAATCCAACTCAGTTGCCATTTAGTGGCTATAGCAATTTGCTGGGCTCAAAACTCCCAATTTCTACTCTCAGCCCAGCTGGTCTCTCACTCTGTGGCCTTGGTAAATCCCTTCCCTCCATGTGTCTATCTGTCCAGGTCGTGGGACTCCAGATGTAGTGACCAGAAGTGTCAGGCACGATGTTTGTTAGACTCCACTTTATTGGTCAGCCCCCGGGCAGGGCTGTCTTTTGATTGATACCAAGGTGCCGTGTACGTTTGTTAGGAGTCATCTGGGGAAGGTGTGCCATTTATCTCCCACCCTGTGAGCTTTGGAAGACACCCCAGCCCCTGCACCGCAATCGCTCTTCCCTGAAAACACAGGGGCCTGTCCGTCACCCCTCCTGACCATTGTCCACCTGGTTTCAGGCTGATCCCTTGTCCTACCCCAGTGGCCTGGCTCAGGGCAAGGGGTCCCAGACCATATCAATTGCTAGTAAAAGGAAGGAAATTCTCCAGCTATTGTGGGGAATGTTTCTGATTCACAAACTGCTAGGTAGCTCAAGGATTGGAGTTCTTGCTGACACTCTCTTTCCCCACACACCAGCCTGGCTTCCCTGTCAATCAATCTGATCTGGAACATCGAATTCTCCACATTGACTCTGGCCTCTGTCTATCTGAGGGTCCTGACTCCTGATTTCGCCTCAGCCAACCCCTGGTCTCTGGTGCTGGGAGATGCCAGCGCTACTCCCACTTAGTGTCAATGAGGGGCTCTATCCCCACACATGTGGGTCAGGAACATCTCACCCAGGCTGTTGGAGCATCTGATCTCTCAAGCCCTGAACTGTGGCCAGTGTTCTGGAAGGGGCAGAGCTGGAGAGGGCGATGTCGATCTAGGCCTGCGTGGAGAGAAAGAGAGATGTCGGCTCCCACAGGCTGGGAGAAAGGAAGAACAAGGTGACATGGCCCAGCAGTGCCTTGATGTATATGGACAAACGGGGATGGAGGCCCAGCAGTGTACGTACTCCAGCATTGGCAGACCTGGCAGGATGGAGGAGGAAGGGCAGAAGATGCTGGGGTTGAGCCAACATGGAGGGAGGCAGCAGGTATGCTCAGCCAAAAGTAGTTCCCATATCCCTCCCAGGAAATGGAAAGAGTTAAACTCAGAGACACAAGGGGTTCGTGAAAGGTTTGCCCGTGCCCAGCATGGATCCTAAACTGCCCTGCAGGACAGCGTGCTGATTGCCAAAGGGGAAAGCCACATTTCACAAGCCACAGCTGGACACTCCAATCCGTCCATAGCTTCTCAGTCTTCTCCTCCAGCTGGAGTCTGTCTCTCTCCTGCATCTGTATCCCTGCAACTAAAGAGTTCCCTCGATTGCCTGTCTTCCTCTTTCTTACCCCAGTTTCTTCAGTCTCTCTCACTCATTCAGTCTCTGAAGTTTTAAACAGCAGCAAATTCTTTAATGTCTCATTGACCATCTCACAAGTGAAATAGAAAGGAGGGCCCGCACCAGGTTTCCAGCCAGCCCTCCATGGAACTCCGTTTCATTTCTATATCAGAAAGAGAAAAATTTAAGTCCGTAAACGCATAAAAAGTCCCTTTGACTGCCTTGCTTCCTCTCTCCTGCCCCAGCTTCTTCTCTCTCTCTGACTCATCCAGTCTCTGAGGTTTTAAAGGCAGAGAGGTTTTAATGTCAGTTTGACAATCCTGTAAATGATCTAGGAATGAAGATCCCACACCAGGTCTCCAGCACAGTCTCCATGGAGTTCGGTCTGAGACCCAGGGTATCGGGAGAAAATTTTAGGTCACTTTATGAGTAAAGAGCTGGATCAGTCTGTTCAGATATGTTTGTTTGTCACCCCATAGATGATGAAATTTAGCATGGGGGGAACCAGGTAGTGAAGATTGTGCCAATGTGGATGATGTGGAAATGCAGGGCTAAGATGAGACGGAGGTGAGAGCGACAGGTACTAAAAGCCTTGAGCCAGGCATCTATTATGGGGAGACTGAAGATGGCCCTGAGGATCTGAGTATAGGAAAAATGATAAAAGAAACACCTGGGCCAATGACTAAGAAAGTCATCAGGAGTCTGCGTTAGCTGCTGAGGTGAATATCGGCGTTGAAGAATTACAACTTAACCCTGTTATCAGGTTTTAGCAAGACATTTATTCCGGCATTCAGGAAGTGAGAGTCTGTTGACAGCACAGAGTGTCTGTGCAGTCAAGTGAGCTCTGCTCGCAGTCACATTTTGCAGGTATTTATAGTGATAGACAGTTAACATTTTTGCGTCTTAGGTGCAAGTGGAAGGTTACAAAGTGGTTAAAACAAGACACAGAAAAACAGTTCAGAAACGGCTTATCTTTTTAGAGCTCTTTAACCTTGAGGGTGCAATCAGCTTTTGTTTTTCCTTTCTCAGACCATTCTACTTTTATCTTTACACTTCCCCCATTCTTCTATAAGTCATGCTGTCCGCGAACAAATTTGAGGCCTGCAAAGTTTGTTTCTACACTCCCCCCTTCGGTGCTTTTAGCACCAACTTACCTGAAATTTGAATATCCATTAACCTTCGCATTTCATTTTTTCCCCCATATTTTGTTTTTCTTAATTTCCAAGTACATGCTATGTATTTCCTTTCCTTGTTCTGGACTGAAGCCTCTATAAATAGTTTTAGCAGAATAATTTTAAAAAAGATTAAATTAACATCAGAAGACCATTAAATACTTTAGTTTTTTAAAGCTCCAAACCAAGTCCACATGCCCCATGGCTCTTTTTAACGTAATTTATCCAAGGCTTGAGATATTTGGTCATTATTGTCTGGGATATAGGTGCAACAATTGTTTCAATTATGGACTAAGTGTCACGTTTTGAGGTGAGTACAAAGTCTCGGGAATTTATTCTGTAAGGTCAGTTGTCTGATTTACCTTACTTCTTGGTAGACAGAATTTAGTGCTGTGGTTGTTTCCATTGCTATATCTTATTAATCAAGGAGACACGTCTGATTTCCTTAATCGCTAGTGAGTTTAAACTGATAGTGGGAAGGGTAATACCACAGTATCTTGTCTTTCCGTTATTTCACGTACAGGATGATTTGGAAACAAGTGAATTTTCTCCAGTGGTCCAATGGTCTGTTGCATAGCAGGCATCAGAGAATCATAGAATCATAGGGTTGGAAGGGACCTCATGAGGTCATCTAGTCCAACCCCCTGCTAAAAAGCAGGACCACTCCCCCTAAATTATCCCAGACAGGGTTTTGTCTAACAGAGCCTTAAAAATCTCCAAAGATGAAGATTCTACCACCTCCCTAGATAGCCCATTCCAATGCTTCACCACCCTCCTAGTGAGAAAGCTTTTCCTAATATCCAACCTTGACCTCCCCAGCTGTAATTTGAAACCATTGCTCCTTGTCCTGTCCTCTGTTACCATCGAGAACAGCCTAGCTCCCTCCTCTTTGGAGCACCCCTTGAAGTAGTTAAAGGTTGCTATCAAATCTCCCCTCAGTCTTCTCTTCTGTAGACTAAATAAGCCTAGTTCCTTCAGTCTCTCCTCATAAGTCATGTGCCCCAGCCCCCTAATCATTTGTGTTGCCCTCCGCTGGACTCTTTCTAATTTGTCCACATCCTTTCTGTAGTTCATAGAATCATAGAATCATAGAATAATAGGGTTGGAAGGGACCTCACGAGGTCATCTAGTCCAACCCCCTGCTAAAAAGCAGGACCACTCCCCCTAAATTATCCCAGCCAGAGTTTTGTCTAACCGAGCCTTAAAAATCTCCAAAGATGAAGATTCTACCACCTCCCTAGATAGCCCATTCCAATGCTTCACCACCCTCCTAGTGAGAAAG
>ML688411.1:131271-148903 GCA_007922175.1 Pelusios castaneus
TGAGCCAACAGTGTGCCCTTGCTGAGAAAAAGGCCAATGGCATATTAGGCTGCATCAGTAGGAGTATTGCCAGCAGATCGAGGGATGTGATAATTCCCCTCTATTTGACACTGGTCAGGCCGCATCTGGAATACTGTGTCCAGTTTTGGGCTCCCCACTACAGAAAGGATGTGGACAAATTAGAAAGAGTCCAGCGGAGGGCAACACAAATGATTAGGGGGCTGGGGCACATGACTTATGAGGAGAGACTGAAGGAACTAGGCTTATTTAGTATACAGAAGAGAAGACTGAGGGGAGATTTGATAGCAACCCTCAACTACTTGAAGGGTTGCTCCAAAGAGGAGGGAGCTAGGCTGTTCTCAAGGGTAACAGAGGACAGGACAAGGAGCAATGGTTTCAAATTACAGCTGGGGAGACCCAGGTTGGATATTAGGAAAAACTTTCTCACTAGGCGGGTGGTGAAGCATTGGAATGGGCTATCTAGGGAGGTGGTAGAATCTTCATCTTTGGAGATTTTTAAGGCTCGGTTAGACAAAACCCTGTCTGGGATGATTTAGGGGGAGTGGTCCTGCTTTTTGGCAGGGGTTTGGACTAGATGACCTCGTGATGTCCCTTTTATCCCTATTATTCTATGATTCTAACCACCAAGGCCGGGAGAGGGGGAAAGGAAAGTAATAACGTGTCCTGGGCTCTGATGGGTCTGACACAAACCTCAATTCATCCTGGTCTCAAAGGAAAAATACTCAGTTCACACACAAGCATTCATTGACACCAGCCTTTTTTTCTTCCTCTTTATAATGTGCACAATTTACACCCATTTCATGGTTTTAACAAATTCCACAGTAATTCATACAGGAACACAATGGGAAAGAAAGGACAGGAGGGAATTCTCAAGGCAGCTGGCAGCCACCGAGCCCGTGGAGGGAGGGAGGAAAGTTAGTGTAGAATCATTTACCCCTGCTGAGCCATGAGGTTCCCCTGTGCTCCCTTGCTTTCAAATCTGCCAACTTGTGACAGCCTTAGTGCAGCAGAGCTCAGGTTAAGTCTCAGGCCTGGTCAATGGTTAAAACTCAATTCACACAACACACATAACATAACAAATAATATATAGAGATCTCTTTTCTCACCTAAATTGATGCATTGCTCAAACCTGATTTCATGGTTCTGGATCGTGCTGGCTGTCAAAATGGAGGGCCACCGCCACGAACATCCCTCTCCATTAAAGATTTTAAAATGTCTCTTACCTCTGTGTGTGGTGCCTGGAGTCAGAGAGATCAGCCCATGCGGGATGGCAACCCCCACTTGCAGCATCTGGCATTCCAAGTCTAGGAACGAAACTGCTGAAGAATTACAACTTAACGCTATGTTATCAGGTTTTAACAAGACATTTATTCCAGCATGCAGGAACTGAGTCTGTTAAAAGCACAGAATGTGTGTGAAGTCAAGTGAGCTCTGCTCATAGGCTGATCTTACAGTTATTAATAGTGATAGACAGACAACATTTTTGCTTATTAGGTGCAAGTGGAAGGTTACAAAGTTGTTAAAACAAGACACAGAAAAATAGTTCAGAAATGGCTTATCTTTCTAGGGTACTTTAACTTTGAGAGCGCAATCAACTTTTGTTTCTCCTTTCTCAGACCATTCTACTTTTATCTTTCTCTTCCCAAATTCTTCTATAAGTCATGCTGTTGCTGAGCAAATTTGAGGCCAGCAAAGTTTGTTTCTACACCAACTTTACCATGACTATGTGTTTGCAGTCCATGTTTGTGATGAGATTGGATCTGCAGTGGGGTCTCCACTCTGTCATGAAGGCACAGGGCAATGTGAGCAGCAGGACGGCCAGGCCAATCTTTGCCATGAGGGGGTTGGTGAGGATGGTGCAATTACTCAGGAGATCACAAATGGCCATGTATGATCCAAAGCAAAGGTCCCAAAGATCACAAACTCCATTCCTAAGAAACAATTATTGAAGTGGAGCTGGATGAGTCAGGTGTTGACTGAAATCTATATCCCTGGAATTGAACGAGAAGATGCTCTGCATATGACATGATTTGTTCTTGACAAATCCATGCTATCGCTTAAAACTCATTGTCTTCTAGATGTTTGCTAATTGATTCCTTAATTATTAGAATCATTATTTTTCCTGGTGAAGAGGTTAAACTGAGTGGTCTATAATTCTCTGGGTTGTCCTTATTCCCTTTTTATAGATGGGCACAATATTTGCTCTTTTCCAGTCCTCTGGGGCTTCTCCTGACTTCCATGATTTTTCAAAGATTATAGCCAATAGCTGAGATATCTCCTCAGTCATCTCCTTGAGTATTCTACGATGTATGTTATCAGACCCCAGTGATTTGAAGACATCTAACTTGTCTAAGTAAGACATTAAACACTATTGGCACCTAATGAGGTCTAACAAGGCCAGAAAAGGAGTAACTCTTTTTTTCCCCAGCTTCTCTTCAGACATGTCTTGGAAGGAATAAAATCTCCTCAGAAGAGGGAACCAGAGCTGAGGTATGACAGACCTCTTTTAAAAGAGAGGGACTGGATGAGACAGAGAGGCATAAAATGCTAGGGCAGGGAACAAGCACGGAAATAGCAGAAGAGACTCTGGTTTCAGGGCTAGCACAAAATAAACCCAGATATAATTAAAAACAAAAGAACCCCCTAACACTATTTTCCCCTTCGATGCCCTCACCACTGTGGAGCAATCTTTGTGTTATGGTCTGAGACAACTAGGATCCATTTGCAACACCTAAAAGATTCCCCCTCACCTGGAATCATTCTTGCTGAAGAAGCCATAGCGCTGAAACCAAAGACTGACCTTTTCCTTCACTTCCTGATTCTTTTGTTTCTCTCATTCGTCCAGGTGCTGTGTTTTTACAGGACTGTGAAGCTTCTAATGTTCCTTGACCATCCTTTAACTCAATGGTCTTCAAGCATAGGGTCAGAACGCAGTATTGGTCACAGGCCCTCAGGTACAATTTGCGACCAGCAAAAACTTCAGTGCTTTGCTCAAAGATATAATTGTTGGGTCTTGGGTATAATTTTGTTTTTTCAACTATGTCTCAAGAAGAAAAGTTTGAAATCCACTGCTGTAACTGATCAATGAAGGAGAGTTTCTCACCTGCTCACCAGCCAAGTCTCCAAGAAGTTCAGTCAGAAAGCAGGGCACCATGAGAAAAGCTTTGGTTTCTTTGGACAAAGGAGCTGGATCAAACTGTTCCGAATCTGTTTGGTCCTCACCCCATAGATGACGGGATTTAGCATGGGGGGCACCAGGAGGTATAAGTTGGCAGTGATGATGTGGAAATGCAGGGGAACATTGTGTCCAAACCGGTGAGTAAGGGAGGAGAAAACAGTTGGGATGTAAAAGAGTAAGATGACACAGAGATGGGAACTGCAGGTACCAAACGTCTTAATACGGGCCTCCTTTGTGGGCAGACTGAAGATGGCCCTGAGGATCTGAGTATAGGAGAAGGTGATAAAACACACATCTGGGACATTCACTAACATCACGAAAAGTCCATAGTAGCTGCTGATGCGGATGTCAGCACAGGCCAGTTTCAGCACAGCTGGGTGCTCACAGTACGTGTGGGCAATGACGTTGGTTCTGCAGTAGGGCCACCTCCTGGCCAGGAAGGGATAGGGCAGGACAAGCAGTGAGCCCCGCAACAGCACACCCAGGCTGATCTTGACCACAACAGGGTTTGTCAGGATGGTGGAATGTCTCAGGGGATCACAGATGGCCACGTACCGATCCAAAGCCAGGGCCACAAGGATTCCCGACTCCATCCCTATGAAACAGGCAATGAAGTAGAGCTGGGTGAGGCAGGCACTGAAATCGATCTCTCTGTAATTGAACCAGAAGATGCTCAGCATTTTAGGCAGGATGGATGTAGACAGGACCAGGTCGATGACAGCCAGCATGCAGAGGAAATAATACATGGGTGCATGGAGGCTCCTTTCCATTCTTACAATTAAGAGAATGGTGAAGTTCGCCAAGATGGCTATGATGTACATGGCACAGAAGGGGATGGAGATCCAGACATGTACTGCCTCCAGGCCAGGAATGCCCAGCAAGATGAAGTAGGAGGGGTTGGTAAAATCAGTTGTGTTGACATCTGACATGGTGTAGGGAACAAAGTGTCGAAGTCTGAAGCCAAACGCTGTCTCCTGCATATAATGAATTGCTTTATGTGCCCAGGATCTAGGATGAGGGTCACTGTGCAAATGCCTGGATGGAGAGAGAGTGTTAAAAAGAGGTACTGCATGCAGAAAGGGCGATTATTCTCAGAGGGAAGCAAGTAACCTTTTATTTTTATTTAAAAGAAAGGTAATTATTTTTTTACCGCATCTCTTCGTTAAAGTCTGTTTGCAGAAATCTCAAGTTACCTCTGCTTCTTTTAGATCTAGAGTTCCCAGGGCATATAAAGGCCAAGAAAAAGAACACAGACAATCACGGAAGCAAGGCTTAAGGTCTTCTATCAATTTTATGGAAGTTATCAGTCAAGTTAGGTATTCTCCCATGTAGTGTTAAGATTATGGAGTTACATTGTTTAGGGTGTGATTTTTTTTTGTTGTTGCAGAAAAGAAAATGCTATTTTGGCTTAAAACAGGAGAAGCATAGTGTGAAAGTCATGGCAGGTAATAGAGCTGCTTTTCTAGGCACTGGTTGGCCTCAGTTGGAATATTTTTTTCCCCACTTTTGGTCACCAATGTATCGAAAGGATGTTGGGAAACTGCTAAGGATGCAGAAGCGAACGACAGAGATTCTCAGAGGGATGGAATGAAAACCATATGAGCAAAGACTGAGGGAGCTTAGTATATTTAATTTGTAAAAGACAAGATAGTGTACGACAGGATGACAATCATCAAATACTTCGAACACTGCCATAAAAAGATGGAAAAAGTCATTCTCTCTTGCTACAGGAGGAGGACAAGAGGCAATGGGTTCAAGATACAGCACAGCAAATTTACATTAAACATCAGGAAGAACATTCTACCTACAAAAACAGCAGAAGACGAGAATGGACTGACTTGGGAGGTTGTGGATGCTCCTTCACTAGAGGTTTCCAAAAGCAAGTCAGGTAGCCAGGTTTCTGGAGTGGTTTATACACAGAAAATCCTGAATCTTGGTTGCAGGGGCTAAACTAAATCACCCTTGTGGCTCCTTGTATCCATGTGGTTTTAAACTGTATGATGTAAAATTCTAGTGCAGACCAGAGCTTAGTCAAATGGAAGTTACTGGGCTTAATATAGTGGTAATTGGGTGAAACTTGATGTGCTGAGCTATACAAGAGGTCACAACAGATAATCTAATGGTCATTTCTGGATTTAAATCCTATGAGTCTACCATGACAGAAAGTAGATCAGACACTTCCATTTATTCTTTCTCCTAAAACACAAACAAGGGAACATTTCATGACATTGAAACTATGAAAATCTAAAAGAGATATAAGAAAATACGTATAATACCTATTTGGTCTATTAGAGGAGCAAAGAACTTAGCTGAATGAGACTCCAAACTGGTTTGGCCATTGCAGATGGTGCGGTTGGCACCCCCGTTAGTGAAGGCTGTCTGACGCTGTCACGTATAAGACCTCATTGTCAGTCACTTGCAAGTTTGGCAGGCAGAAGTGTTCCTGGGTTATAACCCTCTTTGCTGGATCTATGGGATTGAAACTTCCATTTGTTGGGGGATGTGTGTGTGTGTGTGTGCATGCACAAAGAAGGTTGGGTCACATTATGATGTGGGAGGACCAGTGTTAACAAGGTTAGCTCAAGCAGTGTGGATTTGGTCCATCCACAACAGTTGATGAGAAGATGTGAATGTTTAAGGTGGGAAATACTAAATGGACACGAGTCAGACATCGAAGATGGCAACATCCACAAATGAGTAGAAGAGCATTTCAATCTCTCTGGACACTAAGCAGTAGACATGAAAATTACCATATTTCAACAAAAAACATCAGAAATAGTTTTCAACAGGAAACTGCAGATATAGAACTCATATGCAAACTAGACACTCTGCGATTAGGTCTGTGCCCAGCTCATTATAAAAAAATAATTTTCGTCTCTCTGTTGTGAATGGGACACATCCTCACTGTTGATTTGACCTAGTTAATACCTAGTTAAAGTTTATACCTAAAGATAATTTGAAAGTCTTTAAAGTGCCACAGGACTCCTCATTTGTTTAGGCAGAAAAGCGAGAGATACCAGCCTCACCCCTCCACCCCACCAATAACAGACAGAGCCCTGCAGTGTAAAGGGAGGAGGGGAGTGTGGGAATTAACACACAGCTGTGCACCTTACTCAGTTCCTGCTCCCAGGGCCATCAGCTGGGGTGCACAGCACAGAGACAATTGCAAACAGGGAATTTGTGGCTACAGATACTGGAGAAAAAACATCACCTATGGAAAGGGCCCAGGAAAGGCTAAGGGCTGTACAGAGCAGAAAGGACCATAGATTTGTTCTACACCCTTCCCTGCCAACATTGCACTGGATTACTTGATCAGTGCACTCCACAGCAAGGGATGGGGTACCTGTGAATTCTAAGATGGAAGTGTCTTCCCTGGAAATCCCCCTCTGGTAGCCGTGTCCCACACCTCTGTCACACCAGCATCTGCAACAACATCCCACTCCGAGAGCCGAAACAAGGAGAAGTGCACCAGACAGGATGGAAACATTTTTCTAATATAGAGCTGGGCAGTCCCAATGGTGTCCAGGGGCTGCAGACAGGGGACACTCGCCAATATCTCTTTCCATGTCTGCGCCTCTGTGTTTCCTTCTATAGGTGTAAACAGTAATTACGAGTCCTTCCCAGAGGGAGAATTCCTGTGCTCTCTGCAGAGTCAGGGAGGAATTGGCTGCTCAGTGTAATTGTGTATATTTAAACTTTATAATCAATTAGTAAGAAAACCAGGAATAAGTGCCAGATGCCCAGGGGGTCCAATACTCTAACAATTCCTGGGATGGATGGGTAGTTAGCAGACATGCAGATCTAGAGAAAGATGACTGAGGAGCTCCATGAACATCTACTGCAAACACACAGAGCTGTGGCTAAGGGATTAGGATCAGTAATTCTGTCTAGTGCCAGTTTGTTCATCTGAATGTCATGTGGTTCTAGTCAAACAACTTTCAGTGGTTAAGCCTATAACATCTCCCTAGTTCCTTTTATCAACAAAATTTGTTGTCACTTAAAACAAAAGAAAAACAAAAACAGAAATAAACAAAAACAAACAAAAAAAATCCCGTTTTTTCGAGATATTCAATTTATTTTGCTTGTGACCCTTCTCACCACCAGTCCACAACCATACCATACCATATGGAATATCTATATATGGATCATACACTATATATTTTATATTCATGTACTAGAGGTTCCCCTGACTTCTTTTTGTGTCCAGGACCTAGGGTTCTGGTTGCTGGGTAAAATCCTAGCTGGAGAAGTCAGTGTTAAAATGAGATGCTGCATGCACAAGGGGTGGCCGTTCTCAGGTGGAACCATGTTGCTTTTTTTCTTTGATGTCAATATAGTGATGCTCTAATAGAATATCTCTGGATTCAGTTCGGGTGCCTACAGTCTCTTCTTCAGCATCATTACCTCTTATACTTATAGGTCTGGTGACCGCAAAATATTGAGGAACCCAGTTACTTTTAGATTATGTATAGATCCCTTCAGTGCTTTTTTCTTTTAAACAAAAAAAGGTATCATTACTTGGTCGGGGATCTGGGGCTGCCCTGGGCGGTGACAAATCATTCTGAAAAAAAGGTTCAGGTACTCAGTACCCTTGAGCACCATCACCCCCCAATTTTTTTTTTTTTTTTTTAAATCACTACTTCCTTTTATTATCATTATCAGGAATGCACTTCCTCTACATTGTGGTATAAGTGCATTAAAGAGAAATATGCTTTGAGAACACTTTTTAGGAATTAAAATAATACTATATTGATTTTGTTTCCATTTCCCCCATTGGTGAATTCTTGCCATAATCTTAGGGGTCGGGTTATTGTTTGGTCTCTTACTTCTGTTGCCTTTTCATGTCATTAAGGCCTAAAATAGCTATGCTAATATCTTCCAGCCCTGAGCCTCTAGATCTAACATTTCAACACTGCTTACTTACATTCCTAATACATCATTATCCCTCCTAACTCTTGATCAGCCTCATATTTCTATAAGATGACACTGAACTGTATGTAGCGTTCAGTTGTTCTCTCTGACATGACATGGTCAGTAACCATAACATCTTATGAGAAATGACGGGTAAAATGAAATCCTTTGCTACAAGGAGATGGGTCACTCATCACACACACAGCAAAAGGTCATCTTAATTTTTAGAGGAATAAATGATAAGAAACAGACCTATTAATGTCAGTTGCACCATTTTTCCTCAGTGCAATGAAACAGAGTAGAGAGTCCATGCTATAGAGAAGGGGTCTCAAACGGGTGGCTCACGGACCTCATGTAGCCGGCGGATTTCTCTCCTGTGGCCCGTGATGAGACCTGGAATTCTGGGGCTCCCAATCCTGGCTTTTTCAAATGCCCAGTGTCCCGCTGGCAGGGAGCCAGCAATCAGGCTTCAGGCACTTGCCTGTCACCTCTGGTTCTGCAGCTGACGGAGCTGAGGCATGGTCGTCGATGCTTCCAGACTACGCTGCACCCCCTCCCAACCAGAGCAGCGTCAGCAGCCAATGCTGGGGAGGAGCCAACTGCTGTCCAGGAGCCCCGCCATTCACCAGCGGTGGGGGAGCGCAGTGGGTCAGGCAGCTGGAGCACTCTGCAGACTCTGTTTCCGGGTCCGGGACAGGCCTCAGGTGTGGGACCTCAAAGGCTGTATCTACACTTGCAAATTAAGTCGACTTAAGCTTGCTTAAGTTGACTTAATTTACCCTGCGTCTACACTACAGTTTTCTTAAGTCAACTTAAGCAGCTTGCTTAAGTTGACTTAAGGAAAATAAAGTCGACTTAATTAAAATTAAGTCGACTTTATAACACCACCTTTCAATTCAACCTAAGGCTTAAGTCGACTCCCTAGAGTCGCCTTAAGCCAATGTAGATGTGGGGTAGCCCTAAGTCGACTTAGGGCTACCCTAGGGCAACACCAATGCCCTCCCTGCCGTGGGGGATAGGGGGAGCCTGGTACAATGCGGCAAAGGCTAAGCCCCCTGGCATTGGGAAAGGGGAGCCCCCTTGCCTCCGTGGACCTCCCCTAGGTCTCTCTAAGCCACTAGAAGTCGACCTAGGCATCCAGTGTGGACGCTTTAGGTCGACTTTCTAAGTTCCCCTGTAAGTCAACTTTAATTTTAAGTGTAGACACACTAAGTCGACTTAAATTAACAAGTGTAGACATAGCCAAAGGAGGTGACGTGGGAGAGAGGGGGATAATGGGGGGCTCTGTGTTCGGGGCTCCATGGGGTCCCTGTGTGGAGCTCTGCTCCGCCCGTCTCCTGCCAATCCTGGCATGCAACTGGGAGCATAGCTGCAGCTATTCCCCTCTTCTACGGGCTTGGGTATACATGCAGCTTTTTTAAAAAAAACATTTTAAACACTTTGATTTCATTTAAAAACCTAAAACCTTTTAAAAAAGTAATTTAAATTAAACATAATTGAATTCAATTAATATAACCTTTATTAATTATAATTAATATACATTGTAATTTAAATTTAATTGATTAAACTGGTGGTCCTACAGAGTTTGAAAAATTATATTTTTGGCCCTCAAGCCCAGAAAGGTTGGGATCCACTGATTTACAGTGTAAAATTTTAAGTGGGTTTAGTTGCTTATGTAAGCTTTGGGTGGGCTAAAATTCATTTAATTGCCCTTCTCCAGTGCCTGGCAGAAATAAACCCCAATCCCTATAGAGAAAGCAACTGGAGACCCAGGATCCAGTCTGTAAGGGATGTGAAGGAATAGCGTACGGGTCAAGATGGAGTCGGTTTAAACAAAATGAAGTTGAGGATTATGGGAGAGAGAGAGAGAGAGAGAGAGAGAGAGAGAGAGAGAGAGTGTACACGCAACTGATAATGTGATCTAAGGGTGATAAAATCTCAGGCCTTGTACACACTAGAAAGTTATTGCGCGATAAAGCCCTTTATTGCACGATAAGAAGCCGAGCGTACACACTTAACTTACAGTTTTTGCGCATTAAGAGCCCTCTTGTTGCGCAAAATGTAAACCAGCAAAACGAGCGTGGTAGAGGCTAACGCGGAATAGTTATCGCGCGACAGCCCATGTGTGTACACTTACCGCGCAATGCGAAACCTCCGGAAATGGCCCACAATACCAATCCCATCCCTTCTGCACTTCCCCCTGTACTCTGTTGCCGTGACGTCATTTTTCCCGACCTCCCCTTCTGCCCCGCGAATTTTTGAATTCCACACTCTCCCTTCTGGCTTGCTGTTCAGTGCTGCTGCCTCTGTGTGCTCCGATTGCAATGTCCTCGCGTCGCAGCAAACGAGCTCCAGCCTGGACAACAGCAGAGGTGATGGATTTGATAGGCATCTGGGGAGAGTCCGCAGTGCAGTCACAATTACGTGGCAGCAGGAGAAATTTCGACATATTTGGAAAAATTTCTCAGGCGATGATTGAGAAGGGGTACGAGAGAGATACTCTCCAATGCCGGGCCAAAGTGAAGGAGGTGCAGATAACATTCCACAGAGCCAGAGAGGCAAACTGGCGCTCCGGGTCCGCACCGGCGACATGCCGCTTCTACAAGGAGTTGGAGGCGATCCTGGGCGGCGATCCCACAACAACCCCTATCTCGACCGTGGACACTTCTGCAACAGCAGCAGAAAATGACAAGACAGCAGAAGGCGATGATGCAATCGTGGACGAGGAAGCAGAGGAGAAAGAGGAGGTGGACGGCGACAACGGAGCCACTGACATTGGGAGCCACGAGTTATTCGCCACCCTGGCAGAGACAAGCTCCACAGAGTCTTTTGGCACTCCTTCACCTGAATCAGCCAATGGCAGCTCCGGTAAGTTATGTTTGCAGTGCTCTCTATTCTATCAGCTACAGCTTAGCGTGTACATGAATATAAGGCATAGAAAGACAACAGAGTCTTGTGGCACTTTTAAAGACTAACAGATTTATTAATCGCATGAGCTTTCGTGGGAGAAAATCCCACTTCGTCAGATGCATTGAAGATCGGAAAGTTACAGAGTGGGAGGAAATTAAATGCAGGGGAGTGTATGACATAGCATCAGGTCAGGCTGTAACAGCAAATCAAAGTAGGTGTTAGGATTCAAAACACTGGGGAACAGCACATAGAGGAGGGGGGAGGTCAATTCACTTGATGTAATGCGAGAAAAATCCATAGTCCCTGTTTAACCCCAAGGCAACTGAGTCAAATTTGCATATAAGTTCGAGTTCTGCAGACTTTCTTTGAAGCTGTGATTTGTTATTCATCTGTTTCAACACAGCTATTAACAAGTCGTTAAGGGAGTGAGCAGGGAGGTTGAAGTGTTCCCCTACAGGTTTTTCAGTATTGCAGTTTCTGATGTCAGATTTGTGTCCATTGATTCTTTGGCGCAGAGACTGTCCTGTCTGTCCAATATATAAGGCAGAGGGGCATTTCCGGCACATGATGGCATAAATCACATTGGTGGATGAGCAGGTGAACGAACCCTTAATGGAGTAGGTGGCATGATTAGGCCCTGTGATGGTGTCATCAGTGTATGAGGGCAAAGATATGAGGGCAAAGTTGGCAGCGTGGTCTGCTGCAGGGCTGTGTTCCTGCTTGTTGCGGGATTATTATTATTTTCCCTTGTAATGATATTGTACTCTGCGTGTGATTAAAGCTGCAGACCCCATGGTAAAAGGAACATAGGGAGGGGGAGGACTCGATGCACGACTGTGGGGAACCTCCTGCATTGTTGAATAAGTGTTAACTCACAGGAATGTTGATTGAGGTGCTCATAGAGCAGGTTCTGCCCGGCCCTTGAAGCGAGTTAAGCCAATTACCCAATTAACATGTTAAAGGGGAGCTGCATGAGTCACGCCTTTACAGAAGAAACTATGTAACAAGAGAATCCGTTCCTTTAAAGTGGTGTTAATGAGCCTCTGTTCATTTTGTAACTATAAGAAGGAAAGCAACACTCTGTACGGGGTCCTTCTCTCCTGTTAAGCCTGCAGAGAGAGAGGCACCTCTTGATCAAGAATAAAGTTTTACCGCTTCTGCTCCTCTTGCCTGGTGTATTGGATCCCCGCTAGGCAAGGAACTCTCGAGGGGCTGATTTCCCCATAACAATTGGCGACCACGAAGGGACCTCCTGGCGCATACTCCTCCTGCTCCCTCCACTCAGAACACCCAGCCGGCATCAGGTGAGTTCACCTACTAGGGTATCTTCTGGGCGGAGGAAGCTCGGGGAGGATGATAAGGTAGGATCCTAGGCTTGTTAAGTATTATGCAGCAAAGCGAAGTGGAGACTGCCACTGGTTCTCCTTTTCTTTCCTTTTTCCTTATTGTCTATATTTGTGTCTGTCTGCTTAGAAGGCTGCTGCTGTCCTGTGCCATAAATCCCGCTCTGGGTGTGCTGCAGGTGAGCAGCTGTTAGCTGCTGTAAACCCTCGCTATAAATCCCGGTTTAAAGAAGTTCTGGGTGGGCTGTAGGTGAGCAGCCGCTAGCTGCTATAAATCCTCGCCATAAATCCCATCTTGGGTGAACTTAAGTGTGCCTGTGTGCAGCCGAAACTTTAATAACATGGGCTCTGGTCAGTCTCGCCCAATACCAGGGAGTCCCCTGGACTACATTTTTAGTAATTGGAAGAGTATGCCGTGCTCTAAGGGGTTATCCAGAGCACGTTTAGTGGGTTTGTGTACCAAGATATGGCCTGCGGCCACATCGGGGGATCTGAGACTTGCTTGGCCAGTCGTGGGATCTTTTGATGAGGAGGTTTTAACATTTCTTAAAAAGACTTTAGAAAGTAAAATGCCTAAGCAGATGTATTACTGGTACATATGGCAGAATGAAGCCTACAGGCGGTTCACTAAAAGCCAAATTGGCAGTCTTAAAGCCACCATAAAGGATTTGGAAATAAAATTAAATGCAGCAAATCCATCCACAGCTCCCCCGATCTCTAATGTGTGTCCTTCAGTCCCACCTTCTTACAGCCCCTGTGGGGTTCAAGAGGAGGATGAGTGGGTTCCTCCATACTCGAGCTTGGAGGCAAGCCCCCAGCAAGAGCTGCACGCCTCTGCTTTGGCTATCCCATTTTCTCAGAATACTACCCACCTTCGGCACCTTGTCAGTCCAGACAAGAGAATGTCGCAAGGGAGATGAGCCCCCTGCACATGAATCAAGCATAGCATGAGGAGGGAGTCTTTGTTCTGCTTTCATTACTCACATCCTCAACTTACTTTCTTGATCCTCGCAATCCAGTCCTGAACATTACCGTAGGTTCCCAGGTTTATCCCTGCTTGGTGGATACTGGTGCTACTTTCAGTACACTTCAAGACACCCCGGTGCCGCTCGACCCATTGCGGCAAGTTCCAGTCAAAGGCATTTCGGGTGAGTTACAGACTCTCTCTTGCACAAAATCTGCTCTTGTTACTGTGGGACCACTCACTGCAGAGCACTCTTTCCTAATTTTTCCTTCATGTCCGGCAAACCTTCTTGGTAGGGATTTTCTAACTAAACTAAGGGCAACTATTAGCTGCTCCCCTGATGGGATCTGGCTAACCTTTCCCACCTCGCAGGTCCCTCACATACAGGCTCTTGCTGAGGCAAACCACACCTTGGATCTGCCCCATACATCTCTTTCCCAAATCCCAAGCTCCTTCTGGGCAAGCTCATCCACTGATACTGGACTTTTAAAGTCAGCTGAATCAATCCAGATCACAGTGGTGGATCTGTGCGCTGCATTCTTCTCTATCCCTATTCATCCAAATTCTCAATATTTATTTGCCTTTACGTGGAGGGGTCAACAATACAGCTTATACGGGATGGTGAGTTAGACCCTCCGCCCTGGACGCAGGAAGCGGATCAGTCGTTTACAGAACTAAAAAGGCTTCTTTCTACAGCCCCAGCCCTAGGGCTGCCCAATTACTTCAAACCTTTTGCATTGTATTGTCATGAGCAGGAAGGAGTAGCATCTGGGGTCTTAACTCAGCCCATGGGGGCCTCTCAGCAACCAATTGCCTACTACTCATGCCAGCTTGATGCAGTAGCCCTGGGGTATCCAGCGTGCATTCGTGCCGTAGCTGCTGCTGCCTTACTAGTTGCTAGAACGCGGGGGTTGGTCTTGGGTCACCAACTCACTCTATTCGTACCTCGTGCCGTTGAAGCTATCCTTAATAGAGCTAGTATGCAGCATTTGTCAGTGCAGCGATTGTCCTCTTACGAAACAATACTGCTGGCAGCCGAAAATCTTGTCATCAGTCGATGTTCCACTCTAAATCCAGCGACCCTACTGCCATTACCAAGCAACGGCACGCCTCACGATTGCGAATATGCGATCTCTTGTACAAGTACCCCTAGACCAGACCTCTCTGACATCCCTCTCGCCAATCCCAATCTAATACTGTTTATGGACGGTTCTTGGTTCATTAACCACTTTGGCAAACGGTGCTCAGGCTACGCAGTATGTACACCCTTTGAAGTCTTAGAAGCCTTTTTCTCTTCCAGGAACCCATAGTGCTCAGGTTGCCGAGCTGGTGGCACTAACACGTGCATGCACTTTGGCTCGGGGTGAAACTGTTGCCATTTACACCGACTCCAAGTATGCCTTTGGAATCTGCCATGCCACGGGGCAAATTTGGAAGCAACGAGGATTTTTAACATCATCTGGGCATCCTATCGCCAATGCTAAATGGGTCTCTGCCCTACTAGATGCCATCTCTCTGCCACAAAGCATTTCTGTCACTTTCTGCTATGCTCACACCAATAACAAGGACAAGGTCTCCCAAGGAAATGCTCTGGCAGACAGAGCGGCAAAAGCTGCCGCAACAAATGCTCCTCCTATGCCTCTCGATTTTGTGAGCAAAGCAGCACCCATTTTAGGGCAATGGATCTTTTCTGAGTCACCGGCTGAGTTTTATGCAACTGTGCCTAGCTCAGAAATTGCTACTTGGAAAAATCTAGGAGCAAAATTTAAAGATGGTGTCTGGTGGTCCCCGGACAACCGCCCACTGGCACCTCGCTCCTTCTTACCCTTACTTGCACGCACTGTCCATAATTCTGGACATCCGTGCAAAGGGGGGATAGCCGAATCTATTTCAAAATTTTGGTGCGCCCCAGGCATTCACCAGATTGCTCAGCAAGTGACTAAGAATTGTATCACCTGTCAAAAATTCAACCCCAAAAAAGGAAGATTCACATCCTTGCATGGGGCACCACAGTGGGTTTTCGGACCTTTCCAAAGCTTGCAACTGGACTTTATGGACATGCCCATGTGTCAGGGATTCAAACACATGTTAGTCATGGTATGTATGTTTAGCAATTGGGTAGAGGCATTCCCCACTAGGAAGACAGACACTGCCGCCGTAGTGAAAGCTCTTATCAGAGAAGTCATCCCCAGGTTCGGGTGTCCACTTCAGGTTGAATCAGATCGGGGAAGCCACTTCTCTAGCCAAGTTATGACTGCACTCTTAAAGACACTAGGTGTCAAACAAAGATTGCACACGCCGTATCATCCTCAATCTTCAGGGAAAGTGGAGCGCATGAATGGTAAGCAAAAAATGCAATTAGCCAAAATTAAGGAAGACACTGGACTTAACTGGGTGGATGGACTCCCACTCGCCCTCATGTATCTACGAATGCTTCCTGCCACTAAAACTGGACTGGATCCATTCGAAATTCTGTTTGGAAGACCTTTTTTATTAGCTGGTCCGCTCTCACCAGCTCATGTTTCTCTCTTGGGGGCGGGGGGGGGACGAGCTGTTAACGCAATATGTAATTAAGTTGCAAATTTGTCTTAATTATATATCTGAGTTTTGCAGGGAGGCTCAAGCTGTACCCCTAGATGCCCCGATCCACTCTCTGAAACCGGGAGACTGGGTCTACCTCAAGAAGTTTTCCAGGAAGACGTGTCTGGAGCCCAGGTGGGAAGGACCGTTCCAAGTGTTACTAACAACCTACACGGCGGCTAAGCTGGAGGGAAAAGACTCGTGGTATCACTGCACCCACCTGAAGAAGACAGAGGCTCCACCAGCAGCCGCTCCAGCTACGTGCATGGTCGAAGACTAAGCATGCTAAAGAAATAACGCTGAATATCTTGTATAGGTCGCAATAGTCTGGATATAGACTTACTATTTTTTGCCCTTTCTTTTTCCTTTTCCTTTTATTCTCAGTATGCTCCAAGGCTATTGGGTTATCAGGATAGCTGTGGTCATTATGAATTTGAATTTTACCTTGGCTGACTGGAGGGATAACTCGTTCTATAACTTGGTTAGAAATCTCTCCTTACATTGGAATGTTAGTAACTGTTGGATAGGTTCCTTTATGGCCACTCACCACAAGCATGGGTTTCCTATCATCCCAGTCCCCACAGCTGTTCCTGTTTGGGGTAACCTAGCCTGGAGTAAACCCCTAGGATATAAGAGCAAAGGTCATAGGAATATACCTAATTTAGATCAGGACCTCAGTGAGATCAGGCTCCCTGCCAGAAGACCTGAAGCCATGATTTGTGTAGAAAGAAAGAACCCTTTAGCTTCTGGTGGCAACAGCACCCCTTGGCTCAATACTACATGTATCAGTAGGGACCTTGGGAGCTATTCTAAGTGTCGTTATGTTCTGCAAGTCCCCATCTCTAAGCTTAACAACACTGCAGGAATGATGTTTTACAATTCTTCAGGCATACCCATCCCAGGCTTTAGGTGGAAATTAGGTAATTGCAGTATCTCCACATTGTTGGGAATGTCATGCAATGCATCCCACCTTGTTCTCTCCAATTCAAAAAATTTTTCTGCTATGAGATCCGAGAATCTCAAAGAAAATCATTCTGCTCTAAGCAATGATAAATCGGCGTATCCGCTCAAGCAGACCTGGGCCTCTAAGAAAAACATTTTGCTCCGGATCCTGCAGCAAGCTCATAGCCATGCTTGTCGAGGTGTTACCCCTAGTGAGGAAGGTGTCTGGTGGGCCTGAGGCAGCTGGGCTGGAAAGACCCTCCCACCTCGTTGGTCAGGCAGATATACCTTAGTGTACATGTGGCCAGGGGGAATACATCCGATGGAGCTACATGAGATTGTGCATAGTCGTAGACCTAAAAGGAGCATTACCTTAAGTGCCCATGGATACAATCCACTGCTTGAGAAACCTTCTGCTGCCTCCAGGGCTTTTAGAATTATTTTCCCTTGGATGGGGGTTGGCGAGCTAGAGTATGCCCTATGAAATTTCTCTGCTGAATTTGAAATCTTTGCCAACATGACCTTACATGCCTTTAGGAAAGTGCAGGGAGAAATAGAGTCTCTAGCTAAAGTATCCTTGCAGAACCGCCTTGCTCTAGATCAGCTTCTAGCGAGCCAAGGGGGGGGTTGTGTTATGCTTAACCAAACCAGCTGCTTCTTTAAAAATGAGTCTGGGGAAATTGAAACAGATTTGAATAAAATATGGAATGTCAGTCATTTCTTCCATTCAGTTGCTAATCCTCCCCTAGCATCTGATGGGATAGATCTTTCATGGAAGTCTAT
>VOCT01085318.1:0-10524 GCA_007922175.1 Pelusios castaneus
CCCTGCCGCCACCCAAAGCCCCAGGGCTGAGCTAGGGGGCTGGCTGTAGGCAGTGCATGGTGGGATAGGTGCCCACCATGCACTGCTCTTGTATCGCAAAGGAGCGTCCTTTGCGATTCAAGTATCAGGTGTGTACACACCAAAGCGCTATAAATATAGTGCTTTTCTTGTCCCGCAATTGTTTTCATTGCGGGACAAGTTTGTAGTGTGGACATAGCCTTAGTGGGAACTTCACACACACAACTCATGATTTGATTAGGCCGATGACAGAAACGAAGCATTCAGATTCCAAAGTAATGGCAACCTTATAAGAACTTACATAAAACTGGCCACATTTCTTCAAGTAAAGTCTTTATTTTAGTTTGTGTATATAACCTATTGGAGATTCACGTACTTCTAAAGTGAAGGGCACCTGGTGAACTAGATATAATGTGGGTGATTGACACTTAGGTCTTGTTGAGTACCTGCTGCCTGTTTGGGTGGCAATTTCTATTACACAAAGTGCACATGTGGTGAGAAGCTTTGGACACCATTGAAATTCTCTGCAGAAATGGGTCCCATGTGGAAGATTATGTGAATCCTGTAGAGCAATCTGGCATATTTGCTTTTCAATAAATTGGGTCAAGTTCCCTACTAGTAAAAGCCATGGAATCCTAGGAATTCAATGGAGTTTTGCCCTCTTGCACTTTTGGTGCATTTAGCTCCTTATATCCTGTAGAGGCTCAAATCCTGACCCAACTGAAGTCAGTGAGAGTTTTCCCATTGGCTACAGGATGGCCAATAGACATTACAGATCACTCACAATCTGACAGAACATACTGTTTGTCAGCTGCTGCCAATAGAAACTGAACTAAATGCTTCCTAAAATTCTCCACCAAAACTGCAGACAAATCCATCAAAAAATAATTGGAGATCAAATTATATCTCCCAAAGAACTTCTTACCTGAGGCTGTCAGAGCTGCAATCATAATTATGTCCTAGCGAGACAAAAGGCACTGGAAGCAGCTGCAAACCCAGCTCAATGTGTCATTAAGGTCAACAGACTGGTTATAGTAGATTCATTGATCATTCAGATTTAAACAATCAGGTCTGTCATGGAAGCTTTATGTCAAGATGTTCCATCAGCTTCTAACAACCTATGAAAGGGAACTACATAATCAAATACTCCTGGGCAGTTTGAGATTTGAGAGAGTTATATGCATCTTGGACCACTCATTACTGGTGAATACTTAATTTTTCAAAGAGATTCTTTCTCTAGCTTTCATTTTTCCTTTCTTGGGAATGGGGCTTGATGGGTAGGTAAAAATTGTCCCCTAAATTAAAATGCTTGGTAAAAGCAGCATGTTTAATAAATTTCCAGAGGGATAGCCATGTTAGTCTGTGTACAGCAAAAAACGAGAGTCCTGTGGCACTTATAGACTAACAGATTTTCTTCGGCATAAGCTTTCATGGGCTATAACCCACTTCGTCAGATGCAGGACTCTCGTTTTTTATGTTACTAAATATTCACTAACCAAGCCTGAGAATTTGAACTCTAGATAAATAATATATTTTATAAAATGATTTGTATCCAAGTGGTTATCTGACTGACTGAAGACAAACTGAACTATGACATTGGACTTGTGATGGAGACAATTAGGGGCAGGATTTTCAAAAATGCCAAAATTGGCGTAACTGCTTCCCGTTGAGGCCACTAGCCAAACTTCCATTGATTTCAATGGGCGCAGACAGACTGACACTCTGCTATTAAAAATCCTTTCCTAAGGCTATATTGCCTACTCACCAACCTGTTGACTATGCCCCATTCTAGTAGATTTTTTTTTTGTTTGGGGTGAAGTTTGAGTTGAGGGAGGGGTATCAAATGTACATGCATTCAAGAGTGTGAAGGAGCCCAAGCAATTGTCATTGAGGTCAGAGGGGATCTTTCCATTGACCTCAGCAGTTGTTGGATGGGTCTGTATGCGTGTTTTTAAGCTCTATTAAGACTCTTCTACCTCATAGCATGTTTGGATATTGGCTGACAGTGGCACACTGTGCTATGTGCTACCTTTTATGTATACAGTCTATCAATTTCTCTGACAATCAAGTCAGAAACTGCCTTCCTGGATTCAATACAGATAGGGCTGTTTTTATCTTGAGAAGACAGCTTAATGACAACAAACAGAGGGCAATTGAATTTATTGCGTCTATTGAAAGATGTCTGACCTGTAGATGGTGATTTCATCTGATGAAACAAGATTGTCTTTATCTTCCATATTTTACAGAAGTTCTGCCTTGGCCTCAGTTTTACACGATGGCTTAGTATATTATTAAATACTTTCCTGCTGCAATTCTTGCTAACATTATCTACACTTTTGTACTTATTTACATTAGCAAGGGGAACAAAGGCAGGGCCTCAGTTTCCCTTACCACCTAAATTTTCTGTTGGCACTGATTGCATTAACCTGACCACCACAATGTTCAGAGGAACAATTCACATAATGAAATTACACTAAAGGGGAGTGCGGGGGGGTCTCATTATGCATCAGGCAAACTGGTATCACTTTTTGTCCAAAATATTAAGTTTTAAGCAGTATTCACTAATTTCTGGGTTCATGGTTAATCTGCTCAACTACTAGAAAAGTTCTATTTCATTAGAGTTTAGTAGGATTTCAGTTCTACCCCGAAGTCTCTTTAAGCACATGATAAGTATAAACACAAACCCTAAAAGACCCAACACAACAATACAAAGTTGAATTACACAGTTCTTATTCAATTACTTTCAGACAATTTGTGGAGAACTCACACACTTTTTGTTCATATTTGTGACATGCAAATTTGATGAAAATAGATTCCATATTATAATTACTCTCTTTATTGCAAATTGTGGACCAAGTTCTGTTCTGTTATACAAATTGAGATTAATTAAAATTATGATAATGGAATTATTTTGGATTGACAGTGTGATGGTAGATTTTGTCCCTTTAACAGTATAAAAGTTACATTTGAGAAATGTTCAGGTTTTAAGCAAACAAACATCTTATACCTGTAAGGAAATATTGTCAGCTGTAGAATGGGCTCTTGCATTCTAAAGTACCAGAATCTGCCATGGCACCCACCTTTTGTCCACCCCCTTTTCACATAATTGTGCTCCAGAATCAAAGTTTTCATTTAAAATTGTTTACAACCTTCATGGTTTGAAGATAACCTTTAAAATATGAAACAAGTATAAACTAATGCAGAGTTGTCCTCTTGAGTCTGCAAGAGGCTTGGAAAAGTAGCCCTGAAAGGTGTGATCTTTTTAACTGGTGATCATTTTAGCTGAAGTATCCAACTAATAGTCTTATCCTACCACACCTTAAATGCCAACACATCAATCCAGCTGCCAAGCTCTCCTTTGTCTCACATTCTCAGTACTAGATCAGCACTATACTGAACATGTGAGGACATTGTAAACATAACTGGATTTAATATAAAAACAAACAAGCAACTGTTGTGGTGATTATTGTATTGATTTCCATGTTTCATTAACTAAAAAAGTTATGCCTTACATTTAAAATGAAACTGATAAAGAGTTTCCAAGCTGCTATACTAATGTGTCACAGAAGTTGGGATTTTGTCTCAGATTTCAGGTTCCCAGATTTCATGGGGCTATGCTTTATAGGGAAGGATGACATGCAGTCACTTGACTTCCAAGTAACAAACACTCTGTGTTTCGTTTAAATAACAAGAATGTTTTTAGCACACACAATTATGTCACATCCTAGAATCAGCATTACAGGTACATTTACTATGCATCACAAAATCAAATTAAGTGTAGGTAATCTGATAATAGCAAATATTACACAACGTCTCAATTTGACAGAAGGCATGTAGAAAATCTCTCTCCCTTGTGCTCTGATCCCACTCTGATGTGTATTTTATTAACTCTGAAGTAAGACCTGGAATGGTAGAGATTTGGACAGGTGAGACTTCATTTGATTATGATGACAATGCATTGTGGAAAAGGATTGAAATCCTTTGAACAATTTCAAGAGCATCCACTTCATATTTTTTAAAACAGACACTGAATATATATCCTATTCTGAAATGCCAAGATCCACATACATCAAGATACTGTGAAGGCTATACGAGATTCAAAAGAGCTTCATCTTTCTACTATGAAAGGTCATTCTGAATGGGTTAGGATCAAAAGAAGAAACAGGATCTGTGTGTCATGTGCAAAGAGTGATTTCCAGCTGAGATAGCTCTCTGAACTTATTAAAAAATAGTTCCTGAATGGAAAGTGACCCATGGTAATGCAGAGACTACACATGTAAGACTGATCTGCACTAGAAAAATGAACTGTTCCTAGGTGCTAGCAATGGATGCAGCTGAACAAGTGTAGAGCACTGTTTGCTGCAAGCGTAGCCAAAGACAAATTGTGGGCTGCACTGGTTTAGAAATGAGATTTAAATCTGGTCTAAGTTAAAACGTTATCTTCATGTTAATGGGCAGGCAACATAACCATAGTCGCCATAACTCACTGTAGTAGATGGGGAGATGGTGTTTTGTTTTGGTTTTTTTTAAGTACAGGTAGCTATTGTTGGGCAAAAGGGAGAAAGACTAAGATTTTCTCCACATCTAACTTCCATGACTCTAAGACAAAAGAATGTAATATGTTTGATTACTTTAGTGTAGTGTATTTTCCCTTCATGCATGTATAGTGTGTTTAGAAGCCATCATCTGCTTCCTAGAACACCAGCTGCTACTCCCAGGGGCTTAGAATTTATATTAAAACCTTATCCTAGCTGGCTCTTGAAGGTGCCTGCGAGTAGAACTCCTGCAGACAGCTCCCCCGCCCCCGCTCGTCTTCCACTTGCCTGAAGCTGACAAAAAGCAGCTAAGCCTCACTCGTGACTCAGGCCTTGTACACACTGCAAAGTTATTGCGCGATAACGCTCGTTATTGCGCAGTAACAGGCACAGCATCCACACACAAATCCATGTTGTTGCGCGGTAACAGCCGTCTTACCTCGCAACATGTAAACCACCAAAACGAGGGTGGTAGCGGCTACCGCGGAACAGCTGTTCCGCGATAGTTCGTGTGTGTATGGTTGCCGCGCAATATGAAGCCTCCGGAAATGTCCCAGAATTCCAATTCCATCCCTTCTGCGCTTTGTGGCTGTGAGGTGACTGTACCCACCCTCCCATCATTCCCGGGAATTTTTGAATTCTTCACTCTTCCTGTTTGCTCGGCGTGGAGTGCAGCTGTGTTCTCCAAGAGCAATGGCGGCTCAACGCAGCAAACGTGCTCCAGTGTGGACCACAGCTGAGGTGCTTGATCTCATAGGCATCTGGGGTGAGTCCGCTGTGCAGCCACAGTTACGTGGCAGCCGGCGGAATTTCGATATTTTTGGCCAGATTTCTCGGGCCATGGCAGAGAAGGGGTACGAGAGAGACACTCTTCAGTGCAGGTTGAAGGTGAAGGAGTTGCGGATTACGTACCACAGAGCCAGAGAGGCAAACCAGCGCTCCGGCTCAGCGGTGGCTACATGCCGATTTTACAAGGAGCTGGAAGCAATCCTAAATGGGGATCCCACAACCACCCCAAAAGCTCCTGGGGACATGACAGCACCCCCTATGAAAAGGATACCGGAGCAGACGGTGACGAGCAAATCGTCGACGAGGACGTGGAGGTGGAAGATGACCTGGAGGGTGAAAGTGGTGCAGCCGATCTAGGGAGCCAGGAGCTGTTCTCCACGCCACCTGACATGTGCTGCCCAGATTCCTTCTGCATACTGTCCTTGGAGGCAGTAGAGGGGAGCTCTGGTAAGTTTCATCAGAAGTGGCTTCTATGCTAGCTGGATAAGCTTTGCAGGCAACTGAAGAGCGGGCGGGAAATAGGCGTTTTGAGTTTCATCCTTTCTTTTCTTTTTTGGATGGGGGGGGTCTACCCCGCATTACATGAGCAGTGCATCAATGCATGCTGTAATTGTCAAGAAATCCTCTCCATTGAAATCACTGAAGGTGTCCTCGATGTACTTCCACAGCCTCCTAGTTAAATTAGATGGGAAAGCAACTGTTTCCCCTCCCCCATAGAGGGATACTCTCCCTCGCCAGTTGCAAAGCACAGCAGCGGGAACCATGGCTGTGCACAAGCCTGCTGCGTACGGTTCTGGCTGAAAACCAGTGACATGCAGGATATGCATTCTGGCTTGCAGAGACACTATAAGCAGCAAGATATCGGCTTCCATGGCAGTGCCATATGTAAACTAATCGCCCAAAGCACTGCAAATGGTTCACGGAGCTGTGTGTCTTGTTTCGGCAACCCGAACCTCCCTTTGCAAAAGCCCTTTCAGTCCCCAACAATGCCCTGTCCCGTGGACACAGCGGAATGTGTCGGGAGAGCATATTACCGGCTCCTTAACCAAAGTGAGAACAATAGCACTACTTATGATGTTTCATTTTTCCTTAGAAACGACCTTCACTGGTCGGTGGTCTACGCCAGCTGACCGGCTGAGACAGATAAGGAGGAGGCCTCGCAGGAGCAAGGAGGATATCTTCCAGGAGTTGATGCAGTCCAACGAGGCATCAGCAAGGAGACTAGACAATGGAGGCAGGAGTGCCGGCAGGAGCGCAAAGAAAACAATGTGAAGAGGCAGAAGCAGAAGGATGCCCTCATAAGCATCCTACAGGAGCAGACCCAACTGCTGAAGACAATGGTTGGTCTGCAGACCCAGCTGCTCCAGGCTCGCCCCCCCCCCCCCGCCTGCAGCCACAGCAACACTTTCTGTCCCCCATGCCCCATTCTCCCTCAAAGCAGTTCTTTGAAGCCCAGGGACCCTCCTGGTACAATGTTACATCCACTCCGGCACCAAGCTATGGCATTGAGACACGCACCTACACGCATCTATAGCCCCTTTTGCAGGCACTGCTTACTGTAAATATTTAATGTTTTATAATAATAAAATTGAATCATTTGAACTTTGCACAGTGTCTTTATTGATACACAATAAGATTAGTTGTTGCATGTTTAGTATTCATTCATTCGAGCATAGTACAGTACACGCCCACCGGCACCGTCCCTCCACCCCCCAATCAGCACCCAATAGTGCTTGGGAACACTACTGCACAGTGATGCAATGCGTCCTATGAGTCCCCATTACTAAAATGCACCCTAAGTGCCTCCCTTATGCGGACGGCTCTCAGCTGTGCCCCCCTGATACTCCTAGTGGCTGGCTGCTGGAAGGCAAACTCTAGCCGCTCAGCCTCCACGTCCCATGAAGGGGGAAATTTCTCTCCCCTATTTTCACAGAGGTTATGCAGGACACAGCACGCCGCAATGACGGCTGGAATGTTGTCCTCATTTAAGTCTAGCCTCCTGTACAAACAGTGCCAGCAGCCTTTTAAGCGCCCAAAGGCGCACTCTATGGTCATTCGGCACCGGCTTAACTGGTAATTGAAGTGCTCCTTGCTGGGATCCAAATTTCCAGTATAGGGCTTCATGAGCCAAGGCATCAGTGGGTAGGCTGGGTCTCCTATGATGACTATGGGCATCTCCACATCCCCAACAGTAATTTTATCATCAGGGAAGAAGGTCCCTGCCTGCAACTTCCAGTACAGGCCCATATTCCAGAAAATGCGAGCACCATGCACCTTACACGACCACCCCACATTTATGTCCGTGAAACGCCCCGTGATCCACGAGTGCCTGAAGCACCATGGAGAAGTAGCCCTTCCTATTAATATACTCAGTCGCAAGATGCTCCGGAGCTAGAATAGGGATGTGCATGCCGTCTATTGCCCCGCCACAGTTCAGGAATCCCATGGCCGCAAATCCATCGACGATCTCTCGCACGTTGCCCAACGTCACTGTCTTCTGGAGCAGAACACAATTAAAGGCTCTGCACACTTGTGAAAGTGCTAAGCTGACGGTCGACCTGCCAACTCCAAACTGATTCGCGACCGAGTGGTAGCAGTCTGGAGTCGCCATTTTCCACAGCGCGATTGCGACACGCTTCTCCACGGTGAGGGCAGCTCTCATTTTGGTGTCCTTGCATCGAAGGGCAGGGGCTAGCTCCTCACACAGTTCCATGAATGTGGCTTTCCTCATTCGAAAGTTCTGTAGCCACTGGTCATTATCCCACACCTGCAAAACGATGCGGTCCCACCACTCGGTGCTTGTCTCTCGTGACCAGAACCGGCAGTGCACCATGTGCAGATGCTCTGTGAAGGAGCTCAGCAATGCGGTGCTGTTGTTCTGCATGGCAGTCACCAGCCCAGGGTCATCCGAATCCTGCTCTGATTCAGAGCTGAACACATACTGGGCCACCAGCCGAGTTGTATTCATTATGCTGAAGGCGACAGTCAAGATCAGACCTGGATCCATGTTGCTGCAAAAGGACTTCCGGGAAGCAATGCGCTACTGTTGAAAATGGGCACAAGTTGCTAGTAGCAACTCTTGTGACGCAAGGGGAACAGAATGCACCATGGGAAACCAAGACTTTACTCATGGTGCTCAGCACTACTCTCCTTCTACCCAGGATTCTTAGGGCCAAATCAGGATAAATGGAACTGTGGGATAGGTTCCCACAATTCAATTGGGTTTTTTGTGAAATTGTGAATTGCAGGGGAGGGCTCTGTTCCATCACAAGCGGCAGAGTGTGTACACGATCCTGCCTACAAAAACCACGTGACTTTTAAAGCGCAACAGGCTTGTTGCGCGATTATTCCTGTAGTGTACATGGCCTCAGCTAGTCAAGACGTTTGGCCTCATCTTCTTAATCAAGCCAACTAAGGTAAAGAGAGAAGAGAGGCCGACGGTGAAACAGCAGAACATGTTGTAGAGATGACTCGTGCCTGGAAGACAGACCCCATACCTTTTAGGCCAGTAGAGTGTGTCTGCCTGTTTGTTTACCATACTATAGAGCGAAAATACCAGCAATGTCTTTGAACTATGTTTAGAGGCGCTTTTGTTTCCTGAGTTGTGCTCCTTTAAAAGTGTATTTATTTGTGCTGACCCCTGATTTTCCACAGTCCCATGTAAGCATGCAAAATCATTCATTTCTAAAGTTCTCCAGTTCAGTGGTTCTCAACCACTGTGTCAGGACACAAAGGTGTGTCACAAAGAACTGGGAGATGCCTCACAGAAAACTGGCATCTCAGCTTGGGGCTCCTGCCACCCGCCGCCCTATGCTACCCTCAACAGCCTATTCCTGCACAACACAGGCAGCGGCCAGGGCCAGAGATCCTGGACTGCGGGGAGGGGGAGACCGCATGGCCCACAAAAATAAACCTAGCCCCATTGAGCCAGGCTGCCAGGGCACCAGCCTGTGCTGGCTTGACTTTACCCCACAAGGTCCCGGAGTGCTGCATCCTCCAGTGTGTCACAGACTCCCAAGCACTCCCAGCCCAACTGCCACCACCACTGGCAGACTGTAGTGTGTCACGCAGGGAACATCATCTGTCAGGTGTGTCGCGATGGAAAAAAGGTTAAGAACCACTGCTCTAGTTTATGTCCGCTTGTTAGTTATAATGCTGAAACTCAAGGTGCCTTTTGTAACTATGAAACCATGGTGCTTTTTGTTTTCCGTATGCTGCATCTTTAAGTTTCTAAGCACTCTCCATTTTTGGTCTCAGTGTGAGAGACTTTTCTATTTTGCTGTTGTTCTGACTGAAACATACGTTGCTCTTTTTTGGATGAAAGACCCAAAGAAAACTAATTACTAGGAGGGTCCAGAAGAAGAGGGCAAACTTCTCAGGGTGTGGTTTGAAAGACGGGTCAAAATGGTGCATAGTAAGCAAAGCTGGAGAAGTAAACAGCTATAAACAGTGGATGAATGTGAGTGAAATAGAACCATTTTCCTCAAACCATATTTGAGTTTGATAGCAATTAGTACCTGAAACAGTTAGCTAATCCTCCTTCTTTCCCCTCTGTTCATATTTAAGCTTCCACCCTCCACATGGAATTGGTTCCCAACCCCAATTCTCTGATTTCCTACCTGTGTACTCAGTGCTTGCCTTTTAGGGTGCATTATCACCACTGCCAGCTGGTGAAAAATCAACAGAAATTTTAGGGTGCATCTTTAGTAACATGGTAACTAACAAGGTCAAATCCTAGTGAAGAGGAAAAAGTTTGGACTCACATTCACAAAGTCCTGCATTTAGGACGGAAAAATCCCAGGCACTGCTACAGGCTGGGGATCGATCGGCTAAGTAGCAGCGCTGTAGAAAAGGACCTGGGAGTTATGGTGGACGGGAAGATGAATATGAGCCAACAGTGTGCCCTTGTTGCCAAAAAGGGCAATGGCATATTAGGCTGCATTAGTAGGAGTATTGCCAGCAGATCGAGGGATGTGATAATTACCCTCTATTCAACACTGGTCAGGCCGCATCTGGAATACTGTGTCCAGTTTTGGGCTCCCCACTACAGAAAGGATGTGGACAAATTAGAAAGAGTCCAGCGGAGGGCAACAAAAATGATTAGGGGGTTGGGGCACATGACTTATGAGGAGAGACTGAAGGAACTAGGCTTATTTAGTCTACAGAAGAGAAGACTGAGGGG
>VOCT01085328.1:0-28900 GCA_007922175.1 Pelusios castaneus
CAATGGCTCTTTGTGCTGCCCCCAAGTGTGGAGCCCCAATCCAGAAAGGAGATTTTCGAAATAACCAACAGCTGGCAAATATAGTGAAAAAAATCAAAGAACTGGATTTCAAACAAAGAAAAGGGAATCTGTGTGAGAGACACGGCAGAACCCTGGATCTATTCTGTGAGGAGGACAGGGAAGCCGTGTGTGTAGTTTGTTGGAGATCCCCAGAGCACAGTTCTCACGTGGTGGCTGCCCAGAAGTATGAGGCAGGAAACTCTGGATCCAGGTTAATTCAAGCCTTTTCTTTTCCGACTAAGGCTACGGCTACACTACAGAACTGACAGTGGTACAGCTGCGCTGTGGCAGTGTTGTTAGTGCGGATGCTCTAAGGCCTTGTCTACACGATCACTGTATTACGCCTTAAAAATCATCACCGCGCGTTAACAAGCACGGTGTACATACGTGCAACGGTGATGTTGCACGTCAAGCGCCTTGTTGTAGCGCAGTCCAACAACCACTCCGACGAGAGTGGTAACAGCTGTTGTGGATCATCTTTTGTGCGTTTGCGCTCGTGTGTACGCTTACCGCGCAATGATCGGCCTCCGGAAGTGTCCCATCATTCCCAAGTCATCCTCTCTGGACTTCCCCCCACCCGCTCTTTGGCAGTGATGAAACTGTCCCCGCTCAGAGTTGAATCCTGGGATTTCGTCAGTTTCATTTACTGGTCTTTTCCTCGTGGAGTGCAGTGCAGCAGTGTTCCCAGTAGCAATGGTGACCCGTCGCGGAAGACGCGCACCCCTTTGGTCCACGGCAGAGGTGCTGGACCTGATCAGCATCTGGGGAGAGTCCGCTGTGCAGGCGCAGCTTCGCAGCAGCAGATGAAATTACGATACATTTGGCATGATTTCTCAGGCAATGACGGAGAAAGGTTATGATAGAGACACATTGCAGTGTAGATCAAAGGTGAAGGAGCTAAGAATCAGCTATCAGAGAGCGAAGGAGGCAAACCGGCGATCGGGATCAGCGCCTGCTACATGCAGGTACTATCAGGAGATCTGAGCCATCCTCAGTGGTGACCCCACAACAACTCCAAACAGCACAGTGGACACATCTGTAACTACAGATGAAGTCAATGCCACAACGGAGCTGGATGAGGACCTTGAGGAGGTGGCGGGGGAGACGGAGGAGGACCCGGGGCAAAGCGCAGCATCGTGTAGCCAGGAGCTGTTCTGCACCCCCGCTGATACGTCCTCTCAAGAAGACATTAATTGCAGCATGTCCCTTGAGTCGACTGAGGGTGGCTCTGGTAAGTTTCTGATTTGTAATGCTAAAAGTCTGTCTCACGTTAAAATATCATTGTGCGTTACAGGGGTGCTTGCTGTGTCTCCCCGCTGTGCACGCTCCTTACTCCCCATCCATGAGAAGGGCATCAACACAAGCAGTGATTGTGAAGTAATCATCTGCATTTAGGTCAGTAAATGATTCTTCAATGTACCTCCAGAGCCTATTACTCAGATTGGATGGGATGGTGTTTGTGCCAACGCTCCCAAAGACGGACACTTTGCCCCGCCAGCTGCAAAGCACAGCCCTGGGAACCATGGCCGCAAACAGTGCTGCAGCATACGGTCCCGGCTGACTGCCCGCGGCATATAGGAGATGTATTCTAGCAAGCAGGGGCACTCTGAGGAGAGCGATATCGGGTTCCATCTTGGTGCCCAACGCTGATTATTAGCCCCCAGTAAAGCTGTCTACTAGGATGTACCTTGTCCGCTTCAGCAAGGCATAGGATGTTGACCTCCCTGCACCTTCCAGAGTAATGTGCTACTGGAGTTTAATTTTCTTATCCTGGCTATGTGTAAACAGCAGCTTGACAATTATTTCTTTCTTTAGAACAGACCTTGAGAAGGCCGATATCTACCCCCGCTGCCCGAATGAGAAACATTCGGCAGCGTGCATGAAGGAACAGAGAGGATATGTTTCAGGACGTGTTGAAAGCTACACAGGAGTCCTTGAAAACTGCACAGGAATCCTCCTCTGCGACCAGAGCATTCAGAGCTGAGTACCAGCAGATGTGGAAAACACACACCGAGGAACTGATAAGCATCATGAAGGAGCAAACAGAACTGTTCAAGAGCATGATCGCTTTGCAGTCCCAGGCGATTAATGTTAGGGCTCCATTGCAGACACTGCAACCGCGTCTGCCTCCCACCCCCCGTAGTCCCTATAAGAATTTCTATGAAGTGCACCCGTCCCACCATAGCATTCCAAGAACTAGCTCTCCCCCCCGTACTTTCTAGAGCCCCGCAGCTACACACACCTGTAACCCCAACCTTCAAAGTTTGAATAAAAACAGAATAAAATCATTTGATTAAGGCTTTATTTTTACACATGGCAACTTTCATAAGGTGCAGCAGATGCGTCCTAAGGAAAACTAGGGGAGGGCGTGATTGAAATGCTCCCTGAGTGCCTCCCTTATGCGAGAAGCTTCCCCTTTAGCCCCCCTAATACTCCTAGTGGCTGGCTGTTCGTATGCCTCCTCGAGGCACTGTGCCTTGGTAGCCCACACTGGGCAAAACTTTTCTCCCCGACTTTCACAAATATTATGGAGGACACAACAAGACACAATCACAGCAGGGATGTTGTCCTCCGACAAGTGCAGCCGCCCATACAAACAGCGCCAGCGGCCTTTTAAACGGTCGAAGGCACACTCCACAGTCATTCTGCAGCGGCTCAATCTGTAATTGAACCGCTCCTTGCTTTGATCTAGGTTACCGGTGTACGGCTTCATGAACCAAGGATAACTGTGGGCATCTCCACATCCCCCACTGTAATTTTTTGATCAGGGAAAAAGGTACCCACTTGCAGCTTCTGGTACAGACCGGAGTTCCTGAAAATGCGGGCATCATGCACCTTTCCCGACCACCCAGCATTGATGCCAGTGAAACGCCCCTTGTGATCCACGAGTGCTTGCAGCACCATGGAGAAGTAGCCCTTCCTGTTGATGTACTCGGTAGCGAGATGATCCGGTGCCAAAATAGGGATGTGTGTGCCATCTATGGCTCCCCCACAGTTCGGGAATCCCATGGCAGCAAAGCCGTCCATAATCTCACTAACATTCCCCAACGTCACCGTCCTCCGTAGCAGAACGCGATTGATGGCTGTGCAGACTTGTGTTAGGGCTATTCCGACGGTGGACCTCCCGACTCCAAACTGGTTTGCAACAGACCGGTAGCAGTCAGGAGTCGCCATCTTCCAAAGAGCTATCGCTACACACTTGTCTATGGTGAGGGCTGATCTCATGCTGGTGTCTTTACGTCGCAGCGCAGGGGCCAACTCTGAACCCAGTTCCAGAAATGTTGCTTTCCGCATTCGAAAGTTCTGTACCCACTGCTCGTCATCCCACAGCTGCATAACAATGCGATCCCACCACTCAGTGCTCGTCTCTCGCGACCAGAAACGGCGTTGCACCGTGTGCAGATGGTCGGTGAAGGGCTGAGCAACGCGGTGCTGTTGCTATGCATGGCATCGATCAGCCTCTGCTCCTCTGTGTCATCCTCTGGCTGGGAGCTCATAACGTAATGACCAATCAGCCGAGATGTGTTCAGCAGGTGGAGGGCGAGAGTGGAGACCAGAGCAGGATCCATGCTGACGCTGATTTTGTTGCTTTCCAATGGCGCGCTCCGTGCAAATACTATTGAAAATAGGTGTGAGTTGCTATTGGCAACACGGAAGACGCTAGGGAGACGCACTGCACCACGGGAAACATCTAGTTTACCCATGGTGCTTTGTACTCCTTTCCTTCATCCCATGATTCCAAGCGCGGACTCAGGGAAAATGGAACGCTGGGATACGTGCCCAGAATTCAGTGCGAAAATGCGCATTACAGCGAGGAATTCGGTGACGGAACAAGGAGCGACGTGTGTACACGCTACACCGCGATAAACATCATGTGCTTCTTATAGCGCTGTTCAGAAGTTGCGCTATAATCTGATTGTGTAGACAAGGCCTGAGCCGAAGGTGACTATTTACTCCAGTCTATTTACTCCAGTCCCCCCCAAGCAGTGGCTCTCCGGCAGACATACGCTGTCACACTGGCCCTTAGCTCGTGTAATTGTCGTCACTCAAGTGAGTGGTTTATTCTCACACTGGAGAAACAGAACTGACACCAATCTAAGCTGTCGTGTGGACATAGCTAGAATCTCAAAGAGCCACAGAATCTTCCATTGTCCCAGAGTTTTTTCCTTGGTCTCTGGTTCCATCTAAATCTCTCCCCTGCAGGCTCTTTCCTCTGAGTGAGTGCAGGGAGCCCCGGCCACTGGTGCTGCCCAGCCTGTCAGCCCTGCACTGTTCTGTAGGGAGAGGTGGGTGCTAGAGCTCTGTGTGAGGCGCTTTCCTGACTCACAGGGTGACGCAAGAGGTGCCAAGTATGGAAGGAATGATCTGCTCCCACCACACCCCTGACAGCCCAGGCACGGCCAGCAGGGCATCCACAGTCCTCATGGACCCAGCAGCCCTCACTCTGCTGCATGGGACATATATACAGGTGTGGATTGAAGCCCTGGTACTGTGGGCTCTTCACAGGGACACCTCTCAGGACTCCCATGATTAAAATCAGGTTTTATAATAAAAAATCCACAACCAAAGAGTAATTTTCTAGACCAAGTGACTTAAGAGAAAAGTTTGAGAATGTGACCCAAGCTTGTGTCAGCGAGGCAGTGACGTGTGCCTGAGTCTGCAGAGAGCCTGAGTCAACAGGAGGGAACTGCCCTGCGGATCTCAGTGGGGGGTTCACTCCAAGATCTACCTCTTCGGGGTCCTCATCCACCTCTCCCCAGCTGGGGATTCTTTGTGCTTGGCAGGTGAAATTAAAGACAGTGGGCCTAGCTCCTCATTCCAAGGAAAGAGACATGATACTCAGATCTGTGCTGACAGCTTGCAATCTAGGAAGATGAGCAGAGGTGACTTTTAGAGTAGGCAAAGCAGGTGCATGCCTAGGGCCTCAAGCAACAAGCAGCCCCGTCGCCTGCTTCACCTACCCCAAAAGCCGTATCTGCCTCACTCAACAGCAGTAGGAGGAGCTGGCTCAGGCGACCGGACTGCATGAGAGGGAGCTGGGGCTGGAGGGAGAGGGTGGGGTAATAAGTGGGGCTGAAGGGGAAGTGGAGCCTCAGAGGGGGGCCTCTGTGGTCCTACAGGGGCCCCCGCAATGGGCCTTCACCTAGGGCCCCCAGTAGCCAAAGGCCGCCTCTGCCAATAACACCTCCCTGGAGCCCACTGTAATTGCTGATGGGCAGAAGAAATGTGAAGAACAGATTTTTTTATCTCTTTAGCCTCCTCGGAATAAATTCAATACCCCCGGGAACAAAGAATTAGCACCATGTGTTCAGTCACCCCTCAGGGCTCAGCTGTGGCATTCCTGTTTACATGGATATAGATTTCCACAAGAGACAGAGCACAAGCTGGATAGTGACATAGCACAGGAAAACCCCAGCTCCCATCACAGGGACCTGCCGGGATATTCCCTGTTGGTGCTGGAGGGACACAGACAAGTAGGGAAGGAAACCCGCCACTGTCTCCACAGCAACTGAGGCTGGGAAAGTAAAACACATGGAGGAAGGAAGGGAGAAGGAGGAGGAGGAAGGAAGGAAGAAATATTCTCTTTCTCGCTTTACTGTAATGTAATTTACTGTGAATACCGTCAGATTGGAAAGGAGCTAAGCAGGAGCTTCAATGCCCAGCCATGGAAAAGACACACAGATTTTTGGAACATGGTTGGTTTTTTTTTTGTTTTTAATGACACTAAAATGACGACACAGTGAAATCCATGAATTACACTCTCACCTTCAGTGACAGTTTATAAATCTCTGTCCTTTTGTGTTTCCTTTTCTCCCCCCTTTTCTTTGAAACTGTTGCCTTTACTCACCATTATTTTAGCCCTCGTTTCCCATCCCTATTTATTGCTCTGTGTTTCTGCCACTCTCCCTGATCCCTGTCCCAGATCATCCCCCTCATGTTTTCCATCTTCCTCTGAGTTTATCCTTTCCCCTCTCGCTGCCTCTGGCTGTGTCCCCTCTTCAGCGTGTTTCTTCCCAGTGTTTCCACAGCTATTTTACACCCTGTCTCCAGGACTCTCCAGCTATTTGGTTTTATTTCATCTTTCCCTTTTCTTTCCTCTATTCGCTCGGGTCCATCTCACCCTGGCCCCAGTGACTCGGGGTAGATCAGAGTCCTCCAGGGTCATAGAGACATGGGGTGTATGAAGCTAGAGAGGCTGATTTCAGGGGCCAAGGCAGGAAGATGTTCCTCTTTCCCCCTCCCCCCTTGTTGTCTCAGGGACACAGTCGGAGGCGGGTGTTTGTGTCCCACACCCAGAGCCATGGTCGGATTCTCTCCCCGGGTACAGAGCCCGGCGGGAAAGTGAAGATCGGTGTCGAGACCGTGGCGGGCCGGCTCAAGCATAAACAACCAATATGATTGCAGCAAGAACCTTTATTGATACATAAGTAAAGATTTTTATACATTTCCATAGTCCCACCACCAACTATGACAAGGCAGTTAATTGGTGCATATATAATTATATAAAACAAACCTGTAAGCCATTGGTTAGATAACCCCTAGATTTATAATTGTGTTTACTGCCCTTCTTACTCCTCACTATCAGTAAATTCTCACAGAAATCCAGACACTGAAACGCCAAGGCCGGTGTGAAAGTATGTGGCAGTATGCCATTGCAGCCTGAAGTATCCTTGTCCGACCTGGCTGTGATCTTCCAATTACAGTGTCATCATGTCTGTGTATGCTCGAAAAATCTATTACAGTGTCAGCATATCTGTGTATGCTGAATAAATCCCCACATTTCCCCCCTTTTGTTTAAATGGGCAAAAAACAAAAAAGGGAAAAAAGGGAAGGAATACACTAAGCAAAGCAACACAAAATACCATTAGAAAAATTAGCAGGAATATAACTAAAGGTACAAGAACCACACGTAAAAAACCAACCTTTAGGCAAAATAACATGTGCAACAGCATAGGTCATATCCATAACAGATGTACAATTTAACATTGGGCCTGGCATGGTAAGACATCCCTTGGGAACCTTCTTACGAGAACAACCAGTAACACGGGCGCAGGAGGCATTCACCCCACTGGCCGGATACGGGGTATGAAGGGAGAGCGCGTCAGGTGGTACCTGCCTGACCACTGGCCCCCATTCATACATAGTTCCGTAGGTGACCTTAATATTAAAATTACGCAAAAAGGTATCATTTTGAAGCTCAGAGGGTTGTTTACACACTGGGATAAGACAGGAACCAAGAAGTTGGCCAGCTTCCACCTCATTAGACAGACAAAAGTAGGAGGTATTGACTATGGCAGCAAGTCGGTGCCAGATGTTATAACTCATACCACATTCACAGGCTTACATTCAAATGAGCAAAGTGTTAATTCCTGGCCCGCTCACAGTTCCTTATCATGCAGCTGTGCTGAGTTCTTATTTACAAAACTGGTTCCTTGCTCAGACTGATTCCTTGGTTATCCACGCCGCAGCTATTTTTCTGACCTTGCATTTTTGTTTTATAATTACCCTTTAACCATCACTTCTCCCAAGTGCTGTACAACACATGGCGCCTAGTGCTGCACAACACATGGGCCTGGACCATCACCACTGCTAGTGGTGGGTCTCCACATCTCCCCCTTTCTTATTTAGCACAAAACCATTAATAAATAATGTGGCCAATATAAATACATTCAGTTATAAAATGGCATTCAATTACATTTACCAAACAACAACAAAAACCAAAAGGGGAATAAAGCATCAATAAGAAAGACAGTCTTTTCATTTACAGCTCTAAGAACAAACACATACATACTCTGCCCCTTTCTTTTTTTTTTTTTGCAAAATGGGCTTGGCGGAACTGCTTTTATGCTACGCCAGACTGTGATTGTGTGAGCCAAAGGGGACACTGTGGTTTTTAATTTGTTTTATAATACTTTGTGGGGGCTTTAATTTACGATTGTGTTAATGCTGATATTATGGCTAAGGGGACGGATGCCGCGGCATGTGTGTTGTAAAGGTCACTGGGACCTTTACCATTCTTATTAAGGGGAGTTTATTACACTTTTTTTTATTTTTTTTTTTATTTTTTTTTTTTGTGTGTGTATTAGAAGATGCAACTGTTATATTATTGGCACACACCTAGTATTATAAGAATGAAACATAGCACAATCTATTTGCTTTTATAATATCCCAACACTATACCTTAAACTATTTAACAATCAAAAAAAAATCTAAGAAGAAAAAACAAAATAACATGCTATATTAAACTTTACCAGAAAATAATCCAACACCATTACAAATATGAATGAAAGGAAAAAACAAAACAAAATAAAACATTGTTTTTTGCAAAGCAATCGTCCACACTCCGGTCCGTGTTCATGAGAAAGAGCAAAACGCTCCTCTCGGCACAAGGTAGCGCTCCCCCGTCTTCTTCGCATAAAGTGGACACAGATCTGCCCCCAGAGGTGTGTGGGGCTTCTCCCCTTCTCTGTTTTTTGTTTCAAAATTACTGCACTCCCGCCCGTGGCTAGGAAGTGCACCTCAGGCTGGTCTCGTGGAAGGGGGTGTGTGGGGGGGTGCCTACCTCCAGGCAGAGGCAGGAAGCGAGCATGTATCTGTCTCTTTAAAAAACTGATCCCTTCTCTCACCTCGGATTTTTCAAAGTTCAGCAAGTCAGTGTTTTCATCAGCCCCTCCGAGGAACATGGGTGGGGGGGAGGGAATACACCCAGCAGCATGGGCGAGTTCTCTCAGCAGTGCGTCTGTGTCTCCCCCGGCAGGGCTGCCTGTCTGTCCGTCCTCAGTAAGTGAAAATCAGGTTTGAAATGCTGGACTGCAGCCAGTCCCCCAAGATGATCCCACGTACCTCTGGGCTGCAGTAATCTGGGAACTCGAAGTGCGAGTCCAGGTCTCGGTCCAGCAGGCTGGAATAGCTGCGATGATTTGCAGGGGAGCCGCTGCCCGGTGGGGAAGGGCAGCAGCTGCTGCTGTAGTCTCTGTCCTGGGGGCCCCTGCCCTCCTCGTACAGGCTCAGCAGGTCGCTGCCTCCGTGGAGCTGCTGAGGGTCGGGCTTGCTAGGCTTTTTTTTTTTTTTCTAAGTCCGTTACCCTTGAGTCAAAGGGATCGTGGGGCTCGTTACCTTCTGCTGCCTGATACAAATTCTTAGAGTCCGGAGGCTCGGGGACTGTGGCATATACCGGCTTAGAGTTCTTTCCTGGAGGGGTGCCTGCAGAAAGCAAGGTACCCCCCGGATCCTGGTACGCTCTAGGATCAAATGTCGCTGATGCCTCCTGCAAACTTTGCTCAGCAGGATGCAGTGTCCATATCACTGTATAAACAGTCTGCCAAGTGGCTATTACCCCTTTTGGGATAGACAATGCTGAATGTTTACAAATTTGTAGTTCTTTGTCAACTTTCTGCCACATTGCGAGTTCATAGGAACCCCCTGCTGGGAACCATGGGCAGTGGTCCCGTATCCAAACCAGGAGTTGTACTAACTGAACCGGGGGAACCTTAAATTCCTGCTCCTTTAAAATACGCTGCAAGATCTCTAGCTGCAGCTTCTGCTCCTTTGTGGCGGTTTGCCCCATATTGTTACCTCTTCTGCAGCTGCTCACCTGTTCGTCCTGCGAATGGTGATGTTTAGCAATTTCAGGAGCGCTTCTTACAACAATGAATCTTCTGCTGATACAGCATTTCCTATCTTAACCAAAGTAGTCGCTCACCTGTGCGCGCACACCTGCGTCTCTATTGGACGCCGCGTCTCTATCCGGACGCCCAGGAGCTGCCTCGACCGCAGTACCTCCTGACAGGGGATGCCTCCACGGCAGTGCCTCCTACAGCGACTACTTCTCCGCTCCCTTGGTGGAGGCCCTTGACATACGATCCATGCAGTGAATCACATCGGGGTCACCATTTGTCGAGACCGTGGCGGGCCGGCTCAAGCATAAACAACCAATATGATTGCAGCAAGAACCTTTATTGATACATAAGTAAAGATTTTTATACATTTCCATAGTCCCACCACCAACTATGACAAGGCAGTTAATTGGTGCATATATAATTATATAAAACAAACCTGTAAGCCATTGGTTAGATAACCCCTAGATTTATAATTGCGTTTACTGCTCTTCTTACTCCTCACTATCAGTAAATTCTCACAGAAATCCAGACACTGAAACGCCAAGGCCGGTGTGAAAGTATGTGGCAGTATGCCATTGCAGCCTGAAGTATCCTTGTCCGACCTGGCTGTGATCTTCCAATTACAGTGTCATCATGTCTGTGTATGCTGAATAAATCTATTACAGCGTCAGCATATCTGCGTATGCTGAATAAATCCCCACAGATCGGGGGCTCGTCACCAGCACCGAAACACGTCACCAGCCCCCGGTCACAGTCCAGACACACCCGGATCCTGCTGGGGACCCAGGTCTGGGGCAGGGGGGTCTCGGGGGAGGTGAGAGCCTGGAACTGACCCCCCCATCGCCACACAGCCCAGATCCCCCCCTCAGGGCTGAACCTGATCTCTCCCTTCCTCCGCACAGACTCTTTGGCCACCCCCACACCCCAGCATCGCCCACCGCCCACCTCCACCTCCCAGCAATGTCTCCCCGAGGTGAATCCCTTACGGCCCAGCACACAGGGCGCAGTGTCAAATCTCTCAGGGTTGTTGGGCAGATCCTGCCGTGTGTGTCTCCGTCTCACACGTTTCCCATCCTCAGACAGGACGAGGTCAGGATGAGCCGTGTCTGGATCCAGAGTCACAGTGACTGGGGGGAGAATCAGAGCATTAGGGCCAGATCTCAGTCCTGGGGGAGGCTGGAATTAGGGTTGTTGCTGGCCCTGGGAACACGAGCCGGGCGGTGCCCTGAGACACGCCTGGGATCTGGGGTCATCAGCGCCTTTTTAAACCTCCCCCCTTGCTGAGCTCCGAGACCATGGCCCAGTATGGAGCAAGGCAGGAAATGTGAACCAGGCGCCTGGTGTCCGGAGGCCCACCCGCTCCAGCAAAGGTACGTGCTGCAAGGCAGGTGGCCTCAGAAGCTCAGTGTGGGATGGGGGACAGGGGAAGATTATGGTGGGGGTCCCAGGAGCCAGTCATGCAGGGCCCCCGGGCACACCAGTAATCAGAAGCAGCACTGGGCTTGGCCTGCCGGGATCAGGGCGAGATGTGGGGTATAGGGGCTCTCGGGGGGGAATGTCAGGCTGGGCACAGGGGCCTGTGACCCAAATCTCTTTTTTGGAGCAACGCTCCTGACTGGGACCATTTCTCCCACTCCAGCAGCTCTGCTCTGGCTGGGACACTCCTGGATGCTGGGAGCTGTCTCTGCCCTGGGCACCTGAGACTGAGCAGAGCCATCACTGCCCTTCCTCAGCCTGTTTCTCATTCCCTCTTAGAGGCTCCAGCTCCCGGCTCCCCCAGCTGGGGCTACTTCATTCCCCGCAGCAGAGACACAACCAGGGAGGAGACAGAAGATTTAGTGAGGGGGGAGCAGAAAAGGCAGGTACCAGCTGTAAACCCCTCAGGGAGACTCCTGCCCCTAATGCAGCCTCAGCTTTCAGGCCAGGGACAGAGGAGACCCAACATTTGGACAGAGAAATAAAACCCAGAGAATCGGGTGCAGCACTGGGTGGGGGGAGCCCGTCCTCAGCCCAGAGGAAAGGGGCGACACTGGAGAAGAGCGATGGGGAGACCCCTGCACCAGGGTAAAGGAGAGGGATGTGTGAGCCCTCAGGGCAGAGAGGTCTGTGCGGGGGCTGCTCCGTGCGATTGGTTCTGTCACCAGCTGGACACGAGTAGAGCACGCAGGGCGGTGTGAGGATTGTGTGATTGTGTGATTTCACCGTGGGCCCCCTTAGCCTGTCGGGGGTTTATTTCAGGGCTGGGTCTGTCATGGCCGGGGTGGGGCTGATGTGCATCAACAATGTTACGAAAATATTATCACAGGAATATTAGGATATGAAAAATAATCTTCATCACAAAACTCAACCTGTAAGAATGATCCTAGAGATGTTTCTACTTTTTTCCTCCAGTGAAGACAGCAGAGTGTCTGGAGGGGAAAGGAGAAAAGAGATGAAATTTTAGGATTTCATTGTTATAACAGCATTCCCACTCTTTTCTATACTTATATCAGTTAACAGTGTTTTCATCGTAGCAGAGAATCAGACAGAGGCCCACAGACACACTCAGGGATTTAACATAAACTAATCTGAAACCACCTGTTTCCTCTCTCATTCAGGCAACTCCCACCAATGGAATCAACATCCCTGAAGCCTCACAACCATCCCAGGCCAGACGGTCTGTAAGAGACTCACTTTTTCCTCCCACCTTTCAGACTCCTGTGGGGCCCGTATAAGGTCTCAAGCTTGGGTGTATGGGTATAAAGGTGGTAGCAGACCGGATGAAATGTTGCAAAAAGCTCAGGAGGGTCAGGCATTCCTGGTAACAAACACGACGCAACTAGGGGACGAAACACCGTTGACTGTTTGTTTTGACGCCTGCAGAGCTATATCTGTAGGTCAGGGCCCTCAAAATAGCTTTGGAAGACTGTGCGGTGAGTCCCTTGCCTGGGAACGGTCCTTGATACAGCAAACTAAATATTTGTTTGCGCCTCTCTCAAACCATCCCATTGCTCTCTCTTTCAGGTTTCGTTATTACTATGCTCCAAGGACGCCACATGTTCATGCTTTCGGTCCCGAAAAAAGCTATAACTTTAGTGTAGGCGTGGCTTCTACTGCTTGCCAGCAATATAATTGCAATCCGGTCTGTCTACACTTTGGCCAAAGCAAAGTTGCTTCAATAAACACATACACTCCCAGCATCGGAATACAGGGAATACAGGGACAAGGGAATGGCCCTTATGGAAAACTTTTAATCCGTGTAAAATGGGAACAGGAGCCACCCCGAGAACACAGTCTCTTTTGGTCCTTTTATGAGCACCTGGCTCAGGGGGATGTTAGCATTTCTGGTACAAGGACAGTGGTGAAAAATCTGTTCCTTGGATTGGCTGAGGGGATTGCACTTGCTCTAAACGTTAGCAGCTGTTATATCTGTGGAGGTACTAACATGGGGGAACAATGGCCATGGGAAGCCCTGGAGATTGATCTGTATAACCAATCCCTCCGGTGGGAATTTAATTTCACAACCCACCGACCTGGAACATGGACTTTAGGGGCTTCTATATTGGGGAGGCACTGCTTCTCTCACCCCGAAGGGCAAATCTTGGTCGGGAGCCTAACCTGTGAGGCTATGTGGAGGTGCGAAGACAATCAGACAGTATGGTGGAGCGGTCAGAACCACACTCAGCCTAACCTGACCCATGTCAATCAATGGCCCCAGTTAAGCCCCCTGTTGGACTTGTGTGATTCTACTACAGTGAACCAAGCCCCAGACTCTTTGTATTGGATCTGTGGAAAATGGGCCTATGCCCAGCTTCCGGTGAACTGGACAGGCACCTGTACCGTGGGTTCGATCCGCCCAGGGTTCTTCCTGCTCCCCCTGTCCCAAGGGCAGGTGTTAGGGGTTCCGGTGTATGACAGTAGAGGGGAGCCCAGGTCAAAGCGAGCCGCAAGTTTGCAGTCCGGTGCAGCAGAACAGATTCGCAGCTCCCTGTCTGCAAACGTTCTTCAGGTCAGTGGTTGGGCACCAGATGAGTGGCCCCCAGCTCGTATAATCTCATATTATGGTCCCGCCACATGGGCAGAGGACGGTCCTATGGGTACCGAACCCCGATCTACATGCTGAATCGAATCATCCGATTACAGGCTGTAGTGGAGATCATAACCAATGAAACTGCATTAGCGCTAGACCTCCTCGCAAAAATGAACAGTAAAATTCGCACTGCCATATATCAGAACCGCTTGGCTTTGGATTATTTGCTAGCTAAAGAAGGAGGACTGTGCGGAAAATTCAATCTAACCAACTGCTGTCTTAAAATAGACGACACGGGGGAGGCTATTAAAAAAATTACGAAGGAAATAAGGAAACTGGCCCATGTCCCAGTACAGACTTGGAAGGGTCTGGACACGTCAGGGTGGTTAGGCGGTTGGTTTGAATGGCTTGGAGGGTTCAAAAGTATGATTGGCATGGTAATAATACTCGTATGTGTCTGTTTAGTGTTACCCTGCCTGCTCCCTATAGTCATAAGTACCATGCAAAGTTTTGTAAACAGCACGGTACGTCAGGCCACCACGTCACAACTAATGGCTCTGTACAGATACCAGCAATTGAAGACCATGAAGGAGATAGAATGAGTCTTAAATCAGACTCAAAGGGGGGAATGAGGCGAGAGATTGAAATCTGAGTACACAAAGGAGAAATAACACCAGGTGACGTAGCATTTCCTAAGGCATGAAACTATACGATGGATAACCTATAGAAAGCAAGTAGAACATCTGTAACCATTTAGGAAGTAAAGAATGTATGCATGTTAAAACCATATAAGGAATAAGGAATGTATGTATGCTGAAATGTATATATAAGGCAGCTCCTCCGTATATTCGGGGCTCAGCCTTTGGAAGTGATTCCGCTGGGCCAGCTGTCAGCCGTCAATAAACTCAGTCAGCCTCCTATTCTGGTGTCTGAGATTCCTTTGTCTTGCTACAACACAGTCCTTCTGTCTCTGCTTCCCTCTCTGATAGCAGCCTGAGTCCTCTGGCTGTTTCCACAATACTCCTGAGCTGTTTGCTGGGCCTCAGGTTCTTTTCTGGACAAATCTGTCTGCACTGAGGGCAGGAGAGTGTCTGGGATCCTTCCCAGCACTAGGTGATGCAGGCTGTGCAGAAATTGTGATCACAGTCTAGCACCACCGGATCCTTAAAAAACTCCAAGCAGATGGGACAGGTCATTTCCTCCTGGAGAGTTTTGGCTGGATTTGTAGGAGCCATGGCTGCTTGTGCCAGAAAAACAAGAGAGAGAGAAATGAAATTTTTAGTTTCACTTTCTTTGAGAAAGGCTGAAACTTTGCTCAGTGATTGGCAGTTTGCTGTGTAGGTGGGGTCTGATGGTCTGTTTGATTTTGTGTTCTGGAAGGTAAAGGAACCAAGGACCAGTCTGACTTGATCCTGTGACTTACACTCCCCTGCATTTATTTTCCTCCCATTCTGTAAGTTCCCCATCCGCAAAGCATCTGACGAAGGGGGATTTTCTCCCACAAAAGCCATAAATAAATGAGTTAGTTTTTAAAAATGCCATAGGACTTCTTGTTTGTTTTGAATGAATTGTGTTGACTAATGCAAATTAACAATGAACTCCTCCAAAATGTTGCGGATAACCCCACTGCTCTGCAACCTCTCCTCTTTTTTAGTCTCTCGTAAAAATTTGAACTGGTCAAACAAATTTCTAATGGAACATTTTTTTTTCTGTCTAATAATGGCCGTTTGTTGAAATCAGAGTTCTCCATGGGAATGTGTCCACTTTCATGAGTTTTTTTTTTTCTTAAATGAGACATCTCAATGAGGCTAAAATGTTCCCCTTCGGCTTCTCAGTTGGTAACAATTATTTTTTAAAGTTTATTTTATATTACATATTCGATTATAACATAAAATGACTTAATGAGAGAGTCAAAATCAGAATATAACTGTACAGTTTTATTGAAATTAAATATTTCAGTTCCCTCCAAATTATTTATTTTCATTTAGTGTGGTAGGAAACTCTTTTCTTTCCATTTTGTTTCACTATGAGAAATAAAAATGAAATAGGTATTCAATTTCAGTAAACTGCAATAAATTTTATTAAATGTAAATAAATTATAGTGTAGACATCACTTCTAATAGAGTGTGCTAAGCACTCTGAACACACCTGTTTTCTTAGTTTAATTATATGGATGCGGCAGCATCAGATGAGAAAAACTGGAGAATACAATTTATTTCTGTCTTATCTTCTTTAGTTTGTCTTGAAGCTATGCCTCGGTGGGTCTGCGTAAAGGGAAAGCTTCAGCAATGATAAAATAAAGTAAAAGAATCCAGCCAGACTTACCGTAGGTGGTTAATTTCAAAAGAGGATGACTCCCCGCCTGGCAGCTGGCTTGTGGATTCATTGTAAGACACTTGTCTGTCTCTGCTCAGGGTATACAGACACTAGGGCTATGTCTACACTGGAGGCTCTGGTAAGAACACGGTCAGCACCGTGTGTTCAGACACTTCTCCAGAGAGCAGAGCTGAGGAATTTATGATCGACATGACCACAGAGGTTTCTCTGTTGCACAATTTCTCTGTATGAGGGGCAGGAGTGTTACCAAATTTGCCCATAAACTTGGGGTATGCTCATTTATTAGGGTTACTTTCTGTGGGGATGGGAGGAGGTGTTGTACTCCTATCAGTGTACTGCTTGGGTTACGTGTGTTTCTATATGGAGCTTACTTCTCCCTTCTGCAAGTCCCCTCCCAATGGAGCTATCCTTCCAGGACCTAAACTTCCCAAAACTGGGTTTTTATGTGTGTCTTAGTGGACCGGGTCTATCAGCACTCTCAGCTGATCCCTTATATGTCCCTGAACTCAGGAGGCTGGGTCACACAGCACTTCTCTGCTGCCACCCTTATATGCCCCTGACACCGCACTGGACTAGACTTGAGCACACGTTTGAGCAGGCTGGGTCAAAACAGCACTTTCAGCTGCCACCCTTATATGCCACAGGTTCAGCACGTTAGTAACCTCCTTAGTGAGCAAACCTTACAGGATCTGGGGCATCGCGGGGATCTTTAGTTAGGTAAAAGAAGCGTTGCTGCAGAACAATATAGGGAAGCCCAGAACACAAAGGAGAGGGAAAGAGTCTGGCAACCACCTTGAATACAAAAGTTACTTTATTGCCAGGCACATAAAACTTATGAATAGTTATATGTAACCCCTTTGCCAAGCCATGACGGCAGCAGCAAAGGACCGGGTTCTGTTTCTAGGGGTTCCCAAATAATGTTACACCAACAATTGGCTCGAGCCCCCACCCAGTCTTCTGGGAAATTACACATCACCCCCTGGGCGCCCTAGAAGGGCAATACTTCCCCTCTCGCAAGCACCAGTCTGAGCGTAGCCATAAAAGGTTTAATAAAGGCAACATCAAAACGCAGCACTGGTTCGGATAGTGCAAAGATTCCCACAAAACCCAATAGACAGAACTCATTCCACCAGTAAGGGGAGAAGGGGGAGTCAGCCCTCAGTCCTCCCCTCCAATTGTCCTCTGCCACCTCAAGGTCTGCTCACACCACCCACTGGCCACTCACACCCACCGTCCGCAGACGCTGTCTGCATCCGCCAGCTCTGCCGCTGGCCTCTGGTCACACCTGCTGTCCGCTGGCTACACTGCACCGCCGGCTGGTCACACCTGTTGTCTACTCTTGGTGATTTCAGCTTGCTGGAAAGTTTCTGCTTCCCTAGTGATTTCAGCTCAATCAAAGTCTCAATAGAGCCTCTACAAGGAATCTTTAGGTCTATTCTTTAACAATGGGTGGGGAAATAGGTGTTGACTTAAGGCACAGCTCCAGCAGAGCTAATGCTCACACCCCTCCCCACCTGGTTTTACAAGTCTGAAAACTAGGGTTGCTCACTTTTCCAAGTTCTCTGTTGCTGATGGTGACTTTTCCATCAGCTCCTTGGTCAATAACAGATATACAATCAAAGGGTGGCATATCACGAAAGAACAATATTTCCTTTCCCCCTTCTGATAAAACACCAGATTTAGAGGATTTGAACCAGTCACACATACCAACTCCCATCATGCCCAGTCTCTGGGTGAAATTATGCTGAGTGTCATGCAAATACCAAGCACAGGTAAATCAGTGGCCCCCCTCCCTACTTAGCTGCTAAGCAAGAGAGGCTCTCAGATTCCTAATCTTGCTTACATCCTTACATATAAAAGGAAAGAAAAATATCCAAACAATTACAATATCAATAACCATACAAAAAGAGACAAATGATCAAAGAATTACAATATTACCCAGTTTCAATTGTAGCACTGGGGAAATCTAGCCCAAGTGGATTACAAAGGTTAAATTTAGAGAGTTATATTTGGACTAAGAGGAAAGAGAGAGAAAAAGGGGGGCAGGGAGTTGTCTCACCACTCAGTGCAGCTCAAAGGTACCCAGGAACCAGGCTGTTCAGCTTAGGGTCTGGAGTGCTGGAGACAGGCAGAACCCACCACGATCAGCAAGGAAAAGGTGATGTCCCAGTGGAACTGTTGCAGCTTTTGGGTCCAGGCAGCAGAACAGATTCAGGCAGCAGAACAGATCAGACAGCACAACCAGCTTCAGAGCTGGCTTCAGAGTAATTTAGAACTAGCTTCTGATTCAGAACTTGGGTAGGGATTTTTGTAGGAAAGAAACAATGGTTCAAGGCAGAACACTAGGGTTGTTTTGGGGTAAATAATGACTTAAGGGAGTAAACCAGAGCTGTTTAGTTTAAGTGGACAATAGGAGCTGATCATTCCTGGCTATGGGGGCATTCCTCTGAGGGAGCTCATAATGCAATCAGGCAGATTCAGTATGTTGGATATCAATACAAGATCTATTGACTAGAATTGGTCTGATAACTGATGAGCTGGGTGTGTGCAGACATGAGTTCATTTGTCTCAGGAACAGAGATCTCCCATCATGCAGTGCTTCCCTGCTTTGCCAATCCCAGAGTTCAGTGCGATTCCTGCCTAGGACCTTGGTTCTCCATTCAGTGCTAATTCTGGTTCCATCCTTGATGCAAATGAAGTTTCTGCTGTCCATTCAGTGTGCTAATGGCTCACATCTTCACTGTAGATGAGGCTAGCGGAGTTGCCCTAATTCCATCACCCTTGTTCCAAGGGGTTTAGGTGTGTCTCCCACTGCCTTGTCACTGGTTTTAGTTTCTGGTTCAAGCAGAGGCTGGGGGGTGGGGGCGAGTCACAGAGGCAGGATACTGTGCCTGGTTCCAAGAACACAGAGCTAACCAGTAACACTTCAGGGCAGAGCAGAACATGCGTTCCGCTGGAGTTTTCTGTTTTCCTGGGCCCCGGAATGCTGGCCCGCAAAATTTCTGGGCCCAGGAATGGCGTTTCGGGGCGTTCTGGCTTACTTTAACCCCTGGAAATAAGCGGCTGCTGTTTTTTTCTCCTGGGCCCAGGACATAGGAATGTGTGGACATTGTTTGTAAATAATAAGAACTACACCAAAAAATGCCTGACTCAAGCGATCAATATTTCCTCCCAGTAGAAGAACCTGGCAAGGCCCAAGTGCTGGCTAACTGCTCAGGTCAAAGGAGCAATGGTAAAACCCGAGTCAGGATCTCGACCTACGGCAGCTAATGCCCTGGTGGGAAATATATGCGGGGAGTTGCTCAGTAAAGAGCCTGTGTAGAGGAGCAGATGGCTGCTGGTTGGGGCCCTCAGCATCTCTGGCTTTTTGAGCTGACCAGGCCTCATTGTACCTTCGCTCTGAGCTGATGTTCCTCCCTAGAGCCAGACAAACCCACATATGGATTGGCTGGAGAAAAACAAGGGGAAGAGACTGGGGCAGCTGGAAGGGGAATTGTTACTTTTCCTTTTGTGTGTGGAGCTGTACGAAGTTGGAACCAGAATCTTCTTTCCAGCTCTGAGCTGGTCTTGTGTAGGGCTGGGCTGGAACCTTGAGACTGTAAAGTCATAAAGCTTAGACGATTTGTCATAAAATCATCCTGCCACCAGCAGCCACCGCACACACACGGCTCTTGTGGCCCCAGGCTGCGCTGGGGGAGAAGGGAGCAGGGCCAACAGGAGCGAGCAGCTGCAGGACCAGGAGCCCTGTGTGCACGCATGCGCCAAAGTTGCCAACCCCTGCTCTGCGGAAACTAGTGTGTGAGCCCTGTGAGCCCGGGATCTGTCGCAAACCACACAGATGGGGCTTTGATCCTCTTCACAGAACAGTTTCGGAGCCTCCTGGTGTTCCCCACATATCTCCCTGCCTGCTCCCTTCGCCGGCTGCACACTCAGCCTTTTGGCTGTTTCTACCACGTTCCCCAGCTGTCTATTCGGCCGGAGGTTTCTCTGTTGCACAGAAACAGAGTCCTGTGGCACTTTTAAAGACTAACAGATTTTTTCTCTCCACTGGGGACAGGAGACATCTGGATTAGATCCCTCCCAGCATTGGGTGATGCAGGCTGGTCAGAAACTGCCCACACTCCACAGAGACAGGGTCTGTGAAATACTCCAGACAGTCGGGACACGTAACTTCCTCCTGGAGACTTTCCACAGGGCTCTGTGCAGCCACGGCTCCCGGGACTGGCAGTGTAACAGGTTTCAATTTCCTGAGTTCACAGTATGCTCCACCTCCAGGAACAACGGCGTGTTCCTGTTTCCTCCTTGCTGGACCAGACTCAGCTCTTTGCTATGGGGAAGGAGCCCCTTGTTGATTTCAGCCCTGGGGGCTTTGGTGAAAAATGGGGCACTAGGAGCCTGCCGTGTTCTGCTTGTGTGGAGGGTCCCTGAGACTTCACGGGGACACCAGTGTCCACCTGGGACCCTGAGCCTGCAGGAGCAGGGGCTGGGTGGGTTTTAGGGGTGATGCTGAATTCACAGCAGGCTAAAACCTTGGGGAAGGTGAGGTCAATGTTTGGAAACCCTGATTCGCATTTACACTCAGACTGCTCTGGCTCACAGGAAGGGGGATTTGTACCAGCAGTGCCCCCAACTCTGGTAATTTTATCTTGGGCTCACAGTATTTGATGTTTGTTTGGCTGCTGCGTTGTTGATTTGTGTGTTAAAGCCCCAGCTCCTGCAAGCTTGTGATGAGGGAAACCTTTCATTTGCTAAAGACTTGTGATGAAGGAAACCTTTCATTTGCTAACCTTTTTGAAGGGATGACAGACACAGACTTGTCATGCCATGGAGGAGCGAAAGCTGCTTCTACGAGATTCGCTACTCCTTTTATTGTAATGAACAAACAAATTACATAAGATCAAGATAAGCACGGCAAACATTCCTGTGCGAGAACATAACAGGGTACTAAGACATAACAAGATGAATATGCTCAGTGTCTCTCACGCTCCCCCCCTTCGCCTGCCCAGCACATCTGCAGGTGGATGGTCTGTGATCATGCATCAAGGTCATCCGGGTGTGCCCAGACGTGTCGTCTCCGGGTGTGCCCAGGCGTACCGTCTCTCTGCACAAGCACAGGCCATGAATCCCTACACCTTTTGACTGTGAAGAAATTCTGAAGATGTGACCCCAGCGCAGCCTGTGAGCTTAGAACTAGAAGGCCACAAAACTAACCCAGATTTAACTGTTATTAATATTTTAAAATTCTGTCTTTTAAAGCCATATCATTCATTGAAATGATTGTTTTAATCATTCACCTGTCTATAATACATTTTCCTCCTTCCCATCCATGGCTAGAGCATAGATAAGAATTAGAGAAAATAGGCATTCATATAGTATTTCTTTTATACAGAAAAGACTTTCCCTCTCTGTTTGCCAAGTCAATTGATGTTCTCAGCTTCATCAATTCAAATTCAGAACAAGAAAGCTAAACTTAATGGATTAGTTCTGGATTCACAGCACTGTAGAAGATTACTCTGTCTATAAATCTTCCTACAGAATGCCGTGCACCAATACTAGCAGAGTGTAGAAAATAAAACAACATAAATGGAGAAAAAACCAGACCAGATTGCTGGTTTTCTCTCACAAACTTTACCGAAAGTCTGTTACGCTCTACGTGGCGCTTGGCATATGCTGATTGGTTACTCCTTCAATCCTCACATTAACATATCTGCCCATCATTGCCTGATTGGTCCAATCTCATAAACCAATCAAAGCAGCTAAACTGATCTGTCTCCCAAAGCAGGACCTGGCTGAGAACTTGTCATCCTGCCCCCTCCCTTCCGGTGTGCAGTGATCTTAGCTCAGCTCGGCCTGTTGGCTATGGGCTGAATTACACCCAGTAAAACCGTTTAATGTTTCATTTCAACCTTTCCTTCACTTCAGCCAGTGCTGGCCGGGCACATCTCTTAGCGCTGTTTTCCTGACACGCAATAGACCAGCTGAGAAATCTCTCCTATCAATGCAGGCCTCTGCCCAGGGTGTTCACATCTCTCGTCTCCCCCCTCTGGCAATCCCCATCCTCCTATGGAGGGACAGCATCACCGCCAGCTCTGGGGAAACAATGAGAGTGATGGGAACAGACTGGTTGGATCTGGGGTCTCCCCCTCTGAGGCATGTGCCCCACTCACTGCACTAGACACAGTCTCTCTCTCTGGCCCAGGCACTGTCCCACTGTAGATTAACTCCTCATTAGTCACTGACCAGAGTGTGAGACCGACCCTGCTGGCCTGAGGATGGGGACCCGTCTGAGAGGTGGGAACCCTGAGTCCAGACCCCCAGCTCCACTCACTCGTCTATTATTTATTTCCAGTGGACCAGCTACAACTAGAGAGATTGAAGAGTCCCAGTGGTTATCACAAGACTTAGAGCAGATGCCGAGATCGGTGGTTTTCAATCTTTTTTTCTCAGGACCCAGTTGAAAAAAATCCTTTATGCCCACAACCAAAAAATAACATCTTTGAGCAACCCATTCCACTCTTTGGACCCAGTGCCTGAATGTCTGTGATCCAGTCCTGGCTCCCGACCCTAAGTTTGGCAACCACTGGCCTAGATAACATTTCACCCTCTTCCAGTCTCTCCCCCAGTGGCAAAGAGGGGAACATTGAACCTGGGCCCCACATCCCAGGGAACCGTGCGAACCGCTGGGTTTAAAGTTCTTTAGTAGGAAGCATCAAAACCACCGCCCGCCCCCTGGTGTATGCACTGTGCTGTGCACCAGGTGCTGGGCTCACAGGAAACATCTCAGGCGGTGGGTTCCCATCTGTGGATTGCCAAGCAGAGGTAGGTGCCCTCTGGCAACCCTGATTTAGCTGTTAATCTTCAAGAGAAGGGCCAGCGTTAGGACACTCCTTGTTATTAGCATCTCCCAGTGACTAGTTTAGATGGATCCCAGCTGTAGAGAGGAGAGGTGCGTAAGTCAGGAGCTGTGGGTGGAAGTGTTGGTTTAGTGATGTTCTAGGCTCTGGAGGGAAAGATCAGCTGCATAGAATCACCTCAGCCCAGCAAGGAGGAGCCTAATAGGGGATTGAAGAAAGGAGAAAAAGTCACACTTCAAACTGGCTGGGGACATTTTGGTGACAAGATCTCCATCCTGCGAACAATTTCCAGGATGTGAAAACTACCCACATGGCGAGGAATACCTGGCTGCAAAACCCCCAGTAGCCAAAGCATGTTAATAACCCAGAAATCGATAACATAAAGGGACTCTAGCTTCGAATCTGTGTTTCCTTTTGTTAGTGATAAACTCCCAGACTGATCGATTAATTGATTGTGCATTGATTTGCCTGATATACTCACTTGAAATCATGTCTCGATAAATAAACTGTTTGTTTTATCACAGGCCGTGTGGATGGTGGTAAGAGAGTGAGTGTGAACGCAACTTGGAGCAAAGGATGTGCATCAGTTTCATTGTTTCAGTGACGGACCGGAATAAATGAGCCTCCAGTGGCCAAGGAAGGGTCCTGATCCCCCCAGGACAGAAGTTCCCGGTGTGACATCTGGGAGTTAGGAGTCCTCACCGGGGACAAAACCCTGAGTGTTTAGCGAGCGCACTTCCACTGCCTGGGACCGATTACACCAGAGGTGTCAAACTCATCAGGGTTGGGGGCCACAGTGAAAGTCAGAACACCTGACGGGGGCCGAAGTGTGTCCAAATAGACTTCCTGACCCCTTCCTAGCACAGTATGACCTTGGGTCCCTGACCCCTTCCCTTGCTGCGCTTGGGACAGTGTGGGCTCCCCTTTCCCTTCCTCAAACCCGCAGGCTCTCCGACACCTCCCCTTTCCCCTGCCCTGCAGGGTTCCCTTTGCTGCGCTGGTTCCTGGACTCCTTCCCCTTTCCTCCGCTGCCCCTCCCTTCCTTTCTCCCCTTCCCGGTGCGGCTCCTCTGCCAATTCCCTTCTCTGCATGGGGCTCCGTTCTGGTTCCCACCCACCTTTCCTGCACCAGTTCTCTAACCCCTTCCCCAGCGCCCTCCCCTCCATTTACCTGGCTCACAAGGGCTCAATCCAGCCCCTGGAGTCAGTTCTCTGGCCAGACCATTCCCCACCCTGGGCCACTGCCTGGGTGTGTCCAGGGCAGCAGATTTTAAAAGGCCCTGGCCAGATCTGGTGCTCAGGCCAGGTGTCAAAAAATGTCTGCCCAGCTAGGCGCCCAGCCTCAAAGCAAGTTTCCAGCTGGGACCCCCCACTTCTGCTGAAAAAACCTGCTCCTAGACCCCGAATGTGCAAGATGTTGGTAAAGGCGCCTGCAGTTTTCACTTTACGCCACCAGATGGTGCTCCCCCACTGCATGTCTCTAGTGGAGGGGCGCCCTCCCGCCAGACTGGAAAGGAGCTGGGCAGTAGATTCAATGCCCAGCCATGGAAAAGACACACAGATTTTGAGAAGTTTTTTTAATGACACTAAAATGACGACACAGTGAAATCCATGAATTACACTCTCACCTTCAGTGATGGTTTATAAATCTCTGTCCTTTTGTGTTTCCTTTTCTCCTCCCTTTTCTTTGACACTGTTGCTTTTACTCACCATTATTTTAGCCCTCATTTCCCATCCCTGTTTATTGCTCTGTGTCTCTGCTACTCTCCTGATCCCTGTCCCAGATTGTCCCCCTCATGTTTTCCATCTTTCCCAGAGTTTTTCCTTTTCCCTCTCGCTGCCTCTGGCTGGGTCCCCTCTTCAGTGTGTTTCTTCCCAGTGTTTCCACAGCTATTTTACACCCTTTCTCCAGGTCTCTGCGGCTATTGGGTTTTACTTTATCTTTCCCTTTTCTTTCCTCTATTTGCTGTGGTAAGTCTCACCCTGGCCCCAGTGACTCTGGGTAGATGAGAGTCCTCCAGGGTCATACAGACCAGGACTGTATGAAGCAGAGAGGCTGATTTTAGGATGTTTCTCTTTCCCCGTCCCCCCTTGTTGTCTCAGGGACACAGTCGGAGGCGGGTGTCTGTGTCCCACACCCAGAGCCAGGGTCGGATTCTCTCCCTGGGGACAGAGCCCGGCAGGAAAGTGAAGATCGGGGCCTCATCACCAGCACCGAAAAATGTGACCTGCTCCCGGTCACAGTCCAGACACACCCGGATCCTGCTAGGGACCCGGCTCTGGGGCAGGGGAGTCTTGGGGAAGGTGAGAGCCAAGAACTGATCCCGCCATCGCTCCACAGCCCAGATCCCCCCCTCAGGGCGAAGGCTGATCCGTCCCTTCCTCCGCACAGACTCTCTGGCCACCCCCACAGCCCAGTATTGCCCATCGCCCACTTCCACCTCCCAGCAAAGTCTCCCTGATGTAAATCCCTCACAGCCCAGCACACAGGGCTCAGAGATAAATCTCTCAGGGTTGTTGGGAAGATCCTGCCATGTGTCTTCCCATTTCACACGTTTCCCATCCTCAGACAGGACAAGTTTGGGATGAGCCGTGTCTGGATCCAAAGTCACAGTCACTGGGGGAGAATCAGAGTGTTAGGGGCAGAGCTCAGCCCTGGGGGAGGCTGGAATTAGGGGCGTCGCTGGCCCTAGGAACACCAGCCGGGCAGTGCCCCGAGCCGCACCTGGGAGCTGGGCCCAACCGCGCCTTTTTAAACCTCCCGCCCTGCTGAGCTCCCAGACCCTGGCCCAGGATGGGGCAAGGCAGGAAATGGGAACCAGGTGCCCAGTGTCCAGACTCTGCCCCACTCCAGCAAAGGTACGTGCTGCAGGGCAGGTGGCCTCAGAAGCTCAGTGTGGGATGGGGGACAGGGGAACATTAGAGTGGAGGCCCCAGGAGCCCATCATGCAGGACCCCTGGGCCCACCGGGAACCGGAAGCAGCACTGGGCTTGGCCTGCCGGGATCAGGGCAAGATGTGGGGCGTGGGGGCTCTTGGAGGGGAATGTCAGGCCAGGCATGGGGGCCTGTGACACAAATCTCTTTCTTTGGAGCAACGCTCCTGGCTGGAACCATTTTCTCCCACTCCAGCGGCTCTGCTCTGGCTGGGACACTCCTGGACGCTGGGAGCTGTCTCTGCCCTGGGCACCTGACGCCGAGCAGAGCCGTCACTACCCCTCCTCAGCCTGTTTCTCATTCCCTCCTAGAGGCTCCAGCTCCTGGCTACCCCGGCTGGGGCTGCTCCATTCCCCGCAGCAGAGACACAGCCAGGGAGGAGACAGAAGCCTGTAGTGAAGGGGAAGCAGAAAAAGCAGGTACCAGTTGGAAACCACTCAGGGAGGCTCCTGCCCCTAATGCAGCCTCAGCTTTCAGGCCAGGGACAGAGAAGACCCAACATTTGCACAGAGAAACAAAGCCCCGAGAGTCGGGGGTGGCAGTGGGTGGGGGGAGCCCGTTCCCAGCCCAGAGAGAAGGGAGGGACCCAGCACCCAGAGGACCAATGTCTCCCCAATCCAGGGAGCCGGGAGGAGGTCTAGGGGGAGCCCGGCCCTGCTGAGAGGAAGGAGGGCGCTGGAGAAGAGTGATGGGGAGACCCCTGCACCGGGGTAAAGGAGAGGGATGTGTCTCCCCTCAGGGCAGAGAGTTCTCTGCGGGGCCGCTCCATGCGACTGGCTCTGTCACTAGCTGGGAACAAGTAGAGGACGCAGTTTGGTGTCACGATTGTGTGAGTGATTTCACCGTGGGCCCCCTTAGCCTGTCGTGGGTTTATTTCAGGGCTGGGTCTTTCACGGCCGGGGTGGGGCTGGGTTTTAACTGCAACAATGTCATGAAAATGTTCTCAGGGGAATATTAGGATATGAAAAATAATCTTCACCAGAAAACTCACCCTGTGTGAATGATCCTAGGGATATCTGTACTTTTTCCTCTAGTGCAGATGGCAGAGTGTCTTGAGGGGGAAAGGAGAAAAGATGAAATTTCAGGGTTTTGTGTTATAACACCATTCCCACTCTTTTCTATATGTATATCAGTTAACAGTGTTTTCATCAGGACAGAGAAACAGACAGGGGCCCAAAGACACACTCAGGGATTTAATATAAAGTAATCTGAAACCACCTGTTTCCTCTCTCATTCAAGTATCTCCCACCAATGGAATCAACATCCCTGAAGCCTCACAACCATCCCAGGCCAGACAATAAGAGTCACTTTTTCCTCCCACCTTTCAGACTCTTGGTTTCTCTCCTTCATTTATTGCCTTTTGTCAAACGAAGAGCCCTAGACCCAGATCACACCAATGTAGCTTTCCCCACTTTGGTCCCTGTGACACTAACGGGATATTAAGAAAATCCAGACTTGACTTGTAAGCTGTTGGGTTTCGTTGCTCAGTATCTCCACAAGCAGGAGAGCAATGGGGCCTCGTCCTCCAGAGGCAGTAATGTGAATAATAATAAAATCAGTTCATCAATGTGGGGACTGAGGCAGGGGAAGGTTGGCTCAGTGGACCAGATTCCCCCTGTGCTGGCAGGAGAGGGGGGAGGTGATTTGTGACTCTGCTGTCCAGTGGCTGCAGAGGCCGGTGCAGACCTTGGCCCAGGCTGAGGAAGTTCTGAAGCCAGCCAGGGTCACATCCCTTCTCCAATGGCCCCATGTTTCCTGGCCAGCGTGCAGGGTGTCACAGGCCCAGGTTTAGACTGCCCACATCCTTCATCCACCCCTGTTCTCTTCCATCCTGCCCTCACCGATCCCTCCATTCCCAGATCTGTCATTAACAATCTTAGGGCCTTCAGATGCTCTGGGGGAGGCAGCAGAGGTCCTGAGCTGGGGGGATTCCTCTCGCTATAGGAGGGGCTCTTGTTTTCCCCACAGCCCGTTTGGCCCCGACTAGCTGCCATAGGGGACCAGAGCCCAGCGACAGACGGACCCAGCTTTGACAAGTGGCCTTAAATGAAGGTCTAGGTTTGAGTGTCGCCGTCAGGCCCCAGGGCCTGGTTCTCAGGGCACGTTGGGCAGCTGCGACTCCCACTGACTCCCCCAGCAGCCGTGGAAGCAGCAGGGCCGTGGGACCCTGGAATCATAATATTGGGATTCAAAGGCGAGGAGGTTTCTCAGGGACCTCAGGAGGTGTCTGGTCCTGATCTCTGGGCCCCGCCTAGGTCTGCTCCTTTAGTCTTCTTCCACTATTTACTGGGTTAAGAAGAAAAGGTTACTTACTTGTAACTGGTGTTCTTCAAGATGTGTTGCTCCTGGCCATTCCATGATAGGTGTGTACGCGCCGCGTGCACGGAACGCCGGAATTTTTTCCCCTAGAGACTCCGTAGGGCCGGCTGTGGCGCCCCCTGGAGTGGCGCCGCTGCGGCACTCTATATAACCCACAGCCGGCCCTACCCTCCCCAGTTCCTTCTTGCTCCCATTCCGAGTGGGGATGGAGGGAGGGAAGTGGAATGGCCAGGAGCAACACATCTCGAAGAACACCAGTTACAAGTAAGTAACCTTTTCTTCTTCTTCGAGTGATTGCTCCTGTCCATTCCATGATAGGTGAATCACTAGCCTTACCTCAGGTGGAGGGTCGGAATCACAGCTTAGCCGAGAGCAGGACAGCTCTACCTACTGCTGCATCCTCTCTCGAGTGCTGAGTAATCGCGTAGTGCGCCGCGAAGGTATGGACTGAAGACCAGGTGGCTGCCTTGCAGATGTCCACCAACGGTACTCCCCCCAGAAAGGCCGCTGAGGAAGCCTGCGCCCTTGTCGAGTGGGCCTTGATAGGGGGTGGGGGAACCTTCGCCAGGCTGTAGCATTCGTGGATGCACGCCACTATCCATGCCGAGAGCCGCTGCGACGAGATGGGTTCCCCTTTCATTCTGTCCGCCACCGCCACAAACAGCTGTGTAGATTTGCGGAACGGTCTTGTTCTTTCAATGTAGAATGCAAGGGCTCTACGCACATCTAAGGTATGTAACCTCCGCTCCCTGTCAGAGGAATGCGGC
>ML688417.1:5954-23856 GCA_007922175.1 Pelusios castaneus
CTTAACACAAAATGTTCCTTACTACTGTTGCTACTTTTCATTGTTTCCAATCATCACCTTACTACCCTGCAACTGACCCTAATTCCTATTGATACTTTACAACAGTATAGAGCTCTACGCTACTGTTAGCTTGCTGGAATTTAAACCTCTTCTGAGGCTTTTTTGCCAATTGCCTCTTTACATAGAACCTATAGCTTTGATATCTTGGGACAAAAATCTCTGGTCACACCAGGGCCATCACGAGGTGAAAGACTTGCCGACTCTGAAAGCTTTTTTCCTAAATGAACTTGTTTTACAGGCGTCTCAACAGAATAACTGCACAGCTTTCCAACTGTTTTCAAATCTTCCAGGAAGCTGCTGATTGACTCATCTCCTTCAGACAAATATGCTGAACATTGCAATGCAAGTGAGCAGGAGCTGTATGAGAAACTGGTCAAATATACCAACAGACATTTCTCATGCTTCTGCTGGGCAGTCCCTCTCATTCAGATCTGTGTTGGGCACTGGTTCCCAAACCATGGGAGATGTGGGATTGTGAAAAGGGAGGCAGAAGCTGTGCATTATTACTATTATTATTAAGAAGAAGAAGAACAATGCCAGATGTGAGCATTAGGCACCTAGGCTTGTGCAGAAGGGCTGTCCATACCCAGGCATAGGGGAAATGGAGACAGCTGGTGAGCCTTAGCCACATGGGATGCTGCAGGGATTTATTCTAGAACCATCCAGGGCTCTCTTATTATTTGGGCCATTTCAGATGGAGGAAACCCCAAAAGATTTCCTGACCTTCTGGAACTTCTCTTTCTACAGAACTCAGGGAGACAAATTTGCAGAGGCTTCTAGCACCGCCCTGCAAAGAGTAAGAACGCTGCTGGAAATCAGACCATCATGCTTGTGGGTTAATTACTGGTGTCATGTCCATGAGCCATAACAGCACAGCTTTCAGGCCCCTAAGGAAACAAGATGGATATTAACAGATCCCCTTAGTGGTCTAGTGATACCCAAAATGACACAGATTATGCCACTTTGCAACATCGAAGCAGAGTCTTGAGTGGAAATCACTGATTCCTTTTGATGACATAGGTCATGTGAGAAACTCTTCAGAGACAACAGGTAACCTGCATGAGAATAAGGAATTTGAATAGTATAGAAATCAGTAGCCTGAAGTCATGTCTTTGCTCAGTTTATGTTACTTGTCCATCTTTGCTTTTCTTTCCCATTTCATCTTTGCACCTGTGATTTTTTTTTTATATTGACTAGACTTTTTTCTTAATTTTGACCTTATTCTATGTGCATTGTCTGTCCAAAATGAACTGAAAAATTGGGAGCACCTTTCATGTCTTTGTGGCAGATGGATGGATTAGAGGGGAGAGTTCCAAGAATCTGTGGGTTAAGAATTCAGAAAGACTAATTAGGAGTAACTCAGGACTGGAAGGGATTTTTGGAACCCTGGTGGATGATAGAGTTGGGGATCTTGTGATAAAAGAGGAGGGCAAAAGACTCAGAGATGGAGGAGAGTAAGGAATGGTGAGAATCAACAGTCATACTGACGGAAAAACTGGCTGAGAGCTTATGAGAAGCCATGAGCTCTGATTTCCTGGAAGTCATGGGGGGAAAAAACAACAACAGATGACATGGTAATTAGGGATGAGGTATGATGGGTGATGCTGCGAGACCAGGTGATTTTCAGAGAGATGGAACTCAGCAACAAAGACAGCAGTGCTTGGTGATGAAATTATAAGACATTAGGTTTGAGGAACTTCTCAGCCTTTGAAAAGCCAGGAGTCTAAACAGGTGGAAATGGCAGAGGAACTAAATGATTTCTTTGTTTCTATCTTCACCAAGAAGGTTAGTGCTGATTAGATGCCTGATGTAAGAAAAGGCAGTAAAGATGAGTACGATCAGAATACTCCTAAAATAGGGAAAGAATGGGTTAAAACTTACCCAGACAAGTTAGATGTCTTCAAGACACCAGGGCCTGATGATATGCACCCTAGAATACTCAAGGAGGTGACTCAGGAGATATTTGAGCCATTGGCTATTGTCTTTGAAAAATCATGGAAGACAGGAGAGATCCCAGAGAACTGGAAAAGAGCAATTGTAGTGCCCATCTATAGAAAGGAAAATGACAAGCCAGGGAGTTACAGACCGGTCAGCTCAACTTCTGTACCTGGAAAAATAATGGAGCAAATAGTTGAAGAGTCAATTAGCAAATATCTAGATGAGAATAAAGTGTTAAGTGACAGTCAGCATGGATTTGTCAAGAATAAATCATGTCACACAAACCTGGTAGTTTTCTATGACGGGGTAACAAGCCTTGTGAACAGAGGGGAAGTGGCAGCTGTTGCATATCTAGACCTTAGTAAGGGTTTTTATATGGTCTCACATCACCTTCTCATTTACAAACCTGGGAATTACAATCTAGATCAGTGGTCCTCAACCTTCCTAATGCCGCGACCCTTTAATACAGTTCCTCATGTTGTGGTGACCCCCAACCATAAAATTATTTATATATGTGTATTTATATATGTGTTTTCTGATGGTCTTAGGCGACTCCTGTGAAAGGGTCGTTCGACCCCCAAAGGGGTCCCGACCCACAGGTTGAGAACCACTGATCTAGATGGAGCTACTATAAGATGGGTCCAGTTCTGTACAATATTTTAATCAATGATTTAGATGATGGTATAGATGCTAATGATAATGATTTAGATGATATTCCCCTCCCAGAATCTGGTGGTGTGCTGTTGTGCCCCCCATCTCCACTCCTGAACCCCAATTTACCTCACTTAGCTAGGTTACCACTCACTCGTGAGTCAGTCCACACCTGTCTCCTGCATGTAATTGGTCCCAGGCCACGAGTGTGTGCTCTCTAGCCACTTAGGGGATGGTATCCCACTGTGCACCCCCTGCCCCCAGATACTACACCGAGAACTTTCATCCTACAGGGATCAGGACCCTTCCACAATCACTGTTAGGCTCATGGATTCTGGTTTGCCCTTTTATCAATGAAATGAGAATGCCCTGTTCTGCTCATTCATACCCTATAAAGGTCACACACCCTTAGATTTAAAAACAAACAAACAAAACTACTAGTTTATTGATTAGAATATGAATTCTTTCAAGTGAGCAGATAGCAAATCAATGCACAATCATTTAATAAAGGACTCAGGAGTTCCCACAGTCAAAGAAAAGACATAAGAAGCACGTTAACGATCATCGCAATCCAAGGTTACTCAAAAGTTTCTAGGATTCTATAACTTCAGCCAAATTGGGACAGAGCACTGTTGATTAACAAGGAGATATTCTTCCTGCCTCTTGTCATGTAGGTTCAAAGTCAGTGGTCCCAGGTGATCACATTCTGCAAATATATTTTCCTATTTTATCACGAAGCTCTTTGGTTTTGACCCCATAAATGATAGGGTTGAGCGTCGGGGGGATGACCACATAGAGGTTGGCGAAAATGATATGAACATGGGCACCGATGCTCTGACCAAACCTGTGTGCAAGGGAGGTAAAGATGGAAGAAGTATGAGACATCAATAACACACATATGTGAGCAGTGCAAGTGTTGAGGGCTTTTTGGTGGGCATTCTTGGAAGAGATTCTCAGGACGGCCCTGATGATCAAGGCGTAGGACAAGACAACAAGTGTCAGATCTAATCCGCTGACGAAAAGTACCACAAATAGTGAGTACGTCTGGTTGACTGTGGTGTTCCCACATGACAACTTCAGAACTGCCATGTGCTCACAGTACGTGTGGTGGATAACATGATTGGCGCAGAAGGGCAGCCTCCGCAGCAGCAAGGGGAGAGGCAGAATTAAGAGAACAGCTCGTATCAAACCCACTAGCCCTAGTTTACCAATCCGTGCATTGGTGAGGATGGTGGCATATCTCAGAGGGTCAGATATGGCGACGTAGCGATCGAAGGCCATTATCATGAGGACAGCTGAATGCATAACGGCTACCACATGAAAGAAGAACAACTGGGTGAGGCAGCCGTCCACAGTGATGTCTTTGAAATCAAACCAAAATATGCACAGTGCTTTTGGCATGACGCAGGTAGCCCCAGCAATGTCTGTGAGTGCCAGCATGCAGATCAGCAGGTACATGGGTTTGTGCAGGGTCTGCTCTTTGCTGACAACAAGAAGAACTGTTAAATTTGCCAAGAGGCAGAGGATGTAGAAAGTAGAGAAAGGGATGGAAATCCATATGTGGGCAGCTTCCAGCCCAGGGATGCCGTTTAGGAGAAATGTTGATGGGCCAGAGGAGGTGAGGTTGAAGGCTGCCATGTTTTAGTTGAAGCACCGATCAGGCTCAGAAATGGTTCTGGTAGCTGTTAAGAGAGAGAAGCACAGTGAAGGGGGGTTTGCACTGTGATAACAAATAGCACGGTAAATATTCTATACATTATAACAACCGAGAAAGAAGGGCGAGCAGTGAGGTTTGCAGTTTTTTCAGAGGGCAGAAAATTATTTAGGCCATAGACCACTAGAGAAGCCTCCTCACATAGAGACAAGTAAGTCCAGTGAATGAGAATCATGATGGGAGATGACGTTCACTGTCAATCAGTACAATATATATATCCATTGGAGGAAAAAGTGAACTCCTCAAACACCTAACGGAGTTTTAATGTATGTGAATGAACACAGGACAGGGACAAAGGAGGAGTGGGCTGGGGAATAATTGCACAAACAAGACGCCTTGAAATGAATTAGTTAATGCTTAGCCCGCCTCCAGTCTCTTTCAGTAGCACTGACCACCCTTCTCCAACAGGATATTGCAGAACTAGATGGGTTCAAGAAAGAGCAATGAGAAGATAAAGGGACAGGGGGAAACTCTCCCTGGGAGAGAAATGGAAAAGACTGGGATTGTTTTTTTTAGATTTGAGAAGAGTCAATACAATACTGACTGGTAGAGAGTATATCAAGAATGTGTTCTCCCTGTCTCTAACACAAGATCAAGAGGAAAGTCAATTAAACTGAAACATGGGAAATTCAAAAGTGAATAAAAGTGAATGCATTCTTAACTCAGGACCTAATTAGAGAGAGGAATTGACTGACACCAGATGAAATTGAGGTGAGAATCTAAGCAAGAATCATAAAGGTTTTGGACATTTAGATGGATAGTAAGAATCACCTGTTATGCTAATTACAGCTAAATAAATATCTTCAAAAACTAATATGCCTATGTTTTTCTGGGTATAAGCCAATCTCTGGTGTTAGGCATTAAGGTAACACCCTTATGAAGATCAGGAAACTAAACTGAATGGACCATAGATCTCATCCACATTGCAATTTCTCTCTTGGAAAGGAGTCAAGATTTCCCCATGTGAACAAGCATTATCATGCCAGACTAGGATATTCTGCTCTTTTACTACCCTTCTTCTTCTTTTTTTTTTTTTTTTTTTTTTTGACAACACTCATTACTGAAGGGACCCAGATGTCTCTGAGACATAAAGAACAGTGGTTTTGATATTCTGTCCCGTTAACTAACAAGGCTAAGTAGAGGAACCTATCAGCAAGTCAGCTACTAATGCTTATCATACTAGAATACGGATAAAGTCTGCAGATGCCATGGAAAATGGGGGACCATAAGTAATGAAGACAGGTCACTGATTTAGACTGATGTGGGCTGGCTGGTACCACGGGATGAAACAAACAATGTGTGTTCCAAGTAATCTGTGCAGACCCATAAGTCTAAGAACAATGTAAGTAGGTGCTGTTTACGCAATGAGAGAGTCTATTGGTGTCTGTTTTTGAATGTTAAAGATGGGTTTTGATACACCAAAATCTGCTCCGTGAAGAGGCACAAAAATGTTAAAAGATTAGTTCTGCATTACAGTCGTAAAGTCAAAGATCGCAATTTCGGGAGTTTAACTGAGATATAAAATGGATGTTTCTATAACAGCCACAACTACTCACATTGGGAGCAAATGTAACATAATAGACTTTCCAGGATACCATAGAAAGGTCTAAGTCCATCCAATGATGGGGCATTAAATTTAGACAAACATTTATTAAAAATAAACTGTACACTTTTAAAACAGAAAGAGTAATTAATCATTTGAGAAGTTTACCAACGGTTATAGCACATTCTCCGTAACTGTGAATTTCTGAACCAAGATTGGATATTTATCCCAGAGCTCTGTTCTAGGAATTCCTTCCGGGAAGGTTTCTGGGCTGTGCTCAATAGGAGATCAGACTAAATTGTCACATTGGTCTCTTGTGGTCTGGGGATCTGTGAATACCTCTTTGGAGCACACACAGGAGTCAGCTGCAGGCATTTTGCCTGTAAACTGGTGCCTGAACCTCCCTGAGCCTTTACTCCCCCCGACACTGCTGAAATTAGCCCCAGGACATAAAAGTCTCATGTGATTCTCAATGCTTTAAAAAGTAGATTGCAGGTGTACTTTCATACTGCTGAAGTATCCTGTGAGACATGGCCTGGATGAACATTTCAATGCGAAAAATACTGATGAGACCCCTTAAAATCACTGCCCTAAGTAATGTATGTACAACTGTCACCATTAATAGAGATGGCTAACCAATGATCCCAAAGAGTCCTGCATGTAGCATAAATGTCCCAGTAGCTCCCTGTCTCAGCCAGCGGCCAAAGGCTTCTGTACATGGCAGCTGTATTTATGTCACCACTGATATGACCTCAAATTGCTGAGTCTCAGTATAGAGTGTGCATATTTCTCAGCTTCATCACTGGTCCTGCTCTGCAGACCCAGAAGCCACAGAGAATAGGTTTGGAGAGCCCTGAACTCTGGCAGAGGAAGAGTTCTGGGTAGTATGAGGTGGCTTAGAGGTTGTGAAACATAGAGAAGACCTTGGCTCTCAGCAGGTGTGGTCTTAGTTACTCTGAGGCCCTGGGGAAAGTCAATGCCAAGAGTGGGGTCTCCATCCTTGACTTTCTCCCCAGGTCCTGCCAGCTCCCCTGCCCTGCCCTCCGGCAACACCCCCAGGCCTCACATAAGGCCCCAACACTGCCTCTGCCTGGGCCTCATTACTGCCCCCTTCATCACACCCTTCAAGCCTCACTACCAGCCCCTGCCACCTCCTTCCTGAGCCTCACCACGCGACCTCTGCTGCCTTCCACTCAGGCCTCCTCAATGCCCCCCCTCCATCTCATGACAGCTCCCCTGCTGCATCCCCCAGCTGTCTCCACATGCTTCCCCAACCCTCTTACTTCCTCATGGCCCCCACCTCACCTGGCTGTCTGGACCTGCTCCCTGGCCTTTCTGCCACCACCCTGGCCCATATATGAGTGGGCGCCAGGTGAGCAGTCGGCAGATTTACTACCAGTCCCAGCCTGACCCACCTCCAGGAATACACCCTACCTCTAAGGGCAGGACCCTGGGCAATTTCCCATGATGCCCCAGAGCTAAGACTGCCTACATGTCTTCTTTGGAAATGGTGCAGCTGGGGGTGGGGAAGGAGATGATCTACACATTCTATTGGGTGCCATAGTCAACTGAACCAGATGACGACCAAACACACGTGTTTTTTTATTGTGCTCAGATGCCTGCAGTTGTATAATTTAGCATTCAAGAACATTAAAAAAATTACAAACAAAAACAATTAAAGGTTGTGACGCCCAGTCTGCAATTCTAAGCTTGTTAGGGGATATAGGCCCTGAGACCAGCCCAGACACACTTGTGACCAGGAAAGCTCCCGTCACTAGCCTGGAAACAACAATCAGAAAGAACTCTAGATTTCAGTAGTGCTGTCCGTCTGTCCGTGTACCCCCCACTTGCTCTCCCCACAGCCTCGAGCCCTCCCACACAGTGACACAGTGATCCAACAGGCCAACAGCAGCTGCTAGACACACCACACAGTGACAGCTCCTAGAAATACCTACACAGCCCAGGTTAACTCTGTGTCTGTCTGCTGTGAGAAAATGGGGGGATGGAGGAGGAGCAGCCTACACAGCCTGTTTGGGGAATGAAGGGAACCCCAGCAGCAGCTCGGGATTTGCAGAGAAAGAGAGAGGGCCAGACCCAAGAGGAAGGTAGAGAGGATTTGGAGATTAAAAGGAGCCAGCCAGTAACTCTGCCTCAAAATGACCCAAAGCTTTAGCATATCCCTGCCAGTTAGAAACCCCAAAACAATCTCCTGATGTTTCTTTTCCATTCTGGCAATTGCTGAAGTTGGCAAGCGGCAGTTGTGGAACTGGTCACAGGAGGAGGGATGGGCTGGATGCAGGAAGGTGTCAGAGAGAATACACTTCAGTGTCTCCAGATTATACTACAGTCTGAGTCACCTCTGGCCCTGGGAGATTACAGGAGGCCTTGTTACATCTCTTTGGGGTGTGAATTAGGCAGGATGTCCATTGCCTATTTAGTCCTGTTTCAAGACTCTGCACCACTGAGAACTGGCTACTGCACATGCAACCCCTACACCCACACACACACTGTGCATTCTTTGAGCTCCCTCAGTGAGATCCCGTCCCTGTCTGGTTTCCTCTAAGTCTGACATGTGCTTTCAGTTTTACTGCATATTGGTGCTTTCCGTCCTCTCCAGAACCAGATGCACAGAGGAACACAGAGAGCAGCTCCCATTACCCCAAAATTCATTTGAACCCCTAAGCTGTTACTTAAAGAGTCCAATTACTTTCCTGTCAGTTCTTCTCTGGCCCAGAAGAGCTCAGCCATCCTTGGAGCATTCTCACTGAAGTCACTGGAGTGTCATGGTTGGTGAAAATCAGGCCATTTATTCAAGTCCCTACATTTGGATTTAGAGTGAAACCCTGGCCCTGACAGGAGTCTGGCCATTGATCCCAGTCAAACCAAGAATTCACACTTAAGGTGGAAATTTAGGTTCAGTCCTGTGGTTATGATAGCTTGAGGCCCTGGAAGAGCGAGAGCTATTCTCTTTGGGTGCAGAAAGTCTGAAAGAAGACCCCCAGGTCTATTTGGCATCCTGAGATTGGGCATAAATGATGCGGATTTCAAACATAGGAACCCTGATTTTTCTTTCAGTAATGCCACTGTTAATGTAGAGCGATCCCCTTAAGGCAGATTGTGAGAGCGGAATCCAGCCACAGAATAAAACCCTCTGTGAAAATGTTGATGGTAAAATCTCTCATATCACCCCTGTGCACTTCAGTGGTTTTGCCTACACTTCTTAACATGGTAGTAAAACTGCTGATTAGAGAAAACTTAGAGAACCGGGGGAGGGGGGGGGGGGAACCCTCCAAACTCATAGCCCAAATAAAGGAAGATAGTGAGACAGGGAGAAGGATACAGTGTGAGAAAAGGAAACTATCTAAAAACAAATCTGTGTCCAAAATATTTAGAATAAATTGTTAATTCCAATTTTGCCAGCTACATTTTTTGGTGTTTCTGGCTATACTAAACAATTCAGTTCTCCGTACTGGAGAATTCCTTCCCAGACTGTTCTTCACTTGAACAGTGTCTGACTCTTTAGCACTAACATTGTTACAGAAACAGGCAACTCACCAGAATCCCATGCAGCACAGGGAAAGCTGCAACCTGTCACCTCAAAATCAGTGCATGAATCTCACGTTTGACACTTGCAGGGCTGGGCAGGGACTTATATGATTTCCCTAGACAGTCCCTAAGGATTCGCATGTTGGTCAGGAATCCGGGACAATTCCCTGAGCTCTGTGTGTAATCAGAATTGGCAAAAATAGACCCTGGAGAATTTCAGCCTCAGAGCCTCCCCCAGGAATGCAGAAATGATTCAATGATAACAGAGGCTCAGACGATCAGGGCAAAGTGAGTCTTGCAGACTTGCTAGAGTGGCCCTGCACTGAGAAAACTGAGAGAGAAAAAAAGAGCCAAGAGTTAGATGTGTTCATTTATCTCTCAGCCTTTCCATGCTTGTTCACATTTTCAAGGGTTAGGGTTGGGGTTGCTACCCTGTGCTGGTGAGTCTTGCACTGAATCCCTGAGACCGTGTTGAGCACATGGGCAGGCTCTCGTGCATCCTTGTTTCAAATATAGGATTTCCACCCTAAGTAACAATAGCTTCCATCTGGGAGCCTTTGTCCGGCTGAAGGCAATCCAGATCGTAGCAGTTCACTCAGAATCCCCTCAGGGTGCAATATCTTGCCTTGGTGAAATGCAACATTGGGAGCCTCCTTCAGTGATCAACACCTGCCCTGAAGCCTGGGGACTTACGGTTTTTGTCCCTTTATCCCACCTAGGGTAATTGCCCAGGCTGTCATTGGGGTAGGAAGGGTGGGGGGAGATGATCAGAGGCGAGTTTGTTTCCCACACAGTAGGGAACCCCACCTTTACCCAAATTCATAGGGCTGAAGGCATAATCTCGTAAAGACACCCCCACTCTTTCCAAGTAAGTAGGGCTCTGTGGGAAAGGTTCCTTCTCTTCCCAATTTACAGTCTAGGGCTCAGGATAACCTGTGTTGTAACCTGGCTAATTTAAGTACCCAACTTTTCCCAGTCCGTAGGTCTCCGGATGTCAATCTCAGTAGGTTTGCATGATCTTTTAACAATGAAAGAGCCTTACACAATAATATTCTTATTCTCTTAATTAACCATCACCAAAACAGTATATGCACACTAAACATGCAATGTTCACCACTGGATTGCCATCGGGATACTGCACATTTCACCCTGAACGCTCTGTGTTACTCCCCCAATCAGTCCAACCACATTTCGGCAGCCAGTTCTCCCCCTCCAGGCTCCCCACCACTTCTGCTAATATCCCCAATCCAGTCTTGTGGAAACTGTATTTAGCCTACAGCTTTGAGTGTCTCCTTGTCTCAATTTCATTTGCTTCTCAACATTGATGCTACCTTGTCCTACCAGCCATAAAATATGGCTGTGAGGAATTGTCTAGCTCCCTGGTAAAATATATAAAGAACTGCTGTATGCATTTTTTCTGAAGGTGTTTGTGTAAATCTTTCCCAATGCATTGGTGAATGAATCATTTAGTGTTATCTGTGTGGCTGGATTCTCTGGAAAAGAATCCCCTTTGTTTAACACGTCTGAGAGGGGCAGTTGTGTCAAACCATTGTGTCCTTAATGTTTAGGAATTTTCCAGCTACAATGGGCCAAGGGAGTAAACTGATGAGCCATTGAGGACACAATGGGCCCATATCAGCTGGCACATTCCGTATCATTAAGGAGACAATGGTTTGACACAGACGCCTCTCTCAGACATTTCCATGAAATCACACAAGTTAAAGTACAGATAGAACACCAAATTCCTAACTAAATTATCTTCTAATAGAAATACAATTCCTAGACATAAACTATATAATCATTCCCAGCAAATTACTACCTTACTTCTATTGATACCAAACATGACATAGCTCCTATGGGGTCAAATTCCAAAGGGGTAGCCGTGTTAGTCTATTGTAGAAAAAAGCGTCTGACGAACTGGGATTTTCTCCCACGAAAGCTCATGCGATAAATAAATCTGTTAGTCTTTAAAAGTGCCACAGGACTCTGTTGTCATAGCTCCTATGGATTAGAGAACATTTAGGATATATGAATAGAAAATAATATCCTAAATGCTTCCCTAAATCCAGACAGCATCACACAGGCTCTTCCCTGCCCTTTGGGGGGCACGCCAAGCTCCCCCCTGTACCCTCCCCTGGCAGGGAGGGCATTGGTGTAGTCCTGGGGTAGCCCTAAGTTGACTTAGGGCTACCCCTTGTCTACACTGGCTTAATTCGACTTTAAAAAGCCGAATTAAGTCTTAGGTCGAGTAAAAAGCAGGTTTAATAAAGTTGACTTAATTTTCATTCTCGACTTTATTTTCCTTAAGTCGACTTAAGCAAGCTGCTTAAGTCGACTTAAGCAAAGTGTAGTGTAGACACAGGGTAAATTAAGTCAACTTAAGCAACCTTAAGTCGACTTAATTTACCAGTGTAGACGCAGCCGGAGTCAGGAGTTCCCACAGTCAAAGAAAGACATAAGACGCACGCTAACGATCATCATGGTCCACGATTACTCAAAAGAACTGGTTAAATGATGGTTTAGCAGCCAGCCTCTGCCTATCCCTAGGCAGGGCCCAATCTTTCTTGCAGATGTTTCAAAATGGAGAATCTCCGGCAATAACCCCCATCAGTTCCAAGTGTCTGTATGTGTTTTTAGATGTTTCTGCCCCCAACCTCTTCCTGCGCTGAGGTGCTACAGGCATTTAGGTAGCACATTGTCCTTGTTATCTTCTCTGGAAATCTGCTTGAAACACTGTTTATATGCTGCTGCCAGACAGCTCTGATTGCTTCCCTCGCCACCCTGAGCAACGGGACATGCCTGGGCACATGCTTCACATTGGTATACATATATGATGCTGCAGAAGACATGATATCCTAGAAATAATACAGAACATGTTATGAGCCTCCATAAAGGACCCCTTTCCTGGCATATGTGGCAAGAAGCCATGAAATTACATTGCAAAAGTGAACAGGAGGTTTACACAGATAATAGCCTAGGTTATGTCTACACTTGCACTTTTAAGTTGACTTAGTGTGTCTACACTTAAAATTAAAGTCGACTTAAAGGAGAACTTACAAAGTCGACCTAGAGCGTCCACACTGGATGCTCTAGGTCGACTTTGTAAGGTTAGGGGGACCTTGGATAGGTCCACAGTGGTGGGGGGAGCACCCCCCTGTGTACAATGGAGCAAAGGGGGACAGGGACCCTGGCAGGGCAAAGCCCTGTGTGTGACACTGTCTGGATTTAGGGAAGCATTTATGATATTATTTTCTATGGATATCTCATAAATGCTATAATCCATAGGAACTATGTCATGTTTGGTATCAGTAGAAAGGTAGTAATTTGCTGGGAATGATTATATAGTTTATATCTAGGAATTCTATTTTGATTAGAAGTTAAGAATTTGATGTTATATCCATACTTTTACTTGTGTCATTCTGGAGGAATGTCTTAGATGGGAGGGTGTGAACAACCATTGTCTCCCTAATGTTTAGGAATTTTCCAAGTAGAATGGTCCCAGGGAGTATCCTGATGAGCCATTGACGACATAAAGAATACAATCATTGTATCCTTAATGGCTCATCAGTTTACTCCCTGGGACCATATCACCTGGCAAATTCCTAAACATTAGGGAGACAATGGTTGTTCACACCCTCCCGTCTAAGACTTTTCTCCAGAAGGACACAAGTTAAAGTATGGATATAACATCAAATTCTTAACTTCAAATCTAAATAGAATTCCTAGATATAAACTATATAATCATTCCCAGAAAATTACTACCTTTCTATTGATACCAAACATGACATAGTTCCTATGGATTATAGCATTTTTGAGATATCCATAGAAAATAATATCATAAATGCTTCCCTAAATCCAGACAGTGTCACACTGTGTCCACATGCCCTGCCCTTTGGGGGGCATGCCAGGATCCCTCTGTGCCCCCCCCCCGGCAGGGAGGGCATTGGTGTAGTCCTGGGGTAGCTCTAAGTCGACTTAGGGCTACCCCAGGGCTACACTGGCTTAATTCGACTTTAGAAAGTCGAATTAAGCCTTAGGTCGAGTAGAAAGGTGGTTTAATAAAGTCGACTTAATTTTGATTAAGTCAAGTTTATTTTCCTTAAGTCGACTTAAGCAAGCAAGCTGCTTAAGTCGACTTGAGCAAAGTGTAGTGTAGACGAAGGGCACATTAAGTCGACTTAAGCCATGCTTAAGTTGACTTAATTTACCAGTGTAGACACAGCCCTATTGTGCTTCACATGACTGATGGCATAGAGAGTACACTTATAAAGTTTGCAGATGATACCAAGATGGGAGGGGTTGCAAGTGCTTTGGAGGACAGGATCACAATTCAAAAGGATTTGGACAAACTGGTGAAATGGTCTGAAGTAAATAGGTTGAAATCCAATAAATCCAAATGTAAAGTACTACACTTAAGAAAGAACAATCCATGTCGCAGGTGCAAAATGGGAAATGACTGCCCAGGAAGGAATAGTGCAGAAAGGGATCTGGGTGTCATAGTGGACCACTGAGGCAATAGGAGAAAAAAACAGTATCACATCCAGAAAGCTTACTGCCTATGTCTATATTAGAAATTTAGGTCGACTTAAGGAGGCTTAAATCAACCTAAATTATTCCCTGTGTACACCAGTCTTTCATTAAGTCGAGGTAAGAAATTCCTGAAGTCGACTTAATGAAAGCTTAAGTCGACTCCTTAAACCGACTTAAGGACCGTATGTACATGAAGTAACCCTTAAGTTGACTTTATTAAATCGACTTAAGGATGGTTACGTCAACTTAACAAAGTGGACTAAGTTGATTTAAAGTTAAGTTGACTTAGTCCACTTCGTTAAGTCGACTTAATAAGGTCAACTTTATGTTGACTTAAAGCCAACGTTATTAAGTCGACTTAACAAAGTCAACCTAACTTTTTCTAGTGTAGATATAGCCACTGTGTCTAACAATACTGTTCCATGCTGCATTGCGGAGACGCCCACTGATGTAAAAGCACAGCTCCTAGGCTATGTCTACACAAGCAATTTAAGGTTGACTTAAGGAGGCTTAAGTCGACTTTAATTAAGCCGTGTCCACACTAGGCTTTCATTAAGTTGACTTAAGAAAATCCTTAAATCGACTTAATGAAAGCTTAAGTCAACTTAATAACTACCACTCATTAAGTCGACTTAAGCCTCCTTAGTCAAATTCCAAAGGGGTAGCCGTGTTAGTCTATTGTACAATAACAACAGAGTCCTGTGGCACTTTTAAAGACTAACAGATTTATTTATCGCATGAGCCTCCTTAGATGGACTTAATCCTTCCTTAGGTGGACCTAAGCCCACTGTGGACGCATAATCCACTTTGTTAAGTTGACCTAAGGGCAGTTAAGTCGACCTAACAAAGTCAGATGCTTCATCCTCTCACAGTTAAACGTCCACCTCTGGGGTGTTACCCATCAGAGGGTTTGGTTGGACGAGGGTTCTTTTGGCCATAGGGATAATAGCCCTACTTTTATCCTTCGGTGACTGAGTGGAGGCCTTCGTTGTTACATCAGAGGTAGGAGAAATACATAATAGAGGGTTGGACTAACCCAGACGAACATTAAGGGAACTGAATATTGCCCCCATAAGGGAAATAGTGTAAATGAGAGGGGGGCAAAGGAGATTAATATTGACAGGGGAAATATCAAAGAAATCAGGAGAGTTATGAATAAAAAGCTTTTAATTTTAATTACTATGGTTACAATGGGTCTTAAGTGCTCTTTGCAAGGAATTAATTAAGCAAGTTTCAAAAATCATATGATTGTGGTGTTACACTGTTTTACTGTTATGCTGCAGCAAGTCTTAAAGACAGAAATTCAGAAATAAATGCGCATTGAAGGTTTAATTGCTAAAGCTGTCCTTATTACCCTGCTATTGCCCCTACCTTTAAAGGGGATTGCAGTCTAACCTACACTGCTATTGCCCCTACCTTTAAAGGGGATTGCAGTCTAACCTACCTGTACTCCCAGGCTGGGGTGCTAAACTACTTGGTCCCTAACCTTATACCTATCCCCCCGTACCCTCGGGGACCAGGGTGCTAAACTACTTTAGCCCTTACACCAGGACTCGGGGTGCTAAAAACTTCAGTTACTGTTTCATATACCTGTAGCTACCTTTGAACCAGCCTTCACCGAGGTCTGTTGCAGTTTCTTAATACTCACCGAACTCTTACCGACGGGTCAGCTTCGTCACTCACAGGGAATGGGCTCTGACCTTTCTTGGGCAGCCTCTCACCAACGTGTCAGTTCCTCATTCACGAGGAATGGGTCCTGACCTATCTCTGGCTACGGATGGAGGCCACTTTCTATCCTTCGGGGCATCTTGCCTCTACCATGCCCTACTGCCCGTCTTTGCAGTCTTTGGGGTTGCTATTTATGGGGTTTTAGCCCCCTCGCTCCCCTCCTGCTTTGCCCTTGTGGTTTTTTGTTTTTACACAATTTTGCTGGGAACTCACGAGCTAGTTCTCATCAAGGAAAAAGGGAAGTCCAAGTGTAACCCATATGCCTGAAAAGGCTATCTCTTGAGAGACCTGCTGAGGGTGGGTTACTGTTGTTGGGCAGATTAGTGACCCACAACTGGAAACTTCCAGAGGCAGGGTGTGGTAGCAATTTGAGCATGCTCCACAGTGTACCCTGCTGGTGTGATGTGAGGTTGTCAATCAGATGACTGGAGAGCAGCAGCCTGAGCAGACAGCAGGCAGGAGCTGCCTTGAGGGGAGACCATGTGCTCAGTGTTCTGGAGAGGAGCTGAGCCAGGAGTGAACAAGATGTTTTCTCCATGTAAAGGAGTCATTTGCACCAGACCTTGCAGACATGCATATGGGACTGAGGGCTGGTTGCAGAGAAGAAGAGAAAGCCTGCATGTAATGCCACAGAGGATCCCAGCAAAGAAAGAAGAGGACAGCTATTTCTTGCCACTCAAGCTTCCACACTGGAACAGAGACTGTAGCTGAGAGTTGGGTGAACTCCACACAGACTTTGGGACTCTTGGGTATCTTTCATGCAAGGGATTGTTCTTGGTTAATTGTAGTTTGTTTTCTTAGGATAAGGTTCATTTAGTTAGTAGTTAATAAAGTTCATTGTTATGTTTATTGTAGTAGTATTTTAATGTGTGAGTGTAGCTCTGAGCAAGCTTCGCCGTGAGTCCTGTGCAGACTGGATCCTGGGTCTCCAGCTGCTTTCCCCATAGGGGTTGGGATTGATTTCTGTGGGGCACTGGAGAAGGGCAACTAAATGAATTTAGCCCACCCAAAGGTTACACAAGTTCTTCTGAACGGTAAATGATTGCAAATTTGTCTTTGGGAAGCAGCTTTTGCAAAGCAGTTCTTGTAAACTAGTTGCCACAAGACAATTAAATTAAAAATCATTTCAATTAATTTTTCAGAGTAACGCCTGAGTTCTTGGTATAGGTCCTGGTGAGTTGTTATGTTTAGGCCTTTGAAGATTGGTTCAGACTTGGGCCTATTCTTACTATAAGCTATACTATTACTAATAAGCACACAAAAACCCCTTATCTAAACCCACTTTCTACACTTCACAGCTACTGATGTATATTCATTTTGCTACACAAATAGAATTAAGAGAAATTTCTGTTTTGCGCTCCACTTCCACCACAAACAAATGGTAAAGAGCCTTTGAAACTATGAAATAATTTTGTTGGAGACACAGACCTTGACTGGGGACATTGTTTTGGAATTTGCCACATTGGAGCATGGTCTGCGACACAATGGCATAATGGGCTTGTGACAAGGGTTCAAGAAGTGACTGGTACAGCAACCGGGATTAATTGTATCAGCCACAAAAAAGCATTGGTTCCTAAGAAGATACCAGATGTTCTTTCAGTTGCAATAAAACTGATCAGCTCTATAAAGTCACAAACAGAGAAGAATTGATCGGGGAAGTAGAAGTAAATGGCAACCTGGGCAGCAGCGACCATGAGACGGTAGAGTTCAGGATCCTGATCAATGGAAGGAAGGAAAGAAGCAGAACACACACCCTGGACTTCAGAAAAGCAGATTTTGGCTCCCTTAGGGAGCTGATGGGCAGGGTCCCATGGGAAGCTGATCTGAAGGGGAAAGGTGTCCAAGACAGCTGGCTGTATTTTAAAGAAACCCTGTTAAAGGCACAGGAAGATAACATTCCGATGTGCAGAAAGAACAGCAAATGTGGACGGTGACCAGCGTGGCTTAGCAGGGAACTCTGCGGGGAGCTGAAACATAAAAGGGAAGCTTACAAGAAGTGGAAGCTTGGACAGATGACAAGGGAGGCGTATAAAGATATTGCTCGGGACTGCAGGGATCAAATCAGAAAGGCCAAAGGACAATTGGAGTTGCAGCTAGCAAGAGATGTGAAGGATAACAGAAAGGGATTCTATAAGTATATCAGCAACAAGAAAAGGATCAGAGGTGGTGTAGGTCCCTTACTGAATGGGGCA
>ML688418.1:0-23164 GCA_007922175.1 Pelusios castaneus
TTAATTTACAAGTGTAGACACAGCCCCTGTGATTAACCAGTACAGCCAGGGCATTTTCCTCTTCTGTCACTTCCAACTAATGTATCCCCAGCTTATTGGAAGAATTCTTGTTATTAGTCCCTAAATTCATGACCTTGCACTTTCCATTATTAATTTTCATCCTTTTCCTAATACTCCAGTTTACAAGGTCATCCAGATCTACCTGTATGACATTCCGATCCTTCTCTATATTGGCAATACTTCCCTATTTCCTGTCATCTGCAAACTTAATTAGAACATTCCCACTTTTTGTGCCAAGATCAGTAATAAAAAGGTTAAATAAGATTGGTCCCAAGACAATCCCTGAGGAACTCCACTAGTAACCTCCCCCCAGCTTGACAGTTCACCTTTCAGTATGACCTGCTATAGATTCCCCTTTAACCAGTTCCTTATCTACCTTACTGTATTCATATTAATCCCCATATTTTCTAATTTAACTAATAATTCCCTATATCAAATACCTTCCTGAAATCTAAGTACATTAGGTCCACTGCATTCCCTTTGTCTAAAAAAATCTGTTCTCTTCTCAAAAAAGGAGATCAGGTTGGTCTGGCATGATCTAGCTTTTGTAAAGCCATGTTATATTTTATCCCAATTACCGTTAACCTCAATATCCTTTAGTACTTTCTCTTGCAAAATTTTTTGCAAGACCTTGCATATTACTGAGGTCAAACTAACAGGCCTGTAGTTACCCAGATCACTTTTATTCCCTTTCTAAAAAATAGGAACTATATTAGCAATTCTCCAGTCAGGCAGTACAACCCCCAAGTTTACAGATTCATTCAAAATCCTTGCTAATGTTGCCTTCTTTACTGCTTCAATGACCTGTAATTAGCAGTAGCCCTCTGGAAAATGCACTTCAAAGGGTAACCAAACTATAAAAGTGAGGGGAAAACAGACCCCCAACTCATCTGTCCCTATTCATCTCTCTCTTTTCCACCTACAAAAACAAAAGAAACAACCTATGGACTTGGGAGCAGATTCTGAGCTGAAATTTGGTCTGCCCTGGTGAGGGAAGCATGTGGTAAGGACTTCACCTTGAACCAAGTCTAGCTGTTAAGTTTAGAAAGTTTATCTTTATTTTTTGTGTAACGATTTCTGACTTTAATGCTTCGTTATTTGTACTCACTTAAAATCTTTCTCCTTGCAGTTAAATAAATTTGTTTTATTCTTTAATTAAAACGAGTCTCGTGTGGTGAGTTGTTTGGGGGACTCCATTTAAGGTATCAGGCTGTCATATGTTGATCCTCATGGAGGGGTACCAGACCTAATATATCTGGACTATCCCAGAGAGGGCTGAATAGGGCAGAACACACAACTGGAAAAAAAATCCAGGACTGTGACAATGTTGGAGTCACTCTGCAAGTAGTAACCAAGGTTCCTGGAAGCCAGAATGTGTTGCTGACAGGCTGTGGGGGTCAGAGCTGCTGACTCAGAGCTGTGGCTACACACCAACACTCAGGGTGTGACCGTCATGTTCTTTGACTGTTTGTGTGGAACCCAGATTGAGAGTTACAGCAGCAAAGCACTCTGAAGCACCCCTACTTGCAGGTTAAGGGTGACACAGCCCTTCACTGGCCTGAACTGCACCCTGACGTCCTAACAACCTATCACAGTGTTTCCCAAAGTGCAAAGTGTGCCCTTTGTGAGGGGATACATGAAGGTTTAGCCAGGGGCAGGGGCCTGGAAGACTACATTTGGGTTTTTAAGGTTGCCGAAGGAGACCTTAGCTTTCAAATGCTTGGGAAACGCAGGCTCCTAGAGCTTCCTTATAAGTCTCCCATCTATGTATTAGTCAGGCTTGTCCCTGCAAGAAGTAATGAAGTTAGTCATGTTATATGGCTTAGGGCAATCTTCGCTCTCCATTGCTCCTCAAGAAGAAAAGCCTCCAACCTGCAAACCAGTGTACATGTGGGGGATATGAAATGAGGCCCAAGAGGCACACTGCAGTCACAGTGGAAGAGGTGCGGCACAGCCACCTCCCTTGCTGACACCAGCCATTCAGAATGTTGTCAAAGTGGTGCAGAAGAAACAAAATCCCCTTTCAGATCCAGCCCTCAGATGAGATTCCAGCTGGCAGATGCTGGTGGAATAGAAGATTTCAGTCCCTGGAATCCAGTTCAGAGTGGAGGGCTTCACTTACCCTTTTGCCTTTTCTGAGGTTAGTGGTGTGGTCCAATGCTCTTTGGGAAATACCATCTGGGATGAAACCATAGCAGAATCCTATTAGGGGAGATGAAGGAGGGTAAAAAATAGATCATGTGTTTTGTGGATTCCTGCATTTAAGCAGATGAGGCTAACATCAAAGAAGACACAACACGGATCCCATACGGTCTTCCCAATAGCCCTTTCCTTCTGTCATTAAATATGGCACATATAATAACCTTCACAAGAGCTGCAAATATCTATTTTCTAAGTTCTATCACTGCCCCTATTAGCAACATATTTTCCTTTAGCTCACACAAGTGTCCTGGCAATGTCCTTGTGTGCACATTAACGCCTGTAACTCCTAGCACAGTTACCTCTGGCCTACCCATCCAGGGTGAAATCTGCAAAAGCTGTGCTTCAGAATTAGATTTTGGGAAACTGGCTTGGTAAAGGAACAAACCCCTTCTCTGCACCAGTGAGTAAAAAGACATGTGTGGCTCCCAGCTTCTTTCTGTCTGCTTTAATGAAGATATATGGCTCTTAGAGAAGGAAAAGTCTGTGGTGTCATATTTTGCTAGAGGTTATATTTTGGTATGTCATTGACAGGGCTTCCTCCCAAGGAGAAATCTCTGGCCCACCATCTCCCTGTCCGCCCATCCCATAACCTCTTTCTCTTGCTTTGGAAGGAAATTGAAAATGTGGTACCCAAGATCACTAGATATCTGTCGGTGGCCTCTGTGGCAATTGGCTGTTTAGGAGGCTGGCACCAAATACAGCAAAGCAGCAATATTTCAAATTGGTGTGCCTGAGTTGAACAGAGTTTAAGGAATCAGAGAGCTGCACCCAGTGGGCCCTCTTGGTCACAGGATTCTCTGAGCCGAATGCCGGTTGTGGGGCCCAGCTGGACACAACGTCCCAAAAAACAAAGAGCAACCTCAGGGGGAAAGTGTCCTATGGACACAGCATCGTTCAGGGCAGGATGCAGCCAGGTAGACACGTGGAACAGGGCATCCGAGGGGCAAGGAGCATCTGGGGTGGGGCACATTCAACAGGGCAGGGAACATCCAGGGGGGAGGCATGGCATCCCGGGGAGCAGCCGAGGAGAGGACAGTGCATGGATGGAGTGTTACAGAGAGCAGTCAGCCAACCATAGAGAAAACACATGACACAGCAAAAATGGAAATATTATATGAAAAATCCTTCATCTCTCTCTCTCTCACCTCTAGCAGCTAGATACTGCCTCTTGTATACTGCTGCCTGAGGCACTGCCTATGTGGCCTGTGACGGGCTGGCAGCACACCCTGCTGGACAGGTACCTGCTGGTGGTGTTATTGGGGAATTATTCAAGTGGTTCCCCCATCTGCAGCCTGTGCTCCATCACTCTCATCCAGCTACTTAGCCCTCTAGCTGGGCCCCTGTCCATATACCCCACTTCTGGGGAAGGTTTTCCTGTCCAGTCTTTGCTGCTCTCTAGTATGTGGCCAACCTGAGTGCACCACCACTCCACTGGCAGGCTGGGGGAGACAAGGAGGGACCTGCACCCACCTCCTTCTTCAGGCCCCAGTTCAGGGATCCTGTGTGCAGCAACCTCTGCATCACTGTTCCCTTTCAGTCAATTCCCTGCGCTGCTTCCCCAGTACCTGATCAGCCCATGGATCAAGGCTCTGGCTCTCATTGCGTCCCAGCAGTCAGCCACTATACTGCTCAGGATGCTGACCCTCCAGCCAGCCTTCCAGCTCAAGCTCCTCTGGGAAACTGCCTGCTCTGCCTCTGCAGCTCCCTTTTATACAGAGCTTCTGGCCCCTGATTGGCTCTCCTGCTATGCTTGCCCATTGGCTGTGCTCCCAGGGCCCTTTTTAACATCATCCTGGCCAGTGCGGGGCAGCTGCCCCATCACAGGCCCATACCAGAAAATAAACATGGTACTATTCTAACCCCTCCCAGCCCAGACTCACTGCTATTGCCCAGGTGAATACAGTCAGCAGGCACGGTATTATGTTCCAGCATGGCATGTGTGATCAAATTATGCTGTCTGTGCACTAAGTGCCTCTGCACAACAGGGAGAGAGGATTCACCAAGAGTACCAGAGAGAATAAGAAACATTTCCTGTGAAGAGCTGGTACTGATGGTGATGTAATGATAAAGCAACAGCACGGGAGGAAAATCGACCCATTCAACAGATCTCTAAAATGAATTCTATCAGGAAGAGTCAGCTAGCACCTACCATCCTAGGCACAATCCGTGGTGCTTAGCTCCCGCTACCTCCCACACAATCTCTGTTTATAGCATGTGCTAATAAAATAACACTGCAAGTAAAATCCACTAGCAATGAATTAATTTGGGAGCGCCAATATGAATGAACAGCCAAAGAAAGCACAGATGGTCATGTAAGGCACAAGCTTGGATGTCACAAGACCTTGGATCTTTCAGGCTCTGTGAATGACCTGTTGCACATCCTTATAAATCACCTTCCCACTATGTGCCACACTTTTCTGATCTGTAAAATGAGGATCATACTCATCTCTCACTTAGGGGTGATATGAATCTTAATGAGTTTGCAAAGGAATTTGAGATCCCTACATGGAAAGTGGTCTAGGGCAGCGGTTCTCAACCACTGTGTTGGGACACATTACTGTGTCGCCACACAGCGGTAAGTGTGTCGCAAAGAGCTGGGGTGGGAGAAGGAGGACTGGCTTTGGCCTGGGTCTGGGGGGAAGGCCTGGTGCATCCAGTAGGGTTGCACACACTGCCAAGCATGTTGCAACCTACAAAAGGTTGAGAACCACTGGCCTAGCTGTGGAGGATCTTCTGGCTCTGTCCCATGCTTGGGCCACTCACCATGCTGCTTGATTCAGCTGGGATGTGGCAGTTTTGCTTGCCAATGATTTTAAGGATGCACTTGCTCTATACATATGTGTGCATGAGCGTGTGTGCAACATCCAGCATACTTTCCAACCCCCTCCCCCCATAGCTCACTTGAGGGGGGAGCTGGTATGTCCTGTAGTGTTGGGCACACCACCAAGCATGTCACAACCCACAAAAGATTGAGAACCCCTGGTCTAGAGTGTACTAACATATCAAAGGGTATGTCTACACCAGAAAAAGTTAAGTCGACTTTGTTAAGATGACTTAAAGTTAAGTCAACTTAGTCCACTTTGTTAAGTCGACCTAACTGCCCTTAAGTTGACTTAATAAAGTCGACTTAAGGGTTACTCTCTGTCTACACCGTTCTTAAGTCGACTTAAGGAATCAACTTAAAGCTTACGTTGACCTAATGGGCAGTTGTTAGTAGGTCGACTTAAGCTTTCATTAAGTCGACTTAAGGAACTTGTTAAGTCAAATTAATGGAAGTCAGGTGTAGACATGGAGTAATTTGGGTCAACTTAAGGGTCCTCAAGTCGACCTAAATTGCTAGTGTAGATATACCAAAGAGCTTTACCATATCTCCTACCAAAAACAAATTGACTGAGCAGATAGAGAGTCTGGGACTGATGTACATGTTATAGGCATCATGCTACATTTTAAGGAAAATGATGTGTTCTTGCTGCCTGTTATTTACACAGTGATTAATGAAGAACTTCTTGGTTCACGATGGTTATTTCTAATAGGTTTCTACAGCAGAAAGTAAGAAATTTAGTCCTGAAAGCTCTTCCCAGGCCAACCTCCCATTGACTTCAGTGGGAGAGCTATGCCTTGCAGTACTGGGCCCAGCGACTGGAAACTAGAGTGCAGCTCACAGCTGGAACTATTTCCCTGCAATTACTGCTCTCAGCCTGCACATTAACAGAATCAACAAGAGGGTTTGTAATGCCTAAGCTTGTTATTGTCATACTCAGTGAAGGTCCCTGTCCCAAAAGCAGTGTAAATAAGTAAAATTTTACAAATTAATGAGCTCTCCTAATTGAAATTTCCTTTGTAAATTAATAAAATTGCAGCAAGTATGCAAACCTTGTGCAGGGTTTTTGGAGGGTGTATACAAGGCAGAGGTTTTCAAAGGAACCAAGAGGAGTTTGGTGTGCCTCCTGCCATCCAAGTCATTGATCAAATCTAAGACTTTGTGACAAATCTACGGGCAGTGAACTTACCCATTAACATCTGGACCCACCTTGATTTTGTAAGTCAGAGATTTAATTGCATCTGCCTATTAATTCTTTCAGAATCCCCATGTTTTATATGAAAGAGGCCAGCCCTTACTCCAAACCAGGTAAGTTCTGTTTCAGCTCACTCTTTCCTCTTTTGTCCTGTTCTGTCACAGTGGATGGGAGGAACACTTCATTCCTTCAGTGAGTTATCACAGCATAACAACATCACTGTGGTATTCTTCACTGGCAAGGTGGCAAATTCCCATGGGGTTCCTACTTGGCATTTCTACCAGTCTTTGGCCTCCTGCCCTATAGAAACCATGTCCCATCTGAGCAACTACATTTACTAATTTAGTACCAATAAGGAAAATAGGGGGGGAAGGCGGGGGCTGATTTTTGTCTTGGTCCCTTCCATTCTATCCCTTCCTATTTATTTCAGCTTCCTTCATAAGAAGCTATAGGCGAGCAAATACCATTGAACAAATACTTTGATGACCATAGCCTCTTTCTACTCAAAGACATTGTACAGATAGATGGAAGTTTCTTCAAATACATTCACTATATGAATTTATTAGATAGTTTTTTTCTGGGGTTTCTTTGGGGGTTTGGGGGGTGGGGTTGTTTATTCATTCTTTAGTGATTGTGAATATCCAAAATCTAATCTATGTTTCTTAAAATTTGTCCACTCACAAACTTGCTCCAGTTTAACTAAAGTGAGTTAAAGCCCTGCATGGGTTATCTTAAATCAGTGAAGAAATTGCTTATATCCAAGTCAGTAAAGAACCAACTTAAGCTAAATTGATCTAAGCCACTTTTAAACTGAGGCTATGTACACACGATCAGATTAAAGCGCAACATCGCAATCGCACTATAAAAAACACATGACCTTTATTGCGGGATAGCGCGTACACACATCACTCCTTGCAACGCAACAGAATTCTTTGCAATATCGAGGTGTAGCGCAATGAATTCTGGGCACCTACCCCATAGTTCAATTTTCCCTGAATCGGCGCTTGGAATCATGGGATGAAGGAAAGGAACACAAAGCGCCATGGGTAAACTCTCAGTTTCCCGTGGTGCACTGTGTTCCCCTTGCGTCTTCCTCATTGCCAATGGCAACTCGCGCCTATTTTCAACACTGCAGTTACGCACCGCACCACTTGCAAGCAATCAAAACAGCAACAGCATGGATCCTGCTCTGATCTCCACTGTCGCCTTCAGCATTCTAAATACATCTCGGCTGGTTGCTCAGTATGCAATGAGCTCCGAGTCAGACGAGGACACTGAGGAGCAGAGGCTGATCGATGCCATGCAGAGCAACAGCACTGCATTGCTCAGCTCCTTCAACAATCATCTGCACACGGTGCAACGCCGTTTCTGGTCGCAAGAGATGAGCACCGAGTGGTGGGATCACACAGTTATGCAGCTGTGGGATGACGAGCAGTGGGTACAGAACTTTCGAATGCGGAAAGCAACCTTTCTGGAACTGTGTTCAGAGTTGGCCCCTGCCCTGCGACGGAAAGACACCAACATGAGGTCAGCCCTAACCATGGAGAAGCGTGTTGCAATTGCTGTCTGGAAGATGGCGACTCCTGACTGTTACCGGTCGGTTGCAAACCAGTTTGGAGTCGGGAGGTCCACCATTGGATTAGCCCTCTCACAAGTCTGCCGAGCCATCAATCGCGTTCTGCTACGGAGGACGGTGATGTTGGGCAATGTTCGTGAGACTGTGGACGGCTTTGCTGCCATGGGATTCCCTAACTGCGGGGGAGCGATAGACGGCACACACATCCCTATTTTGGCTCCAGACCATCTCACAACAGGAAGGGCTACTTCTCCATGGTGCTGCAAGCACTTGTGGATCACAAGGGGCGTTTTACGGACATCAATGCTGGGTGGTTGGGAAAGGTGCATGATGCCCGCATTTTCAGGAACACTGGTCTGTACCAGAAGCTGCAAGGGGGTACCTTCTTCCCTGATCAAAAAATTACAGTGGGGAATGTGGAGATGCCCATAGTCATCCTCGGAGACCCAGCATAACCACTGATACCATGGCTTATGAAGCCATACACCGGTAACCTAGATCGCAGCAAGGAGCGGTTCAATTACAGATTGAGCCACTGCAGAATGACTGTGGAGTGTGCCTTCGGCTGTTTAAAGGGGCGCTGGCAATGTTTGTATGGGAGGCTGGACTTGGCGGAGGACAACATCCCTGCTGTGATTGCATCATGCTGTGTCCTTCATAACATTTGTGAAAGTAGGGGAGAAAAGTTTTCCCCGGGGTGGGCTATGGAGGCACAGCGCCTTGAGGAAGCATACGAACAGCCAGCCACTAGGAGTATTAGGGGGGCCCAAGGAGAAGCTGCTCACATAAGGGAGGCACTCAGGGACCATTTCAATGATGCCCTCCCATAGTTAACTTCCAGGACGCATCAGGTGCACCTTATGAGATTTTCAATGTGTACAAATAAAGCCACTCTTCAAATTATTTGTCACTGTTTTTATTAAAACCTAAAAGTGGAGGGGGGGGTTACAGGTAGGTGTAACTGCAGGTCTCTAAAAAGTAGCTCTGGGGGGGACTGGATGTTTCAGTGTACCAGGGGGATGGGTGGCCTTCAAAGAAATTCTTTGAAGGACTACGGGGTGTGGGAGGCAGACATGGCTGAACTGTATGGAGTGGAGCCTGTACATTAATCACCTGGGTCTGCAAAGCAATCATGCTCTTGAACAGTTCTGTTTGCTCCTTCATCACGCTTATCAGTTCGTCCCTGTGTTCAGTGTTCCCTCTAAGCTGCGCGGGTGCGCAGCCGCACAGCGGCCGTCGCAACCCCCGCGCAGCAGTGAGGGACCCCCGCACAGGCCAGCAGCCCCCACCGCACCCTGCAGACTCCCCGGGCCGCGGCTTTGCCGCGGCAGCCCCGGCCCGAGCCCAGCCTCTGGGCTGGCCCTCCCCGCCCCCCAGGGCGGAGCAGGCAGGCTCAGGGCCGGGGCATGCGTGCGTGCCTGCCTGCCTGCCTGCCTGCCTGCCTGCCCCATGCGGCCGGGGCAGGCTCCTGGGTTCTCACCCGCTGGCCGCCTCGACTTCCCGGCCCGGGGCCAGGATCGGCCTCCGGTGCCGGGGTCTGCCCTGCCGGGGCCGCGTTTGGGTCCCCTCCGCCAGCGGCCTCGGCTTCTTTCTTTCTTTCTTTTTTCTTCCTTCTCTTCTTTCCCTTCCTTTTTCTCTTCTTTGCCCTCCTTTCTCTTCCCTTCCTTTTTCTCTTCTTTGCCTTCCTTTTTTTTTCCTTCCTTCTCTAACTTCTTTCCTTGTCTCCACCTCTCTTTTCCTACTTTCTCTTTTTTCTTCCTTTCTCTTCCTTTCTTTCTCTTGTTTGCCTTCCTTTTTCTTTCCTTCTTTCTCTTCCTTTTTTCTTTCTCTTCTTTGTCTTCCTCTTCCTTCCTTCTTTCTTTCTCGTCTTCCTCTTCCTTCCTTATTTCTCTTCATTCTTTCCTTCTCGTCTTCCTCTTCCTTCCTTTCTTCTTTCTCTTACTTTTTTCTTTTTCTTCTCCTTCCTTCTCTTTTTTCTTTCTCTTCCTTCCTTCCTTCTTTTTTAAAAAGCTTTTTAAAAATTAATTTTAAATAAAAACCTTTCTAAAAATTAAATTTCAATTCAAAATTCATTCAAATTCAATTAATTAAACACAATTAATTAATTCTGTTTACAATCACTTTAACTTCAATTAATGCCTATAATTTCTGTCGTGTGAGTTTGCACAAACATTTTATTCTGAAAAAGTTTTGCACACGGCTTGAAAATTTTGCACACAAGCCGCCAAACCTTAGAGGGAACATTGCCTGTGTTTCTGCCTCCTCTGTTGGGATTCCTCTCTCCAGACTCGATTCTCCCTCGCGGATTCCTGTGCTGTTTTCAGCAGGTCCTGAAACATATCCTCCCTGTTTGTTTGAGCATGCCGCCGAATGTTTCTCATGCGGTCAGCTGGGGTAGACACCGGCCTTGTGAAGGTCGAATCTAAAAAAAAAAAATAATAATAATAAAGCTGTTGTTAACACATAGCATAGATAACCAGTGTAACCTTCCAGTAGCACATTCCACTGGAAGGTACAGGGAAGTCAACATCCTATGCTTCGCTGAAGCGGACAAGGTACGTCCTAATAGAAAGCTTCCTGGGGGCTAACATTCTGCACAGGGCACACAGATGGAACCCGATATCTCTCTCCTCAGAGTGCCCCTGCCAGCTAGAATACATATCCTACATGCCACCGGTTGCAAGCCAGGACCGTATGCTGCTGCAGTGTGTGCTGCCATGGCTCCCAGGGCTGTGCTTTGCAGCTGGCGAGGCAGAGTATCCGTCTTTGGGAGCATAGACACAAACGCTCTCCCATCTAACCTGAGTAGTAGGCTCTGGAGGTACATCGAGGAAACCTTTACTGACCTAAATACAGATGACTTTTTGACAATCACTGCTTATGTTGATGCACTTCTAATGAATGAGCGTGCACAGCGGGGACCGAGACAGCAAGCACTCCCGCCCGGACAATGATATTTTAGCAGGAGCCATAGCTGCACGAAAGAGAAACTTACCGGAACCCCCCTCTGCCGCCTCAGAGAACATGCTGCAATTCATGTCTTGGGTGGACGTCTCAGCGGGGGTGCAGAACAGCTCCTGGCTACACGCTGCTGCGCTTTCCTCCAGGTCATCCTCTATCTCCTCCTCCTCATCGATCACGTCCTCATCCTGCTCGGGTCTGGCATTCACTGGTTGGGGGGGGGGGGGGCCGATGTGTCCACGGGACTCTTTGCAGTGGTTGTGGGGTCCCCACTGAGGATGGCTTCTATCTCCTTATAGTACCTGCATGTAGCAGGCGCTGACCCCGAACGGCAGTTTGCCTCCTTCGCTCGGTGATAGGTTCTTCTTAGCTCCTTCACCTTTGATCTGCACTGCACAGTGTCTCTATCATAACCTCTCTCTGACATGGCCCGAGAAATTATGCCAAATGTATCATAATTTCGCCTGCTGCCGCATAGCTGCGCCTGCACAGCGGACTCTCCCCAGATGCTGATCAGGTCCAGCACCTCTGCCATGCTCCAAAGGGGTGCGCGTCTTCCACGACAGGCCACCATTGCTACTGATGATCGGAGCTGCACTCCACTCCACGAGGAAGAGAACAGGAAGTGAAACAGACGAGAAATTTGAAAATCCCGGGAATCTGATCAGGGCGGGGACTGTTTCATCACAGCCACAGAGTGGGTGGGGGGAAGCCCAGAGAGGATGACTTTGGAATGCTGGGACACTTCTGGAGGCCAATCATTGCGCGGTAAGCATACACACGAGTGGAAAGGCGCAACAGCTGTTCCGCGTTAACTGCTGCCACCCTCATTGAGGTGGTTTTTGTATTGCGCTACAACAAGGCAGTTAACACGCAACAGCCCTATTGCACGTGTGTACGCTGTTGTTGATATCGCGCGGTAATGATTGTTAATGCACGATAAAGTGATCGTGTGTACAAAGCCTGATTTAAAAATGCCCATAGAATCATAGAACTGTTGGACTGAAAGGGACTTCAGTAGGTCATTTTGTACAATCCCCAATATTCATGCAGAACTAAGTAAGAACTAGATACCCCCTGACATGATGTTTGCCTTAAAAACCTCCAATGATGGAGATTCCCTAAGGGCAATTTGTTCCGGTGCTTATCTACCCTGACAGTTAGCATGTTTTTCCGAATGTCCAGCCTAAACAACCCTTGCTGCAATTTAAGCCCATTGCTTCTTGTCTGATCCTCATGGGTGAAGGAGAACAATTTTTCACTTTCCTATTTGTAGCAACCTTTTATATACTTAAAAATTGTTATCATGTCCCCCTCTCAGTCTTCTCTTCTCCAGACTAAGCAAACCCAGTTTTTTCAATCTTCCCTCCATAGATCATCTTTTCTAGACTTTTAATCATTTTTATTGCTATCCTCTGGACTTTCTCCAATTTGTCCACATCTTTCCTGGAATGCGGTGCCCAGAACTGGCCACAATACTCCAGTTGAGGCATTATCAGCACCAAGTAGAGTGGAAGAATTACTTCTCGTGTCTTGCTTACAACACTCCTGTTAACATCGCAGAATGATGTTTGGGTTTTTTGCAACTGTGTGACACTGTTGACTCATATTTAGCTTGTGATCCACTATAAACTCCAGATCCTTTTCCACAGTATCCTTCCTAGGCAGTCATTTCCCATTTTGTATATGCAATTGATTGTTCCTTCCTAACTGGAGGACTTTGCATTTCTCCTTATTGAATTTCATCCTATTTATTTCAGACCATTTCTCCAGTTTGTACAAATCATTTTGAATTTTAATCCTAAACTCCAAAGCACTTGCAGCCCTTCCAGTTTGGTATCATCTGCAAACTTTGTAAGTGTGCTCTCTATGCCATTATCTAAATCATTGATGAAGATATTGAACAGAACCAGCCCCAAACAAACCCCTGCAGGACCCCACTCAATATGCACTTCAAGGTATACCACTTCTCTCCAACCACCAGGCTTGTTACCTTAGTTAATACAATTATGAGATTGGTTTGACGTAATTTGTTCTTGATAAATCCATGTTGACTGTTATTACTTTATTACCTTTTCACATTTGCAAATTGATTGCTTGATTATTTGCACCTTTATGTTTCCAGGTGCTGAGATTAAGCTCACTCCATCAGTTAGTCCCTGTGGTGTCCTTATTTCCCTTTACTGGCACTTTATTTGCTCCCTTCCAGTCCTCTGGAATCATTCCCATTTCTCCATGAGTTTTCAAAAATAATTGCTAATGACTTAGATATCTCCTCAATCAGATCCTAAAATATTCTAGGATGTATTTCATCAGGTCCTGCTGACTTGAAGACATCTAACTTGAATATTATTTCCCTTTTTAGTCTTGGATTCTATTTCCTTTTCACTAGCATTCATTTTGTTAGACTTGGTTTCCTTCCTCTCTCTCTCTCTCTTTTCTTTTTTTGGTTAAAAGTGAAACAAAAAGGCATTTAGCATTTTGACCATGTCCACATTTTCTGTTATTGTCTTTGCCCCCTCGTTGAGGAATGGAATTACACTGTCCTTGGGCTTCCCCTTGCTTCTAATGTATTTATAGAATGTTTTCCTGTTACCTTTTATATCTCCAGCTAATTTAATCTCATTTTGTGCCTTGGTCTTTCTAATTTTGTCTCTGCATGCTTATATTGACTTTTTTTATGCATCCTTCATAATTTGACCTAGTTTCCACTTTTGTAAGACTCTTTTTTTTTTAGTTTCAGATGATTGAAGATCTCCTGTTTAGCCAGGATAGGCTCTTGCCAAACTGTATACCTTTCCTACAGCATGGGGTAGTAGTTAGCTGTTAGGCCCTTAATAATATCTCTGAAAAACCAATTCTCTTGAACTGTTTTTCCTCCTTAAACTTGCTTCCCATGGGCTCTTACCTACCAAATCCCTGAGTTTGCTAAAGTCTGCCTTCTTTAAATCCATTGTCTTTATTGTGTTGTTTTTCCTCCTACCATTCTTTAGAATCAAGATCTCTCACTTCATGATCACTTTCACTCAAACTGCCTTCCACTTTCAAATTCTCACCCAGTTCCTTCCTATTTATCAATTATTTTTTTGTGATGGTACTCAGGGGTACTGAGTACCAGCACCTTTTTTTCACAGCAATGCGGCCCCGGTTCCTGCTGCCGCTGGCCCCAGGTAGCTGGCCAAGCACCGGCACCCTTTTTTTTTTTTTTTTTTTAAGCACAAAAAAACCGCACTGCTATTTATCAAAATCAGACACAGAACACCTCTCTCCTAGTACCTTTCTCCACTCTCTGAAATAAAAAAATGGTCTCTAATGCATTCCAAGAACTTGTTGAATACTCTGTGCCCTGCTGTATTACTTTCCCAACAGATGGGGATTGAAATCTTCCACCACCATCAAGTCATGTGCTTTGGATGACTTTGTTATTTGTTTAAAAAAAGCCTCATCCACCTCTTCTTCCTGGTTAGGTGATCTATAGTAAATCCCTACCATGACATCACCTGTGTTTTTTACCCCCATTATCTCTACCCAGAAACTTTCAACAAGTCTGTCTTGTATTTCCATCTCAACCTCATTGCAAGTGAATACATCTTTGAGATACAAGGCAACGTCTCCTCCATTTTTCCCTACCTGTCCTTCCTAAGTAAACTGTACCCTTTTGTACCAATATTCCAGTCAAGTGTATTACCCCACCGAGGCTCTGTGGTGCCAAATATGCCATAGTTGTGATTATTCCCTAATATTTCTAGTTCTGTTTATTACCCTTACATTTTGCTTTAGTATACAGACATCTAAGGCCTTGTACACACGATCAGATTATCGCGCATTAAAGCTCATTACCGCGCGATAGCAACAACGGCGTACACACGTGCAACAGGGCTCTTGCGCGTTAAGTGCCTTGTTGTCGCGCAATCCAACAACCACTCCGACGAGAGTGGTAACAGCTGTTGCGGATCATATATTGCGCGTTTGAGCTCGTGTGTACGCTTACCGCGCATTGACTGGAGTCCGGAACTGTCCCAGCATTCCCAAGTCGTCCTCTCTGGTCTCCCCCCCCACCCGCTCTGTGGCCGTGACGAAACTGTCCCCGCCCTGCCCCGAACTTATTCCCGGGATTTTCAAATTTCAAGTCTGTTTCACTTCCTGCTCTCTTCCTCGTGGAGTGTGTTTGTGCTCCGATCATCAGTAGCAATGGCGGCCCGCCGTGGAAGACGCGCACCCCTTTGGAGCACAGCAGAGGTGCTGGACCTGATCAGCATCTGGGGAGAGTCCGCCGTGCAGGCGCAGCTACGCGGCAGCAGGAGGAATTATGACACATTTGGCATAATTTCTCGGGCCATGTCAGAGAGAGGGCATGATAGAGACACAGTGCAGTGTAGATCAAAGGTGAAGGAGCTCAGAATTACCTATCACCGAGCGAAGGAGGGAAACCGCCGTTCTGGATCAGCGCCTGCAACATGCAGGTACTATAAGGAGATAGAAGCCATCCTCAGCGGGGACCCCACAACCACTGCCAAAAGTCCCGTGGACACTTCAGCCCCTCCTCGTCCGGTGATTGCCAGAGCCGAGCAGGATGAGGACGTTGTTGAGGAGGAGGAGGAGGAGGAGATGGAGGATGACACGGAGGAAAGCGCAACCGCGTGTAGCCAGGAGCTCTTCAGCAGCCCCGCTGAGACGTCCACCCAAGGCTTGAACTGCAGCTTGTTCTCTGAGGCGGCAGAGGGGGGTTCAGGTAAGTTTCTCCTTCATTCAGCTCTGCTCCTGCTAAAATATCATTGTCTGGGGTGGGGGTGCTTGCGGGTCCCCGCTCTGCACGCTATTTACTCTGCATTCATTAGCAGGGCATCAATACAAGCAGTGATTGTAAAATAATCATCTGCATTTAGGTCAGAAAAGGTTTCCTCGATGTACCTCCAGAGCCTAATACTCAGGTTAGATGGGAGAGCGTTTGTGTCTGCGCTCCCAAAGACGGACACTCTGCCTCTCCAGCTGCAAAGCACAGCCCTGGGAACCATGGCAGCACACAGTGCAGCAGCATACGGTCCCGGCCTGCTACCGGCGGCATGTAGGAGATGTATTCTAGATGGAAGGGGCACTCTGAGGAGAGGGATATTGGGTTCCATCTGTGTGCCCTCTTCCGATTCTTAGCCCCCGGTAAGCCGTCTACTAGAATGTACCTTGTCTGCTTCAGCGCAGCGTAGTGTGTTGACCGCCCTGTACCTTCCAGTGGAATGTGCTACTGGAAGGTTACATTGGCTATCTATGCTATGTGTTAACAATGTCTATATTGTTATTTTTGTATTAGAATTGAGCTTCACAAGGCCGGTGTCTACCCCAGCTGACCGAATGAGAAACATTAGGCGGCGTTCTCGAAGAAACAGGGAGGATATGTTTAACGACCTGCTGAAAGCAACACAAGAATCCGCAAGGGAGAATAGAGCCTGGAGAGAGGAATCCCAGCAGAGGAGGCAGAAACACAGGGACGAACTGATAAGCGTCATGAAGGAGCAAACAGAACTGCTAAAGAACATGATAGCTTTGCAGTCCCAGGCGATAAATGTCCGGGCTCCACTCCAGACAGTTCAGCCGTGTATGCCTCCCACACACCGCAGTCCCTCAAAGCATTTCTTTGAAGGCCACCCTCCACCCCGGTACAGGACAACATCCAGCCCCCCCCCCCCCAAGCTACTTTTACGAGACCCGGAGCTACACCAACCTGTAACCCCACCCCCATCTTTCAGGTTTCAATAAAAACAGTAACAAATACTTTGAAGAATGCATTTATTTATACACATTATTGAAATGATCCTAAGGTGCACCTCATGCGTCATGGAACTTAACTAGGGAAGGGCATCATTGAAATGCTCCCTGAGTGCCTCCCTTATGCGAGCAGCTTCTCCTTGTGCCACCCTAATACTCCTAGTGGCTGGCTGCTCGAATGCTTCCTCGAGGCGCTGTGCCTCCGTAGCCCACGTAGGGGAAAACTTTTCTCCCCTACTTTCACAAATGTTATGGAGGACACAACATGACGCAATCACGGCAGGGATGTTGTCCTCCGCCAAGTCCAGCCTCCCATACAAACAGCGCCAGCGCCCTTTTAAACGGCCGAAGGCACACTCCACAGTCATTCTGCAGCGGCTCAATCGGTAATTGAACCGCTCCTTGCTGCGATCAAGGTTCCCAGTGTAGGGTTTCATGAGCCATGGCATCAGTGGGTATGCTGGGTCTCCGAGGATGACTATGGGCATCTCCACCTCCCCCACTGTTATTTTTTGATCAGGGAAAAAGGTGCCCCCTTGCAGCTTCCGGTACAGACCAGTGTTCCTGAAAATGCGGGCATCATGCACCTTTCCCGACCACCCAGCATTGATGTCCGTGAAACGACCCTTGTGATCCACGAGTGCTTGCAGCACCATGGAGAAGTAGCCCTTCCTGTTTATGTACTCCGTCGCGAGATGGTCTGGAGCCAAAATAGGGATGTGTGTGCCGTCTATGGCTCCCCCGCAGTTAGGGAATCCCATGGCAGCAAAGCCGTCCACAATCTCTCGAACATTGCCCAATGTCACTGTCCTCCGTAGCAGGATGCGATTGATGGCTTGGCACACTTGTGAGAGGGCTAATCCGACGGTGGTCCTCCCGACTCCAAACTGGTTTGCAATGGACCGATAGCAGTCGGGAGTCGCCATCTTCCATACAGCAATCGCAACACGCTTCTCCACAGTTAGGGCTGACCTCATGTTGGTGTCTTTCCGTCGCAGGGCAGGGGCCAACTCTGAGCACAGTTCCAGAAAGGTTGCTTTCCGCATTCGAAAGTTCTGTACCCACTGCTCGTCATCCCACAGCTGCATAACAATGCGATCCCACCACTCGGTGCTCGTCTCTCGCGACCAGAAACGGCGTTGCACCGTGTGCAGATGATCGGTGAAGGAGCTGAGCAACGCGGTGCTGTTGCTCTGCATGGCATCGATCAGCCCCTGCTCCTCGGTGTCCTCATCTGACTCGGAGCTCATTGCGTACTGAGCAACAAGCCGAGATGTATTCAGAATGTTGAAGGCGACAATGGAGATCATAGCAGGATCCATGCTGTCGCTGTAGCGATTGATTGCAAGTGGTGCGTTGCGTCACTGCAATGTTGAAAATAGGCGCGAGTTGCTATTGGCAACGAGGAAGACGCTAGGGGAACACAAAGCACCATGGGAAACTGAGAGTTTACCCATGGCGCTTTGCGTTCCTTTCCTTCATCCCATGATTCATAGCGCCGATTCAGGGAAAATGGAACGATGGGATAGGTGCCCAGAAGTCATTGCGCTCAACCGCGATAATGCGTGTAATTTTGTTGCGTTGCAGGGAGCAACGTGTGTACGCGTTGTCCCGCAATAAAGGTCACGTGAGTTTTGTAGCGCGATTGCCTTGTTGCGCTTTAATCTGATCGTGTGTACATAGCCTTAGATACTGATTTAATTTCCCTTCTGTGTTCTCTCCCCTCTCCTTTGTGCCTGCTATAATTGCCCATGCTCCCCCCAGGTTACAACCCTTCACCCAAGTCACCATGGTCTTAACTTTTGTCTCTTGCCTCCATTGAACCTAGTTTTAACTTTATTGGCACAGAGATGTAACTGCATCCCTTTCCTCATTAGGTGGATCCCATCTCAGCTCAGCAGTCTTTTTTGTCAGAACAGCATCCTGTGGTCAAGGAAGCCAAAGCCTTCCTGGCTACACCATCTGAGCAGCCACACATTCACTTCCAGGATCTATCTGTCTCTGCTTGGGCCCATACCCTGGGCTGGAAGGATTGACAAGAACATGACCTGTGCTCCCAGCTCCTTCACCCTTGCTCCCAGGGCCCCATAATCACTTCTCATCTGCTCAGGGTCATACCTCGCAATATCATAGTGCCCACAGGGATTAATAGTATGGGGTACTAGTCAGAGGGCTGAATGATCCTCGACATTCCCCCCCTAATGTCTCTGATGCAGACCTCTGGCACACCCCTAGGTTCCCATATCATGCAGACAGATATGCCTCCGACCTCCTCAGAAGGGAGTCACCGACCACCACTACTCTATGTTTCCTCTTGGGAGCAGTGGCAGCAAACCTCCCAGCCTTGGGGATCCAGAACTTCTCCTTCACCATTGGAGGCGATTCCTCATCACTTATAGCCAGGGCAACAGGGGTGGAGCACTGCCTATCCTCCTCCGCTTCTGGTGTGACAGCAGTCCTCACGAGCTGGATAGCTCCCTCAGCCTTGGGAGGCTCCATATGAATACTCTCAATGAATTCTTTGCGCATAGATGCGCCTCAGCCTAGCCATCATGTCCCCATACCCCACAAACTCCCTTTCAAATTCCTGTTTGTTGTCCCTTGCTTGCTAGCCCTCCTGGTCACTTAGGCTCCAGCTTTAAAGTCCTTCTCCTCTAAGTCAGCCCTACCCCCTCATTAATCATACAGGGGGAGGGTGATCACAAGGCTGATCAAAGATGATCAAGAGTGATCAAAAGAACAAAAGCATACAGAGGTTTGCACCAGTTTAACTAAAGCGGAACAAGTGTATGTATACACAAGCTCTTCTCTGTGAATACTCATTGTAAACAGAGGGAGTTCCTATCTTGATCCTACACAGTACACAAAAGTATACAGTGTGTGTTGGTGGGCAGGAGACATGGATGGATGGATGGATGGATGGATGGATGGATGGATGGATGGGTAGATAGAGTGTCCAAACTTACCCCCTTCCTGGAGCTTCATTTATTGAAAAAAAAACAACAAACACACCCCAGTCTAAACTTCTTCCTGACATTGGTTAATCCTTGAAGGATCCGCCTTGTTCCTCTGCCTTAGAAAATCTCTTGAGCTGGAATTAATACGATCCATCTCATCTGGTTTCCAGAATGAGTCAGCAGAATAGCCCTGTATCACTGTGTAGCACCTGGTTCTTTGTAGTTGTCAGATATACTCTCACTTGACAGGTGAACATGACAACTTACATGTAAATTTCTTCTGCATGCAAATTTTAAATCCAATTTCTAAGAAAACCCCTGCAAGCACACCTGAAATTCATTCTCCATAGAAATTTTTGTCCCTAAAACTCAGTTGCTCACATGTTGGTAGAATGTGAGCAGAAAAGTGGTGCAAGCCCATTCCAAAAGAATTCACCTGAAAATGTAAATAAAATATTCATGAAAAATTCAGCTACCCACTGTCTCCATTACATGGCAGATTGATCAGGAATTCATAAGGGCTGACAGTCTAGCAGTCTTGGCGTGGTAGTTTCTACAACAGAGCCACCCAAAAACGCTTTCCAGCTCCCTCAGTACAATGGGAAGGGTGGTCAACAAAGATCAGCCTCTCACTTTCACATTCTCTCAATTCCCTTCCATCTCTCTACTGGCAAAGCAGCAGCAAACTTGGCAACGTGAACTTACTCAGGAAAGTGAAACACTGTGCTGGTTTCTTTCTGCTTTTCATGCAACCACTTGTCTAATTTCTCCTGACATTTCTTCATAATAGCAACAGCAACATGTCAGGAATAATTAGACCCAGAGGTGGTTGAGTCCCAGAGGAGAATGTACATCTGCCATGATCCACTCCCACCTAAAAATCAGGGAGCCTTTCCCAGACTGCAGGAGGGAGAATGGTGGAGTGAAGTCCTGAAGAAGGAGCACAGTCAACCGCCCGAAGCTGGCAGAGACACTATGGCAATGAAATCAGATGGCGAGCATTGTGTGCTTGTTTTATTTAAATGATCAGATCTACCCAAGCAGTGATTAAAACACAATTAATGCATGGCTGGGGGGTGCTGCACACAGCTATGGCCTCCTCTGCAACTGATAACAGGAGAGAAGACAACCAGCAAAGTTTCCCTATGAAGTGGTGTTAGCTGTACAAAATGTCATGAACTGGCTTTTAAACTGCTGTAGCAGCCGATATGGCAGCTGCAGATCATGGGGCCTGGAGATGTTCTAGCCACTTATCCTTTTCCCCAATCATATCCCCCATGCTGACAGCTAGAGGGACGAGTGTTTATAGGCCTCTATCCTACTGAAAGATCCACGTATACTAGACAATCTTCCCTTGGCTGGCTGGATCAGGTTGGCACACTATGGCACAGAATCATTATAGCCTTTTATCTCTGGACTTAAACACTTGGGTCCAGAAACAGGACACAATTTTCAACTATGCACTAGCAGAGAGTCACATTCATAGTTAGTGTAAGTGGGTGGGACTCCATGGAAGTCAAAGGAGTTGAACCTGCCTAAACAGAGGCTGAAGAAGGCTTATACTATTTCCAAGAATGTAATAGTACTTTCAAGGCTGCGTTTTAACACACAAAAAATGCCCCTATTTCCTTTATTATCACCACTACTGCCCAAACTGTTAATAGCTCTCCAAGCAGTCACACAAACAGCCGTATAAAAACAGAAGTGTTCTCGTGTGTATCTTAAATTCAGCACTGACATAAGTATGTGCGCTTCCAGTGGTGCCAGTGGGATTACGCTCACTGTCACCACGACTGATTTTGGCCCTGTAATCTATAAAATAGCACAATTTTTTGATATTATATGTTAATATTTCAAGGTAAGGGACATATGTCTTGTTAGAAAAAAATTGTTCTAAATAATAGGCAACCAGTGTACTATAGGCTCATTTCACTCCCTACATCCTGCACAAATTACAATCAAAAAAAAAATATTACCTAGGTAATACTTAGGTTGAATATCAAGAGCCCTGCTTCAGGAATCAATTTGATTCTTTGATTTGATGTGCTTTAGTCATGTCGTCTTACTGATATTTACAGGTATTCAGACAATCAGAGGATAGATAATCATGAAAACATTCTGAATTTTAGTATTCATAACTCTTTGTCCAGAAAATTTACAGGCAGAAGTTATTTGTTATTTTCCTGTTCTAGAAGCTCTTGTCATTCAATCAGAAAGCAGAAATTCCACTTAGGAAGCCAACCACACATCACAAACAACAAGCACTATATAGCTGACACAATTTGCAAACAATCTACTGGGTATCGTCTGAAAATTGTCAAAACTATTTAGTGCCTTCTTAACAACAGATACATTCAAAGAAATCATAACTGGGTCACAAACAATTAATGAGCAGAAAAGGAGGTTAATTCACAATGAATAACATTCACGTTGAATAATCCATACAGCTCTGCTATGTATGGCTGCGTCTACACTGGTAAATTAAGTCGACTTAAACTTGGCTTAAGTCGACTTAATGTGCCCTGCGTCTACACTACACTTTGCTTAAGTCGACTTAAGCAGCTTGCTTAAGCCGACTTAATGAAAATTAAGTCGACAATGAAAATTAAGTCAACTTTATTAAACCACCTTTCTACTCGACCTAAGGCTTAATTCAACTTTTTAAAGTCGAATTAAGACAGTGTAGCCCTGGGGTAGCCCTAAGTCGACTTAGGGCTACCCCAGGACTACACCAATGCCCTCCCTGCCAGGGGGGGCACACAGGGGGAGCCTGGCATGCCCCCCAAAGGGCAGGGCGTGATGCTGTCTGGATTTAGGGAAGCATTTATGATATTATTTTCAATGGATATCTCATAAATGCTATAATCCATAGGAACTATGTCACGTTTGGTATCAATAGTAAGGTAGTAATTTGCTGGGAATGATTATATAGTTTATGTCTAGGAATTCTATTGTGATTAGAAGTTAGAATTTGATGTTATATCCATACTTTAACTTATGTTAAAACCATTGAGTCCTTAATGTTTAGGAATGTGCCAGGACAATGGTCCCAGGGAGTTACCTGATGAGCCATTAGGACACAATGGTTGTATTCCTTATGTCTTTAATGGCTCATCAGGTAACTCCCTGTGACCATTGTCCTGGCACATTCCATTTAGCTTTCTTCTCCTCTCCACATGGAAGATTTGACTGCTAAACTGTTTTACAACAGTCTACTAGTGACTCCAGTCAGTCAGTCCAAATAGAGGGCCTGAAGTGGACGAGGAGATGTGATCAAGTAAGGCCTTATCTACACGAGAATACTTGTCCCGCAATAAGTTATTGCGGGACAAGTAAAGCGCAATAAGTATAGCGCTTTCCCGTGTACACACGTGCTCTTTGTTTCGCAAAGGAGCATTCACCCTTGGAATGCTCCTTTGCGAAAGAAGAGCAGTGCATGGTGGGCACCTGTCCCACCATGCACTGCCCACAGCCAGCCCCCTAGCCCAGCTGCAGGGCTTCCGGTGGCAGGGGGGGCTCCATTGCCAGTCCCCGCTGTCATCCGAACCCCAGCACAGCTCCTGGGCTCCGGGAGTCAGCTGAGGCCGCAGCACTTTAAGCCGCGGCTCCAGCTGACTGCCGCCCCAGCTGGG
>ML688418.1:23564-45558 GCA_007922175.1 Pelusios castaneus
GCAGCTTAAAGCGCTGCGGCTTCAGCTGACTCCCGGAGCCCATATGTCAATTTCACTGCTCAGCTAGAGCAGCGAAATTGACATAGTTGACAGCTCCGATGTCCCAGAGTGGCCTTGATTGGCACTCTGGGACATTTCCGGAGGCCAATCATTGCGCGGTAAGCGTCCACACGAGCTCAAACGCGCAACAGATGATCCGCAACAGCTGTTACCACTCTCGTCCGAGTGGTTGTTGGATTGCGCTACAACAAGGCGCTTGACGCGCAACATCACCCTTTCACGTATGTACACCGTGCTTGTTATCGCGCATTAATGAGTTTTAAGGCGCAATACAGTGATCGTGTAGACAAGGCCTAAGTATTTCACAGAGAAGTTTTCAGCGGACTCTAAAGGCACTTATGGACCTTTATTTTACTTCTGAGCATGGCACCGCCACCATCACGAGCCCTGGCTTTCATTCCATGGCATGATTATTATATTAATAACTGAATCTCAGAAAAGCCACTGTGAATCAGAGAGCTGTTTGCAAACCACTCCTGGAACTCAAGACTGAGGCCAAATCTGAGCCTTTGCTTCCCCAATGCAGATGAACACGTCCATGTCAGGATCCTGGCTTAATGAACGTTTTTTTTTTTGTTTGTTTCAGAGACAAAATTTGCCAACTGAAAAATACTCTTTTGGAATTCTGCTGGACTACCAAATGACTTCCCTCTCACAGCTGACTGGGACATAGAGGGGCTATTAATCTCTTTGCTGAATGTCCCCAAATGTCCCCTTTTCACCATTTTCTCCTGTTAGACCAGTTAACGTTCTTCCCATCCCTCAGGAGGATATTCTCCCCTCAAAGCACTGATTGCAAAAGCACTATGTTCTGACATGGTCTCAAGTGTTAGGTTACCCTTCTGCAGTTGCTTCTGCAGACTCGTGAACACATACTGAGCATGTCTGGTGCAATAGCCATTAGTTGAAGTTAAGATACACAAGACTTCCATTTGACTGCTGCTCAGAGGAGGCTTCAAAGTATGCGACAAGAACATGCTCTGAGAGGAGAACGCTGCTCAGAAGAAAATTCAAACCATCACGCTTCAGTCATCCAAGGAAAGTGGAAGGCAGCAGAGTCTGGAGGTGTGGAAGCAGCACACAAAGTTGATCAGGTCCTGAAATAGATGGGATCACATTCTGCCATGGAACTGCAGACTACCAAAGGAGTTGTCATCTATGGGACACACACTGAAACCTGTTCTGTGCCTTCTTCAACTTTGGTTGTGTTTTTGGACATTGCTTCCTCTCAGGTTTGTTAAAATTCCCTTAGTGTCCCCTGATGTGATTCACAGCACCCATCCATATTCACACACTCTCCCCTTCCCCCCCCCCCCCCCATGGCTGATGTAGCATGTAGATGTTGTGATGGGGTTGGCTCTCTGTATTGCCTCCTCATGGGCAAACATGACATAGCATCTCTCTGCCCATCAGTTCCCTCCCAGCAATAGGTTGCTCCCTCCCTATGGTGGTCTACCTCTTCCTGCAACTTGGATCTCTGGGCAGGTCATTTTAAAGTCTCTCTCCTTCTAGGGTAGTTCATGAACAAAAGGAAGGGGAATTAACACAAACAAATGGATTCTATAGGCAACAGAGGTGCATGATTCCCTCTCAAGGCATGCCAGAATCTGGCCTTTTCTTCCCTCAGGGAGGAGCCATCAGGCAGTGGTGGGTTGGGAAGCTCCTGTCATCAGGCAGCCCTTTCATCAAGAGCTGAGGGATGAGGGTCTGTTCCCTCCCCTAACCTGCCAACAAGAGATCTGCATTGCTCCATCCTCTAGCCTGTGCATGTCTTACACGTGTTGCAGATCAGAACTGCCTGAGCCCAGAGAAACTCCTCAACCCCTTGTTGTCCAGTGTGGGATTTGTGTACCCTGTCACACTGCGTCACTTTAGAGCTATTCTGTCTTCTGTGTACTATACCTCCAAACATAGACTTGTCTCCATGTCTAAATGTAGGTGCTGCTGGAGTTTTGGGTTCCAGTCTGGATGCAAATGGAGTGTGTTAAGTCATTTTGCGTGCTCCTTCTCATGTGGTTTCGTTTGCTATTCTTCTTACTCTGAAATAAAAATAATCTAGATTGAATGGAGCACACACTGCTCCCTGTGTACATGGGATGATGTAACAGGTACCTTTATACAACACATTCCATTTTCACAATGTTCTTAAGGCTCAGGTGGTCCCAAGAAAAGGAACACCTGGCCACCTCTCTTCAGAATTAAAGCTGGTAGAAACATAGATCTTGGATAAAGATTTTAAGTGCCATTTTCATATGTGACTTAGGCACTTAGGAATCCAAGTCTCATTGAAAGTCCATGAGATTGAGGTTCCTAAATGAGTTTTGAAAATAGCAGCCAGGCGTAAGTAAAATTTTTACCCCTGGCCAATTCGTATGCAATCTGTTGAACCGCCAATTCATATAGGGGGGTGATGGGCTGCTGGGTTCCTCTGGAAGACAGCCACACTACCCCACTGGTGGCAGGGAAAGCTGGGTGTCGCAACACATTTTCTAAGTGTTGATTTCATGTATGATGTTGCACTGTGTCAGCAGTATTCCATCATCACCACATGACATTATCAGCTTGGAGGTGACCGAGTTACTTTCCTTAAATAATTAATACATTAGGCACTATTCCATTGGCTAATTTTTCCATGAGCTTTGCAGACAGTGAGGTCCATAGGTGAAGGCTTCTCATTTGGAACAGAGAGCTTTGATGTAAGCAGGTTTTGCATCAGTTTGATCACGGCAGGATCAGATAACTGTTCGTGCGACACAGAACACATTCTGTAGCAGCAATTGGAAGAAACTTACTTTCATTTCATTAGTGTTGCACAGGATCAGGAAACTTGTGCATTTGGCAGCATACAAAAAGAATGAGAGCAGCTCAAACCCTCACTTGTGCCGCTGATCATAGTTATTTCTGTGACATTATTGTGAGAATCACAGAAGCTGGGTTGGTTCCTAATAAGTGAGCTTCTTGAGAGCCATAGAGTAATATGCTAGCTTCTGCATCTCATATCCTTGGGTTAAGGTTCCTTTGTCTATGAAAACAACAAGTGTCTTTGTACAACAGCATATGGTTGCATTGTTCAAGTAAAGCCTCTGATAAAGATAGATTTTCCCAAAGGAAAGGTACGTGGGGAGAAGGAGTGTGGAAATCAAGATTTTCTTCCTTGCTATTTGATGTTTAGATCCTATAATACTAGATCTGGTCACTTGTATTCTTTGTCTTAATCTCAGTTTATTCTGAGTTGATCACGACACACAGTGTTTGCTTGTTTTAAGTTGCTTTCCTCTATTCTTGCTTGACAGACAGAATCTGGGCCAGGTTCTCAATAATGTAAATTGGTTTAACACTATTAAAAATCTGGAATTTTATTTTTAAAGAGGATCTAAGCCCCACATATTGTACTGGTAAATATATTAACACACACTCCATATATCTGCCTCAGAAAATGTGCAGTCCATTGCAAGATCGCATGTTGTTGGAAAGTTGAAAAATATGCTACTATTATTTAACAGATAGACTATAGTTGATTGGCACCCCATTATGCGGTGCAGTAACAACAAAAGACTGGATTGGAAATGCAACATTACACAGCCAACCAGTGAATGCCAGAGCCTGGTTCTGCATTCCTAATGTATCCACTGGAGTCAGTGCGAGTTATAGAGGATGCAGGATTAGCTTAATGGTATTCTACACTAAGAAAATCCTAAAACCTTGGTGGAAAGAGAGCTCTGCCCCATTTTTTTTTGCAAAAATCCTTAATGCTCAGTTGTGATACTAGATGCAAGTAACCCTGTTAGCAACAGCAGAATTATGCCTGGTACCCAATATTAATTAATTATTATTATACCTGTTTCCAATATCTCCCCTGCATTGTCAAGGAGTTGCTTCTTACTGATGAACACCTCCCTCTTGTTTCCAACCCAAAGCAGCATTGTAAACAGCCCTTTCTTATATGCACAATGACCATTAAATAACATTTGTAATAATCATTTTCCTTCTCTGCTCTTTAGTCTCCACCCTGTCTCTACCCAAATATCAACAATATAGTCACAAGAAGTAACACCAGCACATGGTTCTCTTATGCCAGTGCTATACTTCGGGATGTTTTTACCCCACTATTTCTTCCTAGTCACAAGATTTGATAAGCAAGGTTTTGTTGCCTTGTATCAGAGCTATGATGACAGTAGCATTGCATCCATCTTATGCCAAGGGCTGAACAGCTGGAAATTGCACCTGACCATATGGAAAAGGACCTTCGATGAAGTTTCTTGGTGCTGCCCGTGACATTTCCTTGTCTTTCTTACATCTGTCACAGCCAGTTGTCAACTCCTTGACATAATGGAAGGTGCAGGGAATTACCAGACAGTGCATGGGAAGGAGCCAGCCTGCTGTTTCCTACAAATGCTACAGAAGCTATGGTAAAAAAATTTTGGTGGGGAGGAAGGCAGGTGCAGAGGAACAAAATAGAAAAAAAGATATGGAAGAATAAAAAGGGTCCTTCAGCTCTCTATGCACAGGTGCTCTTAGGACAGCCCAAACATTTGGGTTGGGGGTCAAGCTGAGAAATTTGGATCCAGATGTTTATCATGATTTTGACCCATTTCTAAGAAAAATGGGCTTTACCCGGTCACACAGTGCAGCTAGCCACCCGATCAACAGTGCAAAGGTTATTGAGCAAGGAGCCATCCATTACTATTGAAACATCTAAGCTTTTTTCAGCTGTAAGACTGCAATTCCTAGCCTCTTTGAGTTTAAAAAAAAAGGAAACCCGGGCTCCTAGCCACTATGATAATACAAACAATAAATAAAATAATGAACAATCGTTATCTATTTGTGACCCCAACACCACAGTATCTGAACCAAACAAGTTATCCCCTCACACAAACATCCAATTTATCTTGAGGAAAGAGTTGCTATTACCAGCTCTAATTTGTGTCACTTGACGTCTCTTTGAGAAGCTGTAAAATGAGGTCAAAGAAACTGAGAGGCATTCACCTCAGAAGCTCAGAGTAACTGTGGCTTCTCCCAGCTGTCCAACATGGCAGTTTTAGGATAACCAGCCTCTCTTGCTGCTCAGGTTCTTAGTAGCAAACAGAAGGTTAGGATAGACAGTGAAGAAGACAGCATCTGGCAGATTATCTGGGAATGTTAGAGTCTGTCCTTTCATCTCATTCCCATCTTCTCCCTCATCCCACAGGAGTCTTGGCAAAGAAAAACCTGAAGTTTCTCCCTAAAATGTCATCACAAGCAAATTTCATGTGGATTAGATTATACGAAAATACGGTCACTCAGAAATCCAGGCCGACTCTAGGTCCACGCAGCCCAACACTATGAGTACCCAGAACTTCAGCCATTGCTGCTAACGTGTCACACGCAGAATAATTTTAAGTATCCTCCTTCCGCTTCCCCAGTCACTCTGAAGACAGTACATTAGTATTCGTGCCTGTATTAAAGCTATAGCATAGCCATGGAGATCCCCCGCTAGCCTGCACTGTGACTCAGCACTGTCCATCAATCCACCAAGCACCTGTGTGTAATCTTAGACCTGCAGAAAGTGAGTGGTCTAGTTTGCCGTTGCCAAGACTACAGAGCGACAAAAGTGAAAGAGTTCCTCCTGAGAAAATGAGGAATGCTGACAAGTAACACCTCTTTCAGTGGTGACAAACGTGCTCCTTCTCCACCCTCCCCACCCCCACCACTCAGTCCCTCTTCCCATGGCGTAGTGTAGATGACTGTGGGCCAATAGCATTTTCACAGATGACATCTTATCAGTAATATAAAACTGAACACATCAGATCAAACCATTGCTCCTTCCTCAACACCTCGTATCACAGAGGAAGGCCAGGGGAGAGGAAGAGGGGGCTGTAGAATCATCCCACTATGCAATACTGTGCATATATTAGCCCCAATGCTCACAGTGGAGTTACTCTAGATTTACACTATTGTGACTAAGATCCTCATAATAAAAGGATCAGAAAGTGAAGAATGCTGCAATATTCAAACCTACAGATGTAGAAGCCTAACGGAGGTGAAATATCTGCTGGTTGCAGGTACAACGCAAGTCCATTGAATTTTCTGGCTTGGAACATTTGTTTTCTTTTCATATAAATCCATTTTCCTTAATATTTACTGTTTTTTTACTCTCCTCTTCCACCTTCATACTGCTTTTGTCTAGCCCCCACCCACCCTTCTCCTAACTGAGGGCCCCAGAAGGCTAAGTGCTTGTCTATAGCAGAAAGTTATATCAGCTCATTTAAGCTAGGGTGTAGATTTAAACCAGTAGTTAGACCAATGTAAGTCCACACTTTTATTTTGGCAATGAGAGTGTCTTTTTCCAAAAGAAACCATGCTAAAATAATGCCCACACAGGGAGTTACAACATTTTAACTATATCAGTATAACGGTACAGATCTAAATAGTAAAATTTTCCCTAAGAACAATCTGGCTCATTCAAAAAAGCTGGAGCGTACAATCTGGGTGATCCAGGTTCATTCTGCACCTTCAAAAAGAGCTTGCTTTTACCATTCTGAAAATAAATTAACCTCACCACCATTCTTTGTCTTTATTGCTTACTTCTTCATCATTGACACTAAGGTGTAACATTTTGCATGACGAAACACTGGTGTTTCTAGTTTTAGATATAACCAATTGGGAAAAGAAAAACTTTATGTGCAAGCTGGTTAGCCAAAGGAAATCTTAAGCCATGATCATTTTTGACTTATTAGGACGTCAAAGGCCATATTTCATCCACCTTCAATAGGTGATGCAAATGGGTACAGTGCAGGATTATAGAGCCCCTAGATTCTTAAAGTGTGTGTACAAAGTTTAAGGATGATCAGGTCTTTCTGTCCATTACCTTAACTGATCCATTCTGTACCTTAATATTTATATCAACCACAATATCTTTGATGTGAAGTTTTTGTGATGGGTTATACGACTTAAGAAAGTTCCTTTTCTGGGAAATAATAATAGAGATAGGGTTCTGGATCAGACCAGCAATCCAGCTAATTGACTCTTCCATCTCCAATAGTGACCAATATCAGCTGCTTCAGAAGAAGGAATAAGAAAGTGTAGCAGACGCAGACGGAACACTTGTCCTGGGAGAGATGTTTCTTTTTAATGCCTTATGGTCTCAAGCATGGGGGTTCAGATCCCTTATATTATACTGATAATATGCTATAATTTATATGTAAACATGTAATAATGTAATGTAACTGTAAAGATCCTATATTGTTGTAATCATAGCCACATCAGCCCCAGGATATCAGAAAGACAAGGTAGGTGAGGTAATATCCTTCACTGGACCAATTTCTGCAGATTCAGAAGACTCACCCACAGAAGTTGGTCCAGTACAAGATATTACCTCATATACCTTAAAACAAACAAATTTTGCTGAACTAGACTAACACAGCTGCCCCTTTGGAACTTGTCTTCATGTACCTTGTCTCTCTATAGAGATCCTGTTAGCCATATACATGTCTAATTAAAAAATAGTAATACTAAGCTTTTGACCTCTATGTGATCTTGTGGCAACTAATTCTGCAGGTTAACAGGGAGAGAAAGGTTTTTGTTACTGTTGTTTCTCATTGAAGTGGAGGAAAACCCAAAAAATTCAATGGAAAAGGCAATTCCAAGGGCCATCAACATAGAGAGTTAAATTATCCACTACTAATTTATTAACTAAAACCCATGTTTTGAAAATGAATGCATCCTCTCTTAGTTGATACAAAAACTCCTGTTACATGTGTTTTAAAACATTGAAGATTTTGCTTCCCTTTGCTTTAGTCTTTCCCTTTACCCTCCGTGACAGAATGTACACCTCTATTCACATTCCACATGCTTTTGCAATAATCTTTGTATAAAGTATGCCTTGTAAAATAACATTTGAATTTACTGATCAGTATCATCCTGATAAAATATATGTGGCAACATTGTATGTGAAGTTATAAGATTCACTGTATGGTGTTATTAAAACATGTTCCAAACTGAGGTTGACAAACAAGTCTGTCCTAAACAAAGGAATGTGTGTTCTGCTTAATTTGCATTTAAGTGGGAAACAAAGTAATCAAGCAGGAAGGGAAGACAAAGGATGCTCAAACAGGTAAGAAAAAACATCAGAGAACATCCTTCCCATAGACTTTTTGTCTCGTAAATCTCAACTGGAAATGTTTTTCATGCTGGGGACTGAAACAATTTTTAAAAAGGAACAAATATCCCAAGACATCCCCTCTCTCTCCCTGCCATAGCATTCACTGCACCTGAAGCAACAACAGAAACCTTTGTTGGACTCTGGAATAAGGAGTTCTAATGTAAGAAGATCGGTCACTAAAGCTATGTCTACACTTGTTAAGTCGACTTAACAGAGCCTCCAGTGTAGACATACCCATCTACACTGGCTTTAAGTTGGCTTAAGTTGACATAATAAGGTCGATTTAAACCTTAAGTCGACCTTCAGAGGTGGTGTTAAGTCAACTTAACGAAGAGTTTGTCGACTTAACAAGCACCCAGTGTGGATGCAGAGTTCTGTAGGTCGACTTAAGCATCCTTAAGTCGATCTAAGGTGCCAGTGTAGATGCACCCTAAGACTGTTGAAAGCATGTGATGAGAAAACTTTCCTTTGAATTTAATGTAGTTTGTTGTTAGGCACCAGTAGCATTTTATCTTCATTTTTCTTGTAGCCATTTCTGATTTTTATGGTTCATTACTTGTACTTTCTTAAAATCCCTCTCTTTATAGTTAATACATTTGTTTTCTTGTTTTAACTGTTCCACTGTGTTTAAATTGAAGTGTCTAGGAAACTCCATTTGGGTTGGCAAGTTCTGTCCATATTATTTCCGCTAAAGAAATAAGAGACTTAATAAAGCCATAGGCAGTGAGTTATATGGGCCGCTGGTGCTTGGGCTCCACCAACACTGGGAATGGTGGGCCACCCGCTTCACCAATATTTCTGTGGTGTTGGTGGGGGGCAAGCTGTGGAAATGCAGAGCACAGTGACCCTAGCACCCAGAGCAGCCTGGCTGGGCTGTTCTGCCTCCTTCCCCCCAGACACATTCAGCGGCTGGCCAGGAGCCACTCAGACACTGGCCCCAGCCCCAAGCAGCACTGCACAGTGACCAGCCCCACCCCTTTAATCCTACCCCTCTCCCATGTGGGCCCAGAGGCAGTGACCTGGCCAGGAGCCACTCCCAGCCCAAAGAAATGCCACATGATGACTGCTCCCCACTCCCAACCCTGTCCCTTCCCCACATCCCTCTCCCACATGATGTGGGCTCAGGACCCTGGCCTTGGCACCACCAAAAATTATACAACCCTGGTACCCCTGAATATAGATTATATTAACCAAAAGAAGGCTAGGCAGTACAGGACATAGATTTCCCCCTCCATCAGAAAGGTAAGACTGTGGATTATTGGGGTCACCCTACAATATACCTAAGGCTGATGAGAGCCAGAGTGTAACCCAACAGTGGCTGCTGGCTGCAGTTACACAGACACTCAGGGTCCGTCTTGCATGTTGGAAGGCTGCTTGTGAGTGGCCCAGATGGGAGCTTCTTTAGCGAGGCATTGTAAGGCACCCAACATTGCAGGGAAAGAGTGACACAGCTGCTCATTAGTCTGGTTTGTACACTGATATGTACACCCTCCCTCTCCAGTTTTCCAATGGCCCTAAAATCCCTCTGTGAGACCTAACACAGGCAGTAGAATCATGGCCATTGCTCCCTTGAAATCTGAAGCATATGACATATGAAACAAGTTCATTATCCCTACAGTAAATCCCAGTAGGCATTCCTGCATTAACTCTTCAGTTCTGCATCCACTCCCCCACCCAAAATTGGGAATATGACAATCAAATACAAAAATCTGATTTGTAATAGACATAACTGTTACCGTTAAGATTATGATTTTGGATGGACATTTTTAGCAACTTCAACAGCAGAGGTGCATGGGGGGAAATATATGTCACAGAAAGGGCAGAGACAATGAGTTGAAGAATGAATCCTCTCTACGTTTACTCTGCAATGGCATTCCATATCTGATGGGGCTGGACCCAGCTTCCTGTCCCAGGTGTTGGGATCTGGTGATCAGGGTCACAAAGGCCTTCAGAAGGTTGGCCCATCCATCCCTCCATAGAAAGAGACGGCTAACCTGCAATGTACATGACACGTCTGGATGCCACTCAGTTTGAGGGGCATAATCAAATGTGGTTTATAATGTGTTTCATTTAGTATTTCATGGACTTTATTTGAAATTAACAGTTTCATGATCTCCATGATGAAATCATAGCTTTCCCTGGTCCACTCTACAAACTTAGGTCAGTAAAACTACATCACTCAGGGATGTGGAAATTCCATACCCCTGAGTGACATATTTATATCAGCTGAGCTCATGGTGGGGACAGCGCTATATCTAGGGCAGTGGTTCTCAAACACTGTGTCAGGACACATTACTGTGTAAGTGTGTCTCAGAGAGCTGGGGAGATGGCTAGATTTGTCCTGTGGGTGGTGGGCTGATGTATCCTGTAAGGTCACGATATGCTGCCTGCAAAAGGTTGGGAACCACTGGTCTAGGGGGTGGGCTTCTACTGTCCACATAGCTACCACTTCTCAGGGAGCTGGAGTACCCATGCCAACGGGAGAAGCAATCCTATCAGCATAGGTAGTCTCTCACTAAGTGCTACAGCTGCACACGTTCTGCAGATACAGCTGCAGTTCTGTATATGCAGACAAGCCCTTCATTATGGTAATTTGGACTGTAGGTGTAACAAAGGTCTCCCCAGACAGGCCCAGCTTAGTAACAGCATAATTTAGGTAATTTGTGTAACCAACATAAGTTACAGTTATATTAGTTAAAAGAGTGATGGGCCAAGTAGTTGTTTGCATATTTAACTCTGACATTCACAGTTCAAACATCCTACAGAACAAGTATTAGTCATTGAGCACATCTGTGAATCATTTTGAACAAAACTGAGAATTTTGCAAATTGGTTCAAGGCTAATTTGTACACCGTAGTATTTCCCAGTAAGCCAAGATGAACTGACCATCAGAAAGAGGAGGAGAAGAAAAGAAAAGAAGCCAGAAAACGTAGTAGTTCTTACACCAAAAGGGTAAAATTATTTTACCAGAGTTTTACATTCATTACTTTTAGATCCATATACAATAAGTTCCAAATGCTCCATATTTCTCATGGCCAAACAGTCTTTTTTCTCTTTCAGGAACCCATAATTTAAATCCCCAAAGAAAGAGGACCTCACTCAAAGTCTCTTTGACTCAATACCTTCCTTTCCAAGGGTTCGTCCTGATTTCCAATGCTCTGTTCTACCCTGCTCCTGGACTCCATTCTAGCCTTCCCAGCGTATTTTCCAGTTTCCACACTCCCTACTATCATCAGCCTTTCCCTGCAGATCCACACCTACATCTTGAAATTGATGCTAATCCCAAATTATATAGATCTCTGACTCCTCCCATTCCCAGCAACCTCTCAGTTGGAGCCTCGGGCTAGAGCCCTGCCACAAACCTCATCATACATGGTCAATGAGCTTCTTCAAATTACAGCTCATGACAGATATATGAGAAAGAAAAACTACAGACATCACAACCCCTGCACAGCGACAATTCTTTCTCCCTTTCACTCTTTCCTTCCTTCCCTCCTTCTTTCCTGAGCACCCAGCATAATTTACCATTAAGAAATCAAACCCATCTCGTTTTGAAGAGACAAAGCCTGAGCAAGAAGGGCGGTGATGGAGGCTGAGACAATGTATTTTTAGTCATTTCAATAAATTATGGAGCCGTGAAGTTGATAATTTATTGAAGAAGGGAATTGGGGGATTCTATGTAAATGTTTTCAGATGAATAATTAATGTGGCTTTCTAACATCAGGGGGTCTTTAATTAAAGCCTCTGTTAAACAAGGCAAGGCATCAGACAGGCCCAGCCTGCAGCAGCTAATTGCATCTTTCCATGTACAGCAGCAATTCGGAGATGAAGCATCATTTGCATCTTTAGAGGAGGACAGATCCCTCCTGGAGTGAGTGATGTGATACTTTGTAGGTTAGCCCAGTGGCCCTGGGGCTGATCTGTTGGATATCATGTGTTAAATTAGGGTTGGCATATATGCCAGCTGCCAGGTGTTTGGTGGGGGCTACCAGTGCAGGGCTTCTAAGCAACACAGAAAGCAAAATGTAACCTTAAAAGACAAGAGGTGTCAGGGGCCTTTCCACCCTGTGTCTGCCGGTCCCCCAGGAATCCCTCCCACTCTATGACTGCCTGCTCTGTGTCCGCCTATCTTAATGTAGATCCTGGTAGGTGTGGAGCACAGGAATATGGGATCATTCCCACTCACAGCACTGGGGCAGGACGGTAGGTCAGGATTTGTTTTACCATCCAGCTGCTGAAAATCCTCTCTCATCCCCAGCACAGCGCCCCTAATGGCCTCCTCAAGAAGATTAAAGCCCGCCCGAACTCCTTCTGGACTCTTTCTTCTTCAGGGATTTAAAATTAGGTGCCTCTACCCATTTTTATTTTAATTCAAACACTAGCAACCGCCGATGATGACTTTAGGGGGGAAACTCCACCAAAGACAAGGGAGAACATCGCAAAGGCCCCCTCCTCTTCCTTCTGTCACTGTAAAGAGCGAGTGGGAAGAGTTGTGGTGGTGACTGAGTAAATTGTCCCTTCATCACCCTCTCCATCATGCTTCTGACATGTGTTTGGGTCTGTGGCAGTCTCATGAGGGGAAACATAAAATTCTTTGCTTTAATTTTTGAGAACAAGAGTAGAAAATATATGGCATAACAGCAGCTGCTCCATAGTTAAGGGTGCAGCTGAGTTTCCAGTAAAAAAAAAAACCAGTTATGACTTCCTCTCTTTAAATCTACAGTAAAAGTCAGCTGGGCCTCAAAATTGATAAGTCTGAGGACAAGGTTGTTTTTTTTCTAGAAAATTTCAACTGAATTAGGTCTAGGGGCTCATTAGCTTTATCCTTTTGTAAAAAAAATTTTATAAAAAGAGCTGTTAAAAGTCTTCTAATTGCCCTCCCTCCCCCTCGCTCCTCAACACACACACACACACACACACACACACACACTTCATAGCAAAAAAGTGGGGGGAGGGACACAATAAAAGACAGATGAAGCCTACTTTTATTGGCCTCCTTTCCTGAGATCTAGTCCCCAGGATCAACATTTACTTGATGAATTTCAAAACACAACAGTTATTAACATTTTCTTTAGTAATGTTGCTAGGGAACATTGGCTCTGATTAGTTATCGTGAGATCAACAGAAGCTACACTCACAAGCACAGACTGGAGATTTCAGGACTAAGGCAGAAGGGAGTCAAGGGACTTTAATGTAGCGATGATGCACATATGGCACACAATACTCTGCCACAACAAAGACCTGTTGTGTGGTGAGGCAGGGGATGCTCAAGAGTTGCTCAGGGGTGCAGAAGAATAGGGCAAGGAGAATCATCAGGGCTTCCTAACCTTCTTCATTCAACAAAGTTCATGGAATTCATTGAAAAACATTCTCAATGCTGCAGATTGCACAAGTTTTTGTGGCTGCAGAAGCCATATTTGGAGGCACCCGTTTTTGATACTCTACATGCAGAATCAGGTAACTGGGAGACAGGCGCTGAAACAAGGTCAGAGCTCAAATAATTGGAATGCCTCCTCTGCACATTCCTACATGGCAAAGATTGGGGTGTTTTTGTCAAGTTTAGGTCTGCATTTCCCAGCTTTTTAGCATGCATTTCCCGCTCATTTGTTCACACTTATGTTCTTGAGTGGAACAATATGTGTTATGTGCTTGCAACCCTAGCAAAGATTTGGGGGGGGGGGGGGGTAACTACTGTTAAAAATATTGGGAGAATACATCCACAGACCTAACTCTGCAGTTCTGAGCCTCTGCTGCTCTCTTGTGGGATGAGCTGGAATGGACACTGCAAGTGAATATTTTTCTACCTGATGGAAGAGTTGGTTTTCTCCCCACACTTGTGCCCAGGCCCCATCTGCCCCTCAACAAATAAAAAGCCACACCACTGTATGAAAACTTACAGTTCAGTGTAAGCCCCCAACCCCCATTACAAGACTGTTTTAGCCATGTTCTTATCATGTTACAGTCTTTCAGAAGCTCAAGCATGCAGCATGCATCAGTACATGGTTCAGAATCAGCCTATCAGGGGCTCTCTCATGTAGTAACATCCCCAACCTAAATCTTTCCTTCCATTCTCCCTTGTTTCAGTACTTTCCTCCCTATTCTCTTCCCCCTTGAATCTCTCCCCTCATTAACACTAGTACAGGCTTTCTCCCTTCATGAGCTTAGCATTGGTATCTATGGTATTTATATTGCTCTGTCACCATAATATCTGACCACCTCATTCTGTAACCTGAGTAGCCCCCCAACATCCCTGTGAGGTCAGGAAATGCTATTCCCCCCATAGTACTGATGGAAAAGTGAGGCACTAAGGAATTAAGGCCCAGATTCCCAAAGGCATTTAGGCACTGAACTCCCATGCTAGGTGCCCAAATTATAAGTGCTTGCAACCTTGAAGCTGTTTGAGGGTGAAAGTACTATAAAGGAGAAGGTACAGGAGAATACACTATCAGACCCAATCCTACTTGTACTGGTCCAATGGGAACTAGGAACCCAAAGACCTTTGAGAATCTGGGCCTAAGTCACACAAGAAGTCTGGGGTAGAGGAGGGATTTAAACAGATGTCTCAAAGCCTAAGCTAGTGATCTAACCATTGAACCATCCTTTCTTTTGGTCTCACTGACCCTCTATAAACAGACTGCAAAATCACTCATTTTTTATCTAGTATTTGGGAAGGGATGGGATTGGGGCTGGATGGGGTTTTTAATACCGTGGACTAAATGCTTTCAGGCTGGATCTGATGAAGATCGTGTGGTACAGAAAGTGGACATAAGTGATTTAATGTCATTTTTTACAATCAATATTATGAATTTTAAGTTTTGTAAAGGGTGTCTGGAGTTTAGGATGGGCACTCTGAAAATTGTGTTGTATACATCTCACTAAATCAACAAAATAAATAAGATCCTCAAAATGAACAATCTGAGAAAGCTGTTTGTTCACACTCTTCACTGAATGCTTACAAGTACCAAATACCCTCAGAGCAACTAGGGAGTGATTGGTTCATAATTTGCTAATCAAAAGGGGGTTACACAGATACAGTTCAACCAAGTCTTCTAAATAAAAACTGTGTGATCGCACAAGGACAAATGCTAGCTGTATCTTAGCACACAGACAAGACAAAACCAGCGACAGATCTATGGTGCAGCTGTTAAAAAAAGTGTCCCCTGGAGACAGAGACTGAATCTATAATGGTTATCTGATTTCTTTGACAATCTATTTATGTTTCAACTTAACAGTAGGAATGATGGCCCTGGCTACACCATGACTCCGTAGGGACACCAAAAACAGGAGAGTGTTGCTGATCTGCAGCTGGTGTTTTCTTATTTATTTCAGAGTGTTTAAGCTACAGACCTAACATATGGTGTGACATAAATAATAATATAATAATACAGATTTGTTTTCTGAGTGCCTGAGTAGAAAAGCCATATGATTTATGTAACATGACCACTGTATTTAAGACATTATTTTACTAAGACTTTTAATGCATTTGAAATGCGTCTTGTTTTCTGTAATCTGGTCTTTTAAAGAATGAACAAAGCAGTAATGTATAGTTAATGGAGTAGTTTATCATGCTTCCTTGTACAAAAGCCTAGCTTTCCAACCCAGCAGCCAGATTTCTGCAGTAGACCTAATGTTGCAAATAAAGAGATCTGTCATTTGCCAATGAGGCTGCATTGAAGAGACTTGCTAAAAGCGTCACATGGGTCTCAGGATTTACCTGAGACAAGACGCTGCTCGACGCCAACAGGTGGTAGTGGTCTGCTTGGGACTGCGTAACAATGGGTGGAAGGTGAAACTGGACCATACGAGTCTGACACCGGAGTGGTATCATGAAGGAAATAGTGCTGGTGTACTCCACCCACAATTACCCAATCCATCCACAAATCCAGTGTAGCTGCATATTTCAGCTAAAACGGTAACAGTAGTAAATGCCATAGATACCACCTAACAGCCTATCTTCAAAGCGTCTGACGAAGTGGGATTTTCTCCCACGAAAGCTCATGCGATAAATAAATCTGTTAGTCTTTAAAAGTGCCACAGGACTCTGTTGTCATAGATACCACCGTGAGCCATGTGACTAGGACATTATGAGCTTCATCTTTACTACAAAAACAGAAATAGTTAACAACAAGGACATCTAAGAAAACATTTACCCTACCAGAAAAAACCCAGTGTAGCAGTGACTGTCAGAACCAGGGTCTACTGACTTGGGCTCATATGCCTCAGCCTATAATGATAAAAATAGCTCAGACTAGAACTCAGACTTTGAAACTCACATTATTCACCAGATTTCAGAGCCTGAGCAGGAATGTCTACATTGCTATTTTCGGCACTGTAACATGAGCCCCATGAACCTATAGATCTGAGCACTGAGAGCTGGTCTACTAGAAAGTTTAGTCGAGCCCACTACATCATCCACAAGAGCAAAAATTCACACCCTTGAGAGATGTAGTCAAGCTGACTTAAAGCTGTGTAAACAGCACTAGGTCGAGAGAAGAATTTTTCCATCAATCTAACGCCACTGATAAGGTGTGTATACTGACGGTGAAAAATTCGCAGCTGTCAGTTCAATATTTCCAGATCAACTGAGCGGTCAGTAAAGACACGCTCAGTCTATCCAGAGGGTGACCTAATAAAACCGTCCCCTCAAGTGGTGTAGCGCTACATCTGTGGGAACAGGAACACATTTCCTGTCAGCGCAGCACAGTGAGAAGACAGGGCGTAGAAGCAGATACGCTTCTGTATATCTTGCATAATTCCCATCGACTGCAACTGAATTTTGCCCCCAGTGTAGACCTAGCTAGAAAGATAGATTTAATGCAGAGACCGAACAAGAACCACTTTCATTGCTGTAGTGTCTACAGTGAAGTGCTGCAGCACTCCCACTGTAGCTTTTCTAGTGTAGCCTTAACCTGAGAGCCGGGTTGCAGCACATTTTGGTTTCTTTTTTGTCTTTTTGTAGTGTACACATTCTCAGATTGAGGTTTCAGAGTGAATGTCCTATTCAAAGGTAAACATTTCACGCTTCCCACAACTCTATTGTTTCATGCTCTTTCCTCCTCTGCAGACTGAAAATGTGGCAGTAAATTGTTTCCTTTGCAATGAAAAGGGTTAGAAATGTTAAAATAAATAAATAAAATAAAGCACGGCAGGATCAGTAACATCCACATAGAGCAAACAAAACTTTGGATTTTTAGATCTATCTATGTGTAGATCCTTATCCTGTACTCTTCACCATAGTATCTGAGGAGGGGATTATCAAAGAAGACTAAAGAAGTTAGGCACCCTAATTCAATACAAACAGGGCACCTGATTCCTTTGTGAATTCCAGTCCAAGTGTCTAACAAATGCATTAAACTCAAGAAGCTTGTTCCATCTCTTCCCCTCATTCTGTAAGGACTCTGATTGGCTGGTTTTCTTTTTAAATATGTGACTTTGTCGGTGTTATAGAGAAAAAGCTCAGCTGAAGAAGTGGGGTTTGCTTTTGCTCTAAAGGTGCTTGGTTCATACTCATCCTGCTGTCTGCCAGGAGTGAGTTTCAGATTCATGTGCCAGTCATCGGATACATGGCTGTCATGATCACACCATGTGAGAGTCCCATGTGTAGCCTGGAGTCAGACTATTGCCATGAAGAGTTTTGGAGATGAAGAATAAAACTTGGAATTTGAACAAGCACTCCCCGCCCACCCCAGAGCCAGTGCAATAGTGGAGCTGTGTTGTGATTGACTCTCAGTGGTCTACAGTGCTGAGCAGATGGACTGCAATGTTCTGAACCAATTGCTGCTAATTTTTTTTAAGTCAACATTCCCATCTAAAAACCACACACAAACAGATCTGCACAGAACTCAACTTGTGTTTCTTAGTTAAACGTGCTTTGTTAAGTCCTAGGTCTTTCCTTCTCACCCAGCGCCTACTACTTCAGCCTCTTATATTCCAATCCTGGCTCTGTCATGCTGGAGTATGAACAGAACTACTTCAGAAGGCTGGTTACTGTAGTAACACAGCACAGCTTTTATCTCCATTCCTTTTATCTGTTCTTTGGGGGAAATTGGCAATCTATTTTATTGTGCCATCTGAGGAGGCTCATAGAGCAATGAGCCAACTGTCAGGACTTGTATAGCAGGGGAGGAGATATATGAAAGAAACGGTATCTTTCACATAAATGTGCACTATATTATATATACCACCATACGTATATTGCTTTGCATCCCTTACCCTTTCCACTCATGTTAACTTCAGTCTCATTTGCCCTTCTCTTACAAACACCTTTAAGCTTTCTTCCACACTGTCCTACTCAGAGAACACTCCTCTATCTTGATCTGGAAGGCTATGTCTACACTTACTAAAGTTAGTTCGAATTAGTTAATTTGAACTAACTAATTCAAACTAATTTTAGTTAATTCGAATTAACTTAATTCAAACTAGCAAAATTTAGTTCAAACTAAGCAAGTGCCATTCATGGCACTTGCTTAGTTCAAATTAGCAAATTGCATTGAGTGCAATGGGCTGGTTAGTTCAAACTAAGCAATTAGTTCGAACTAACATGGCCACATTGGTTAATTCGAACTAACTAGTTCAAATTAACCCTTAGTTCAAATAGCATATTCGAATTTATTAGTTTGAATTTATTAAGGAAGCCCTTAATTCGAACTAATGAAAGCCTAGTGTAGCCATGGCTTTAGTTAGTTCGAATTAAGCTTCCTTAATTCGAACTAACTTGCCATTGTAGACATAGTTTAAGAGCTCCCATCTTCTGCCCCTTCAACTCTCTCCTCAAAACCCACTGGCACTCTGATACTTGCAACTAGTTATGTTGACAGACAATTTAAAAGTAAAAAAACGTTTGAGCGTATGTTTTACACCTCTTCACAGGAACATTTCAGGGCAGGGACTGGGTCTGAAACAATGAAAATGTCAACAATAGGGAAGGCTCATGAATGTGGGAGTTTGAACCTCCACAGAAGCTAGATCAGGACTACCAAACTCTCTGTTAGATAAATAATTAGTGGTCACCAAAGTCACCACAGTCAGAGTGGAATGCAAAGCCCACCTCTTCAGCCAAGTTTTTCCAAATACATTCCTCAACCACACAAACACTCCCACTGTCTTTAGTCAATAAATAAATAAAATAAAATAAAATTAATAAGACAAAATTATGCATAATACATAATAAAGAAACCCATAGTTCCTCTTGCTCGCAAGAAAGGGATGAAGAAACATCATTTGCATGGTTTTTTGGTTTGTTTTTTACTACTGGGTGATGCTTAGATACTAAGATGAGGGGTACTATTATAGGATGAATAGATAGCCATCTTTTAGGATTAAATTCTACCATTTCTTTGAGGATAATATGGTGAAATATTTTTGCCTTGCCTTGCCCTCTAGTGTCCAAAATAAAATTAAAACTATCTACAGAACTATTCATAGTGAACACAGTGGGCCAAGATGTGCACTTGGATACAAAGGTATAAATCTGGAGGCAGCAGAGTTGCTTTATACTTATGCAGGTATATCTGATCCATTAAACCCAGCTGTTCTTCAGGCAGTATTACTTTAAATGTGGATCAGAACAGGGCTTTCCTGATTAATACCCCACAGGATACAGCCAGCTATCCTAACCACTTTGCAGTAGAATTATTGGGAGGAAAAACAGTACTGAAACACTTATTCGGCAAAGGAGGTGAGAGGTCTCTAGACCCAAGCAAATTGCTTGGAAGTAGTCAAACCCCCAAAGAACTAGATGAGATGTGTGAGCAAACAAAGGGTCACTTTGGCAGGAGCTGGAGTGACTATATGTCCCATTCTGACCGGCACCGTCTCCTTTTTGTGGTGTCCCAGACATCACAACTTTTTGGCAAAACTAGGCATTCATCTTGCTTGCTCTTGGCCTAGGGGTTGCAGAGGAATGTCCACGCAAGAGCAAGCAGGACAAATGCCCAGTTTTGTCCAAAAAATGTTGCGATATCTGCTCAAGCAAGCAGGAACGCCAGGCGGCTGGAGCCCTAGGTAGCACGGCTCAGGCCATTAGCATCACGAACAGAGCTTGGGCAACCAGCAACACCAGGTGGCCTGGGCCAGCCCTGGGTGTCTGCTTTTCACTTTGGAGAAATATGGTCAGCCTATCACAGTGGTTTTCAAACCATGTGTTGTGACCCCAATACTGGGTCAAAGACACACACACACACACAGGTACTGGGTCGGGGCACCCCTTTTTGCTGCCACTAAAAGACTGGAATGCATTGCTGAATGATGTAATTGTTGGGTCATGGGCATAAATGATTTATTTCAACTGGCTCCTGAGAAAAGAAGTTTGAAAACCACTGCCCTAGCATGCAAGTGGCACAATGAAAGAATGAATGCAGACACACAACAGCATAACTTGTTCTCCCACAGGACGACCCGTCTTGCAGAGATATATGCCACCAGCACAGGGTTCAGTGTTCCTGAAGAAGCAGGGAACCTGGTTTGCCAGTGAACAGAGGACCCAGCAATTTACCCCCACAAAGCTGGGTTCGGTGCCTGAGCACCCCAACCTCTAGCTCTGCCCCAGTCTCGCTAGCCCCACATAGCGCTAGCTCCACCTATTTTGCACTGGGGCAGATAGCTCAGGAAGAACCAATCACCCCTGCGCGAGCTCTCGATCTACGGAGGCAGGAACTGCCCAGACTCTAGGCCAGGGGTCTGCAACCCAAAAGATAAGAAGAGCCATTTTTGAAAATTCCTTCAATAACAAAGTGTTTTGAGAGCCACAATAGGTGTAGCCTCCTGGTGGGAGGTGAGCCAGGATTTCTGCTGCAGGGTCCCCTTATGCAGGGGAGGGGAGCCTGGAGCTTGGCATGGGCTGCCCGTGGGGTCCCTGGTAGCTGGGGGGAGCCCAGAGCCAGGCATGGGCCTCCTGCAGGGTACCCCGGTGGTTGGGGGAGCCCAGAGCCACAAGGGGGCAGCCAAAGAGCCGCATGCGGCTCCAGAGCCACAGGTTGCAGACCCCTGATCTAGGCACTAAATCTGATTCCAAGCCAAGCGCTGTCCCCTCTCGCGCCCCCATGCAGCCCGCGCCCCGATGCCCCTGCCCGCTCTCCGCCCCCTGCTGATGCATGCTCCCCACAGCCCACGCCCGCTCGGCGGCGGCGGCGGCGGCGGCGCGAGCCCCCCGTCTGTTCCAGAACGTGGCCACCCAGCCGTAGTAGGAGGCTGTAGCTGCCTCGTCTAGCGGCCCTTTTGCTTCCGCCCGCATGCAAGATGGCCGGCGGGGCGCGTAAAAGCCAGGCCAGCCTCGTGACCGCACTGTGGGCTTTCGGCCCCGCCCCAGCTTCTCGTGGACAAAGGGGACGGAGCTTCAAGGCTGCTGTTCCCATGGCAACCGCCGCTCGCGTCTCTTTGCCCCTCCGCCTACGGAGCGCGCAGAGAGACAGAAAAGGCCGGGGTGGCTGGGAAATGAAACGCGCTTCCGCGCCGGGATGGAGGGGCCAGGGCAGGTGAGATGGGGGAAGGGGTGGAGGGGTAGCGGGCTTTCCCCCCCCCGAACCTCCCCTATAACAGCCTGCCCCCCCACTACCCCGGCACTGACCCCCCCATCAACTTCTGCTCACTCCACATCCTGCCCCCCCAGCCCCCCTCTCACACTGTGCCCCCCCAGCCCCCCTCCTTCCCTCCACAGGCTTCTGGCCCCCCGGCATTACTGCCCCACACACACCCCCTTGCACCTTCTGCACACCCTCATCTCTCACCCTGCAGCTAGGTCGGATAACACATGCCAATCCCCTCTCTCTCTCTCTCTCTCTCTCTCTCTCTCTCTCC
>ML688418.1:45658-89403 GCA_007922175.1 Pelusios castaneus
CCCCCCCCCCCCCCCCCCCCCCATTCCTTGCTCTCCCCTCCCTAGAAGGGACAGAGTGATATTGACTCAGCGAGGTTCTGTCTCACCTTTATCTAGTGCAGGGGTAGGCAGCCCCCGGCACATGTGCCAACAGTGGCACACAAGCCCATTTGGAGCGGCACTCGGCATCCTCTCTGGCACCACAGAAATTGCCACTCCTGCAACCAAAAGACACTCTAAGTGGCTTCTTTCATGGGCAGCTGCAGTGCGGAGGTCCCTGCCATGTCCATGTCCCAGGTATAACATGTAAAGAAGCCGCCCAGAGTGGCTCCTCTCTGGTATGCCGCCACCAAAAGGAGTGACTCCGGGCAACTTCTTTCCATGGTGTGCCTAGGGATAAGGGTCCTCACGCACGCTGCCGCGAGGAGCCACTCCAAACGGCTTCTTTCCAGGAGTGGGCCGTCGGCACCAGCTGAGGGTCGAGGAGGAGGGGCCGGCACAGGTTGCTGACCCCTGATCTAGTGCTTTTCATCTGTGGAGAGCTCAATGTGCCCTACCAGCGAGGTCACTCATCATCCTCATTTTACCAGTAGGGTAACTGAGGCACGGAAAGGTCACACCGTGACTTTCTTGAAGTCACCCAGCACACCCGAGGAGTAAACAAGACCATTCATTCATTCCCGGGTCTCCTGCATCCCACAGCAGGATTTAAATCCACTGAGGATGAAAAGCACTCTTGCACTATTTTATATCAGCTCTCAGCTCTGTGGCTGTTCTGGTTTGCTGTAGGATTTTAAAAACAGATGCCTCTTAGAATTGCAGAGTCAGCTGTTGGTTAAACCTCTTTCTGAGTTGGACAAGAAAGTGGCTGAAATCCTAGCCTGATGGAAGTCAATGAGATTTTTGTCACTGACTTCCATGGAGCATGGATCTCAGCCAGAAAGTAACAGTTCTTATATGAGGAACTGAAAATTCATATTCCCCTTTTCAATCAATCTAGAAAGGGAGATGAGTCCCACACCAGTGCCAGCTTCTTCCAGAAGGATGTGCTATAGCAAATGGTGGAGGAGCCCTTGCTGTTCGAACTGCAGCTACAGCGGAACCCTTGTCCCACTTTTTATAAAATGATAAAGTAGCATTACAATTCTATGCATTTAAAAAATGTTTTAAATGGTTAAATGTTTTAGCCGGAGCCTGAAGAAGCTAAAATGACTGAAGTGGAGGAGCCTGTTGAATCACCAGCACCAGTGGTTGTATCACCTGTGGACCAATCACCTAGAGATGAATTTCCAACTTCTGGGGACCAGTCACCCATAATTGAATTGCCAGCATCAGTGGAGCAGTCAACGTCAGATGAATTGCCAGAGTCAGTGGCCAAATTATTCATGGTTGAATTGTCAGAGTCAGAGGCTGAAACATCCAGGACTAAACTGCCATCAACAGTGGTCACACCACCCACATATGAACTGTCATCATCTGGGGTCAAGCCACCTGTGGCTGAACCAGCAAAGACGGAGGTTGATGAAACACGTATGGCTGAAGCCACAGCCGTCGAATCACCAGAGGCTGATGAGCCTGTGGTGTATGAAGACCCCTTTGAAGTTTCCCTTAGGTACATGGAGAAACATAACATCCTGAACATATTTCAGGTGAACATTCCCTTTCCATCTCCTCTTCTTCTCCCAGTCACACTTAAGAAATTGGGCATAAGGTTAGCTTGCCAGCATGGTACTGAGTCAACTGTCTGTCCTCATCTGACAAAGTAGGTTGCAGCCCATGAAAGCTTATGCCCTAATAAATTTATTTCTTAACCCACCTTTCCCATTCCCCTCAAAATTCCTGCATTGAAGCCATTCCAAAGTACTTTTATGTGGAATCTATTATACATTACTCTGGTAGTACCTGGAGGGCACACACAAGATCAGAGAATTACAGGATTAAGCCTCTATCTAGATTTGTGGCAGGAACTGTGAAAGGGTGAGAGAAATGAAGTATTATTCAATCCATGTAACAGACGGGACTGAGGCACAGCAAGTCTATATGCCATTTGCAGAGTCCTAGGGCAGAAGCACCAATTGAACCCAAATCTCCTAAATCACAGTCTAGAGCCTTAGCCACAAGTCAAAGCATCCTTTCTTCGGTGTTCCTTTCCCCATTGCCACTCAGCCAGGAGGGGGCCTCTTATTTCCCATTATCTGGGAGGAAAGGCAAAGCAGAGAGTGTTTTTTTTTATCTGGGTGGGGTGGAAAGGGAGAAGGTTCTTCATCTCCTTTGGTTGCCTGCAGAGGAAGGAAAGCTGGCAATATTTTTCTTGTCTTTATCAACCCCGGTGCTGCTTTATTGCTTATGGTCCTGTTCTGCACCAATATATTTACAGCTAGAAAAATGGAACAAAATATTAAAATCCAAGAACAGAAGTTAGACTTACGGGATGGTAACGGCCAGGAACACTTCTTTCCTTTTAATCAGAGTAGTACCAGAGTAGCTTTTTTCCAGACTTTGGTGCCTCCCCCATTTCCCATGGGTTCTAAACAATAATTCAAGTGGTTGAGTTAATGTAATATCTGATTCCCATGACATATTCCCAGTCCAGATCATTTGTATTCATTCACATTTTCCAAATGCTCCTGGACCTGTTTCTATTGATACCAGTATTTACAAGCTCCTCATTGTTTGTTCACACCTCTATTTTTCCAAACATACAGTACCACAGCCCAAATACTCAGGAATCTTATCCCAAAAGACAGGGCATCTCTGCCCTCAGCAGAATTTTGTACATCCTTGAACTTTCAGCAGGGAAATTTAATAATGCTCGCTCTCTCTCTCTCTCAGGAAATCACTGAAAACCTGGTGTATGAAAAGCCCGATGACCCCTTGCAGTTCATGTTACTGCAGGTATGGAGTCTTGCTGGGACAGACATATAATATAGCCTGTCTTTTAATTGTACAGCAGAATCCCACTGTGGCTGAGCAAGCCAGATTCTTCTCATCGTGGGTCTTGCACATGGAAGGAGGAGGATATGGCAGGGGAAGAGTGCCTTGGATGCAAGATCTGATTATTTTAAAGGAGCAGGACATGACAGGTTGGGGAAACAAGCCTAGAATGGTAGAGTCAGTGTGTGAAAGGGAAGGATATAGCAGGAGACAGTGGGGCAGATGGGCCCTAAAAGACAGTATGTGAGAAGATCATGGGCAGACAACAATCTATCAGCAATGGGAGGGTTTTAAAATACAAAGAACTGAAAGCTTGTGGAGTGAGAGGCAGTTAGGATGGGGAGGGAATGTGGGGGCCACAACAGGAGTTGGAGTGGGATTACAGTAAAGATAGAAAAGAAGCAAGGGCAGAGAAAACATCCTTTTCATCATTCCCTTCCCCCAGGCAGATAGCCCCACAACCCCATCTGCCAGACCTGGAAACTGAAGTCCAGAACAGGGCTTGGGTCCCCAGTACAAGCACTGGGGGCTATCTCTGAGCTCATGTTATGGTATTTGAGGGCCACTTGACCACTTTCTTCTCCTGCCCAGGTGCAGTCCATGATGAACAAGCAGCTGGAAACAGAGGAGGAGGAAGAGGAGGAGCTGGGCAGCAACAGCTTTTACACAGCAGAGATGTTTCCTGGTGACCATCGGTGACCTTGGCACCATGATTGTTAGCACAGGGCCCCTGGCTACAACTGCACTCTTACACTTTGCAGAAATGGTTTTGAACAGGTCTGATGGCAACTGTGCTTCCTGGCTTCTCATGTTCCAGCTGCTTGTAAATTATGCAACTGCATGTCATTAAATAGACCTAAGAAACACACACACACATATTATATATATCCATATGCAACCCCTTTCATATCCCTGCCAAACCACCGTACAACTATGAATGCACACACAAATCCCACAACTTGTACATACACAGGTAACATTTCTGTGTTTACAGACCCTTCAGCTCAAATCACACATATGTACAGACAATAGCACAAACCCACAGCAACCAGACGAACACTTACACATAGCTCTACCTTCTCTGTTCTGCTTTGGTGGGTGATCTGTTCCAAGCTGTCATATAACAATCCACTACATAACAGTTTGGGATTCTAGAGTCCACACTGGGCGGGGCTGTCTCTATCTCTCTTCCCCAGAAACCTCTGTGCCCCAAACTGGAAGAGGCTGTCTCCTGCTCAGCCATTCCTGCTGAGTTCAGATCACTTCATCCTTTTGTATCATTCTCTCCATCATGTCATATACAATTCCTACAGACACAACTAGAAGGTGAAATTAAGGTTGCAGGCACATACGAGTGACTTCAGAGCACATCACCTCTCAAAAAATGCTAGTTGCATAAAAACCAGAAACAAGTGCTAGAAAGCCAGGACATTTAGAGTTAAGGGGCACTTCTCAAACAAGTAACTCAAATTACTGTTATCTATCTATCAAGTTACTTATGTGTTCCTCATCACCATAGTATCTAAGTGCCTATCTCCACCCACTTAGAAACATCTGCCTACACTGCATGCAAAAAGAGATGGTATTGAAAATGTGCACTGTAGAACACTGGCTTTATTTGTTTAATACATCCCTATTTCCAGTGACCTTTGCTCTTTGTAGGTAAATGCTTTAATTTCATGATCTAGGTCTCTGAGATTAGTATATGGTCATCTATCAGCTCTGTGTGCATAGCTACCCAACTCCTGTCCTTTCCCATCAAGGATTTCCAAGCACACTGAAATATTAGTTAATCTACTGTGTTCCATTTTACAGACAGGCGAATATCATTCTCTCTCCTTTACAGGTAGATCATAATCCAGCATAGCAGTGAAAGCCCAAATTTTTAAAGATTTTTAGAAGCCTGAAGATGCAAATGAGCACCTAGAAGGTTTTTAAAATGTCCTTAGCAGGTTAGATACTTAGGTGCTTTTGAAAATCCCAGTAGGTGCTTATCTGGCCCTCAGCACTTGAGAGGATGGGGCACTTAATGAAATAGGACAATGACTGTTTTCAGCCTGGCATTTGTGTAATCAAGAATTTGTAAAACTCTGATGAGCATTATGTAGGACTGTAAGGAAGGCTGCAAAGCAGCATTAATGTATGATTAAGATTGAGACTTTCTAGTTTTTGTGGCCACTTATCAGGAGAAACTTTATTTGAGATGGATAAGTTAGTGTACGTTTCTGATTCTTTTCAGGACATTATTGTGACAGAGTTCAGATACCTGGGGTGCTTTATTTTAAAAGTGCAATTTTAACTCTGAATGTAATGGGTTACGCATGGGGTTTTGTTGCATTTTCATTTCTAACATTCCTGAAAGGCCATATGCATTCAAACTACTGATGTATGCCTGCAGCCTGAACTTCACATCACTGAAGGTTTTGTTTTTTGTTGGAGTGTGGGGTTGTTTTGGGGATGGGGGGCAGGGATTTCCTCAGTTTTTCTTTTAAGTGGGCCCTAAGGTCAGCTGGAGAAAAAAGCTGTTCCTACAAATTCCATGTGGCTTCCAAGACACGAAGTCTAGGGAAAGGAATACCTCTTTCCTCTGGTGACCCCATCATCTCCTGCTACTAAAGTATCTACCCACCATTGTTGGAGGGAAGTCTTGCTATGGGTGCACATGAAGGGAGCCAAATTCCTGCAAATTCTATAGGGCCACTGGAACAAGACTCCTCTTCTGCAGGGACCGAGAGGTGCACAGTAATACAGCTCCAGTCCTTTTAACTGCATAATGTTTGAGGGACAGGAGCTGGCTGCCTGTGGCTGATAAGAGAGTTGCGATTGGGTCAGTAGGACTAAGAACCACCTCTCTCCTGTTCCTCCAGACCTCAGGAGGAGAAAGGACTGGATGAGAACAGGGCTTTGATGGGGGCAGCCCTTACCCTATTCTCTTGAACCTCCTGTAATCCACAGGAACAGGGAGACTCACCTGTGTACCTTCCAGTGGGGGGGGGGGAAATGTTTTTCCCCTTTGATGAGGCTCCCTAGTTGACCAATTAATCTTTAGCTCTCTCTTGCAAGGAAAAGGGCTGGAAGAGACAATGTAAGATAAGGTGTCCCAGCAATTGTGTGATGTCCTGTATTCAGATTGCCAGAACCAATGGTCCTGGCAACATTACAGAATTCTTAAAAACATATTTTAAAAAAAATAATAATAAAGACTTCCATTTTGAACCTGGGTATCTCAGCTAGGGGTGTCCAATAAATAGATGTTATCATTTCTGTTTCTACTATTAGTATTATGCAGAACCCTGGACATATCTGTTTTGGATATCAGAAATGACAACCCCCTTGTCTCCTTTGCTTCATTGTTTAAAAAACCACACCTACCTCAGTCCCACATATAACCAGACCATTTTGAGGGTGATTGTGGGGGGAGGGAGGAGTGTGGGTTCTGTCAAGGAGAAGAGGCAGCAAAATTGAGTTTAAAATGGAAACATTTGCATTCTTACCATTGGAATGGCTGTCCCCATTCCACAGTGTTACCCGTAAGCTATGGTTTCCTGTTGGTAAGTGGATTCAGAGAGGCACAACTGTCTACAGTAGCAACCAGCAAACTTCCTGTTGTGGTCAATGCTCTGAAGTTCACTGTAGGACCTGATACCATCCCGCAGACTATCCCGTATAAAATGGGACTGTTCTACACAGGTTTTCAAACGGTGCTCATCACCGTAGTACGAGTGCTTTCCAGTAATATGTCAAGCAACAGGACTAACATCTATCACATGATGTTAGTTCTCACCGTGCAGAGAGAAGTGTGTCCAGTAGAATGTATTTTTTGGATAAGGGATTTTGTTTTCTTAATGTACACATTGCTCTGCACTTGGAGCAGAAATGGTGAGATTTACAACAAGTGATATTGATGTCTCTATCTCAGCCCAGCTGCTGCAAGAACTCTGTCACCTACACATGGGAACTTTATCTTTGTTGCAGAGTTCCATTGACTGACACACACAGGTAGGACACTCAAACCAGCTGGTGGATCTCATGGTCAAAGAAATAGCTGCTCGATGAACTTTAGCTAATGGTAAACTGACAACCTCTTGGGCAGAACTTGTAGGGATTACCCACAAAGAAATCATACCAGCCTCCACATTGATTGGTTAGATCAGAGAACAAATTTTTGCAACATCTCTACATGGAACTTAATGTGGGCCAGGCTCCCCAAACCATATGAAAGTATTGCCTGAGTACAGCCTTTGATCATGTGCATAGAAGTGTTATATTGCTGCTGATTAAAGTTATTTTGCAAAGATCACCTACCCCCTCTGCTATGCTTTTTACATCAAGCTAAATATATAGATGGGTTAGCCCTTCCACGGTAAACTGTTTATGGCGTGGGACATCACTGCTTGACAGGGTCGGCCCAACGATATAGGTGAACTAGGCAGTCGCCTAGAGCGCCAGGCTTTAAGGAGCACCAAATTAAATGGAAATGATTTTTTTCCTTCAATTTACATACATATTCTCTTTTATAACATGAAGGGGGGGGAGATGCCAAAGTCATAGTTTGCCTAGGGCACCAAAAATCCTTGAGCTAGCCCTACTGCTTGATAAAGGCTCACGAGGACGGCCTGACCACCGCATGACACTTTGTAAATCTGGTGTGACGCCATTGATTTCAAAGGAGTTACACAGGTATACATTTTGATTAGGCAGTGGTGAGTTAGGTCCTAGTCTTTTGGGGCCAAAATTAGGGCCCTGTCCCATAACCCTTATACACATGGGGTTCTTGTGACAGGGCACTCTGCTCACGGCTGCCAGTTCTGGGAATAAGCTCTGCCAGAGCAACACATCTTCCCACAATCACACTCCATCACTGTTTCTTTCTCTGCAGCCCAGGGCCATAGCCAGCCCCTAATTTCTGACCAAGCCCATGAATCTGCAGGGTGGCCCTCCCCCCCCCCAAGGGCACCTTCTGGTCACAAGATGCTTCAGTTACTAGTTAACGAGTTGTACTGTTGGAGGGGGAAGAGACAGGGCAACGAGGCCAACCCATTACAACAGTACTAACTTCACTGCCACAGCTGTGGAGCCAGCCAGAGCCAAGAGCAGAGCAGAGCCACCAGGGCTGGTGCCTCTGCTTTGTTTACAGCCGTGCCTGCTGGGCGGCCCCACAACTACAGTAGCAAAGCTCACATCACTGCCAGAGACTGCAGTGGGCAGTCCTCAGGTCCAAGTGGGTGGGCCCCAGCCCAACCCCTGGCTATGTCCCTGTTTCTCCAGGAGCAGCTATTTCTTCTTCTTCTTCTTTGTGAATCAGGCCTCCAGCCAGGTGTCTTTCAAAGTCTCCACAGGCAATATTAGGCAGTCCTCATACCCACTGCACTGACTACTGTTGTCTTTCTAGTCACTGCCCTTAGCAATACCACATTGCAGTGGCTGGTAGGGAAACCCAGGCCTACCTTCTGCTCTGAGTTCCAGTTCAGGGTTCAGTGACAGCTGCACCTGTCTTACTGCTCTCACCCCACCCTTCCTTCTCACATCTTCCTACTATGCTTTTTTGCCTCTTCATTTGCCCTTACCTCAGGGAGATGGACTACAGGCTTCCTCCATACAGCTCCAACAACTGTTGCTGTCCTCCTGGCTTTATAGAAACCCTACCTGTTCCCTCATAGGTGAGCTTCCTTTTAACTATCTTCCCACACACAGCCTAAATCTCCCATTTGTGGCTTAATTGACTGATTGGACCCATCTAAGTTAATTCAGCTCTTGTAGGGCACCTGTGGAAGTACACCCCATAACAGGTCTAACTTGTCCAGGAAGTAGGAAAGTGTGTGTGTGTCCATCCACAACAGTAACATAATGAAAAGATACAAGAGGCGTTTGGTAAGTTGTCACTTTCTTCTAGGACCTAGCAGAGTTCTTGAGTTACCTTGATGTCAAATGCTAGAACCCTGGTGACAGATTCTTATGCTGTCTCTTAGGCCACATCTACACTAGAGAACATACAGCAGCACAGCTGTACCAATGCAGCCGGGTCACTGTGAGGTCTCTCATGCAGTGCCCCTGTGCTAACAGGAGAGAACTCACTTGGCAATATAATAAAACTATCTCCACGAATGACGGTAGCTATGTTGGTGGGAGAAGCTCCCATGTCCACACCTGCACTTCTATCAGTGTAACTTAACATGTAGTGTAGACACGGCCTTATGCTGTTGGCTGATCAGTCGAGTCCTATTCGTGCCAACTCAGGAGTATGAATGCATTTGAAACAGAAGGAACTAAAAGCAGGGACAAAGAAGTCTTGCAAGGAAGAAGCCCGGCAACAGCCAAGCCTAGAAGACTGCTTAAGCTGGGATTTTTGTTATCTTGCCAGTTAAAGTTAATATTAATGTTAAATCCACATAAAGAGAGTAAGTTTGGTGGGTATTTTCTATTGGGAGTGGAGTCAAAGAGTGTAGCTTACAATGAAAATATAAAAGAGTCTTTCTACAATAGACTAACACGGCTACCCCTTTGGAATGAAAATATAGCGGATCAAAGGGTCCGTGCCCCAGCCATAATGCTGCAGGGATCCTTTATGCACCTTGTTCTCCTTTTTACACCTTCTTTTTAACCTGGGTGCAAAGGAAGAATGGACCCTGTCTGGATCATTTTTGGAGAAAGGTGCAAGACCCAGCTTTTCTCAAAAACCTTCTGTCACAGTTCAAGGCAACTGCACCTGTATTCCTCCCATGTGGTGCAGCCAGGGCATCCGCTGTAGACTCCTGACCTGTCAGCCATCACTTCTCTTGGGAGGAGATCTGCGTCTCTTTCCCTCCTCTCCAGGGTTCTACACTGTGAGTTCCCCAGCAAGCCAGACCATGTAAGTAGGCTGGTGTCTGCCCTTTACTTTTCTTTTAGAGGCTATAAAGAGTGTAACTGCCCACAATTAGAAGTTACCACACAACCCTTTCTAAGGTGAAAGCATTATAGGGGAAAAAAAAACATTAAACCAATAACTGAACCTATGTGCATGCTAATAAGCTTACCAGAGATCATCCCCCACTCTAGCAAGGGCTCCAACAAATGAGCAGTCTCTCATATCCCTGAAGGTTGTCCTGTATTACAAGTTCATGGGAGCTGTTAGCTCAGAACAAGCACCCGCATGTTATCTGTGAGTCCCTCTTTCACAGTTTTGCCCTTTGATCTTGGAACTCTAGGAACATGTTACCAGCAGACAGTCACCTCAGGACATAGCTCCAAAGGCTGGGAGTTTGCATGACTGTAGTAGTGCGGGTCAGAGAAGAATTTGCATTCACCTCCCCCTAGCTTTTTACATGAAATCCATTTCACATGTGTTCTCCTAAAAATTCATTCTTATCTGTCACATTGTTCAATAAAGTCCTTTGACTATCCAGGCCCACAGAAATACAGACCCTTGGCATTTAATACAATGAACTCCAACAATACTTAAACTGAATTCAATAAGATTTCCTCAAGATATTGCAGGAAATTGCCATCTCTCTCATACATTCTCGCAGTAACACAGGCTGAAGAGTGGCCTGTGGACAGAGAAGGAGGAATAAGAAAAGGCAGTCTTCTTATAAGAAGTTTCAATGCATTCTTCATTTTGAAGCTGAAACTGATTGCAGACTGTGCAGTGATGGGTGCACTAGAAATATTTTAGATGAATAAATGGATGCATACCTGCTCCCATCCGTCACAGGAAGAACTGGTCATGACTATGTTCAGAGCACCTAGTACCCTACTTCTCCAGCTGGCGGGATCTCCAGTGACTAATGTAAGGCTGGCACTTATTGTCCTTCAAGAGCTTAGAAGTCTACCTCAGTGGCATGTCCAGCCAGGGCCCAGGAGTGCCTGGGATAAGCTATTTAATTTGACAATGCAGACCATAAAAGGGCAGAGTTATTACTGATGTAATCTCATTAACAGCAGTGGAATTACACCAAGGAAGAATCAAACAACATTTTGTGGTTGCTTTTGCCCCACACTACCTCTGGAGAGATATGACTTAATTTCCTGACCCTCGTTTATCAAGGCAGCAGGAGATGGGAGATGCAGAGTCAACACACTTAGTCTCTGCATCACTCTGTAGCAGCCCATTTGAGGAGTTAAAGAGTGATGCTGAGACACTCCAAATTAGTATGAATGTTATTACTCGTATTGCAATAAGGCACAGGAGGCCTGGTTAGAGATCAGGGCTCCATTGTGCTAGGTGCTATACAAACACAGAACAAAAAACAGCTGCCCCAGGCTATGTCGACACTGAGAAATTTAGGTCGACTTTACAAAGTGAACTTTAACTCGCCCTTATTAAGTTGACTTATAGAGTCCACATGGGACTCTTAAGTCGACTTAAACCTGGCCTTACTAAGTCAACTTAGAGAGTCTAGTATAGACTCTCTAAGTCGACTAGTTAGGTCCATGGGGAGGCGAGGCTCCTTTGGAGCCTTGGCTCCCCAGGCTAGGAGGGCTTGTCCTCGGGAGAGCCAGCCCCACATGGGGCTGGCTCTCCCAGAGGCACGAAGCCCTGGAGCAGTCCAGGGGAGAAGGGAGAGCAGTGCTCCCTTCTAGCTGCGACTGAGTGGTCACCGTGGTCCCGGACAGAAGGGACTGCAGGGCTCCCTTCTCTCCAGGACCCCCGTGGGTCCCGGCAAAAAGGGAGCCGCCACTTCCTTCTAAGGGCATCCACACTGCTTAAGTCAATTTAAGAAGTTGACTTAAGCATTAAAGTCGACTTAAAAGCAGGTCTTATTAAGTCGACTTTAAATTTCCTTAAGTCAACTTAAGCAACAGCTTAAGTCAACTTAAGGAAACTACAGTGTGGACGCAGAGTAAATTAAGTCGACTTAAGCCTGCTTAAGTTGACTTAATTTACAAGTGTATACACACCCCCAGAGTGCTTATAATCTAAATATAAAACAAGAGGCATGGGTGGATACAGAGAGATGAAGGAGTACGTGGGACTTATTAGTATTGTTTTTTGGTGCTGATAACGTTCACATTGTGCTAAATGCTTTCCAGACTTTCAAGGATGGCTCCTGCTCTGAAGCACTCACAGTCTAAGAGCAGGCAGACAGAGGTTAGGGAAGGGGAATAAGAGAAAGGGATTTTTTAAATACAAACCAGTAACATTCCCTGTAGGTATCACGACAGCTGTGGTTTTTTCAAAAAGAGACTTAAGAGTGGGTAGAGTCTTCAGTACAAAAGGAGTTCCAGACACGCTTCCCAGGCTAGACAAATGGTATCTTCAGGAGGAATATGTAGTAGCCTATTAGACCTATTCTACTGTTCAAGTGACACCAGTGGCCCACCTCGTTCAGTACCTTGTCTCTGACAATGGCCTAGACCAGATGATTCAGGAGTGCATGAATCATTGTGACATGTGACATGCTAGCCTATTTAAAAATATTTATTCTTGGCCCAATTTATGCCCTGGAACACTGAGAATCAGTAACCCATGCCATTTTAATCTTAGTTAGGGTAACTAGGTTACTTTAAGTGAGACAAGTAGGCCAAGAGAACAGTTATACTATGCTGGTAGCATATTGCTGGTGTGAATTTGGCACCATTCACGAGAGGGTTGTGATGATGAAAGCTCGGCTGTTTCTTTACAGAGGGATGCATTGCATCTCAGGTGTGTTTTAAAACTGTCCACAAATGACAACAGAGGGAACTTTAGCTTTTTCATATGTGTCCACTAGGGGCCAATATAAATTTGTAGAGAGTTTTTCGGCTATGTCTACACTAGAAAAGTTAAGTCAACTTTATTAAGTCAACTTAATAAGGTCGACAACCATACTAAGTCGACTTAACAAAAGTCGACTTAACTTTTCTAGTGTAGACATAGCCCCTTATTAAATCGATTTAACACTTTAAGTCAACTTAATAAAGTGAATTTAGGCACTAATCCCCATCCACACTGGCTTAAGCATTAAGTTGACCTAAAACGCGGTGTTATTAAGTTGACTTAAGGAAATGCTTAAGTCGACTTAAGGAAAGCCCAGTGTAGACGCAGAGCACTTTAGGTCGACTTAAGCCTCCATAAGTCGACCTAACTTGTAAGTGTAGACGCACCCTTCCTGTCTTGAAAGTAAGCAGGGACTGGGAGCGTGGCTCCAAATGGAGTTGCACAACAAAGGGCTACAATAGAAATGTAGTAAGTATGTTCAGGACCTTGCAGGCCAAACTGTGGTTTCATACGTCATCCACCTGGAACCAGAACGATATCTTTGGCTCACCTAAAACCTATCCCCAAGCTTACTCCAAAGTTTACAAGCCTCATGAAATTCCCAGGGAACCTGGCCTGAGTTTCATATTAGTTATCAAACTCCTAAAATGAGGCAGTTTCACCTGCTCTGGCGGGTCATTGAAAGTATTTTGGACTGCCCCCCGACCTCTGGCTACTGGCAGTGTGGAGATGAGATTTCAACCACACCTTCACTAGTATTGAAGGACTCACGGAGGAAACATTATAGATTTGTCCCAATCAGATTCATTTTGGAGCTTTCTGTTTATCACAATGGTCAAAGCTCTACTTTCTGCTCAAGACAACACAGGTCCCATTCATTCCCTTGGGGCTCTCATTCTGCATCTGTTTGATTATGCTTACTATTCCTGGAGCTGCTCAGATCATATGGTATAGAGATACTGAGATAAATTAGACAGATGCTCCTTCATTCATATATCATCAATGCAATATAGTTATTTCTCTGTCTCCAGTGCCAGAAGGTCCAAAAGTGGTGTTCTTTCCAAAAGTAGGGGCAACTCACGCGAAAGTATGGCCCTGCCCGCTATGGAGAGTCTTGGGGAGGAGGCCAGAGAGAAAACTAGGATTGGAGGAGTGGAGTGAGTGGACATGAACTCAAAGGATGACCTGGAGTCAGGATAGGAAGAGTTTGAATTCTAGTTGGTTGAGTTAGCATCTCTTTCAGAAGAATGTACATCCTGACCTTCGACACACAGTTGCAGTGAGAAAGGCAAAGGCAGCTGTAAGAAATTCCCCTCTTCTCTGGAAAGAACTGGCACACAGCCATGATGCTTAGATGGTATTAGCAGGACAGGCAAGAGATGCAGCCCCAAAGTGAAATTGTGCTAGTGGAGGAAGAGTGAGCACTGAGCTAAAGCAGCTCCCTGCTGGAGCATTGTAGAGGAGCCTTAGTCTAAGTTGACGAGAAGGCTTGATAGAGAGAACACAGCTCAGTTCATAAACTTCCATAGTGGATTTTAGTTGGAGGATCACATGATCGTAACAGGTGATTTATGTTCAGTGCCCCAGAGGAAAGCAAAAAAAAAAAAAAAAACCTACACACACCCGGGAAATCTCAGCCATGGTGTCCAATTTGACCTGTAGAAATGATCAGTTATCACAGCAGTGAAAGGAACATAGAGTTTCCTTTACCCTAGCAGATCATTTGTCTCTCAAGTCTGCCATCTGACTCCTGCCTTCTAAATCAGCCATTGCTTAAGGCTTTAATGGCCAATTGTGGGTGGCTTTGGGGCATAGGGGGGTCTTCCTGATCCCACATGTGACCAGCTGATGTTCTAAAGCATGAGATCTGATCATCCAAGCAGAGCTGCAAATGTAATCAACACTACAAAGGTGAGCTGCTGGTATATCTTCTCCTTTTAACATGGAAATGAGTCAGTCACTGAACTGACTCGTGAGGTCTTGTTAGTGTGGTCAGAGGCTTCCATTCTCTTGCTTAAGGTAATTTTCTCTGGAAGTTAAGCCACAGCATGGCATGGAAGCAAATGTGGCAGGAGGATGGATGAGGAGGGGACCACCTGTCCACAGCTTAGTAGTAAGGCAGACTCATTGATAATACTCATGAGGTCTAATAAGGTTTGTTTTGAATTTTGATCCTACTACAGATCATCATCATCATCATCATCATCATCATGACAAAACCCCAAGGGACATAGCCTCCTTGCAGATCGAGTGCCACCTGGGTTGATCTCTAGCAAGATGGTAAAATAGTCTGGCTGGATAGTCAGCTTATGACATCCTCTGATAGCCCATCCTACCCCTTAGGAAACTTTAAAAAATAAGGTAACACCAAGTTATGGGCCACCTCTTAACTGTATCCTAATGCCCACACAGCACGGTTCCTCTGTCAGTGACAGACTTCACTTTCACAAGGAACTTTCTTCTGCTTCCACCTAATAAAGAAGCATGCTATGCGCCCAGCACACTAATGTCCCATACACAAACCCTTAGGTAACAGAGCTGGTTACCATGTCCTTTTAAAAAAAAAACAACAAAAAAGGAGTGTGTCAGGACATGATGCAGGGAGACAAAATGTAGGGGGCCATCCACCAAACCAACTCATGTACAGAGACAGGAGGGGCGTGTCCCACAACAAAGGATTATGGACCACTGACTTAAAAACCACCATCATTCATCATTTCGCTGCTGATTTATCCAGCATGCGTGCTGGTCCGGTGTGTGATACCTGCCATGGGTTGACCAGCCATGCACAGCTCCAGGTTTCAGCCAGGAGCAGCTGAGGCAGCGAGGTATCTAATGGACTTAAAAGACTCCAAGTGCTGATAGACTGATGGGAGACTGACAACACAGCCAGTATCATGTGACCATCCTAGATTCAACCCTGCAGTCACTTTTGAAGCTTTAAGGGTTTCATTTGACTTTTCAGATGCTTCACTGAATGTTCTTAATGACAGAGCAATGAAACAAAATAGTATCAGGTGGGCATGGGGCAGGACAGAGATATTGGGCCACAAAGCAGACAATAATGGTAAAATGAGATGGAGATGGGGACTGAACTAGGACAGTGAGAAATCTGAGGCGCGGCCACTGGCAGATTTCCCAGTTTTAATGCCAGTATGTTTATGTACCTATGAACATACCACTGTATGTATCACATGGGTAGCTGCTGTCTTTTTAGCCAGCACACCACGGATTGAACTAGGGACTTACAATGCTAAAAATCACAAGCAACTACACCTTGAGCTAAAGAGGCATTACTACATTAATAGTCCTGTAACTGACTCATATCCTGTGTGCACCAGGCACCCACAACACACATGCACCTGTAGGTCACACATGTATTAGACCATGCAGCTGTATGTGCCTTTAGAGCACCTAACTCTGTGTGTGCACATGTATGGATCTGTACTGGTGCGTGTATGGCTCTGTGTGTGTGTGCATGCAGATGCACGGGTGGATGCCTGTGTGTATGCACGTGTGTATTTGTGCACATACTTACCTGTCTGTATGGGTTTGTATGCGCATGCATGCCTACACAAACTGAGCTTTGCTTTAAAAAAAGTATTCTGTTACTCCACTTTTGGACACTGAAATTTTGCTTGATGTGATCCAACAAGCTCCCTCTCCGCCTGCTAAGCCAGTTTGGCGGAAAGCTGTGACAGCGAAGAAGTGACTTCCATCTTCCCACCTTCCAACTCAAGGAAGGATTAATGATAAAGCCTGTCTACAACTACTTGACAGGGGATTACACCAAGCAACGAACACTCAACGGCACTTTTTTGACAGCTTCTCTACATGCCTGTGACTGGCTGGCTCCATTTGACACAATGCTGACCTCTCCTTCTTTTTTCCTAGTCAAGCTCTTAGAATCACAGAATCATAGAATCTTAGGGCTGGAAGGGACCTCATGAGGTCATCCAGTCTAAAAGCAGGACCACTCCCACTAAATCATCCCAGCCACGGTATGGTCCAATCGGACCTTAAATATCTCCAAAGACAGAAATTCCATCACCACCCGAGGTAACCCATTCCAATACTTCACCACCCTCCTAGTGAGAAAGTTTTTCCTAATATCCAACCTCAACCCCAGCTGTAATTTGAAACCATTGCTCCTTGTTCTGTCCTCTGCTACCATCGAGAACAGCCTAGCTCCCTCCTCTTTGGAGCACCCCTTCAAGTAGTTGAAGGTTGCTATTAAATCCCCCCTCACTCTTCTCTTCTGTAGACAAAATAAGGCTAGTTCTTCAGTCTCTCCTTGTAAGTCATGTGCCCTCAGCCCCCTAATCATTTTCATTGCCCTCCGCTGGACTCTTTCTAATTTGTTCACATCCTTTCTGTAGTGGGGAGCCCAAAACTGGACACAGTATTCCAGATGCAGCCTCACCTGTGCCGAATAATCACATCCCTCGATCTGCTGGCAATACTCCTACTGATGCAGCCTAATATGGCATTGGCTTTTTTGGCAACAAGACCACACTGTTGGCTCATACCCAGCTTCCCATCCACCATAACCCCCAGGTCCTTTTCTACAGCGCTGCTACTTAGCCGATCGGTCCCCAGCCTGTAGCAGTACATGGGATTTTTCCGTCCTAAGTGCAGGACTTTGCACTTATCCTTGTTGAACCTCATGAGGTTTCTTTTGGCCCAGTGTTCCAATTTGTCTAAGTCTCCCTGAATCCTGTCACTGCCCTCCAGCGTGTCTACCATTCCCCCCAGCTTGGTGTCATCTGCGAACTTACTAAGCGTGCAATCTATCCCATCATTGAGATCATTAATGATAAAAATCTTCCCTTACCTGATCTCCAAAGCCAGAATTTCTACTCTCGCTGCCTCATTCTGGAAAGAGATGCGTCTTCCGTTTCCCTTCTTGTCCCTCCTGCATTTGCTCCTGGGCTGTAGCAGACTATATTACGACTGCAGTCAAAGGACGGATAGCTATGTTTAGTTACTGCTGCGCGTACAGCCAGGATGAGGGCTCTGTGAAGCTAACAGGCACGCCTGTCTCCCAGAGATCTTTAATGTCCAGTACAGCAGGGCAGACCCAATAAGCTGCACACCACTCATTTTCTCTCCAGTACCTCAGAAGAATGGATCTGGGAGGATGCATCAATGCAGCTGCTCTTGGAACCTCTGTTTACAAGAAGTGTAAATACTTTAAATCTTGCCATGAATTGTTTGGTGATGGCACAAACCCGACTGCCACATAGTGTCCTCTAATCAGAGAAACTTTCTCTGATGAAAGGCAGATTTCACCTTGTTCCTCTAGGGGACTATTATCCGAACCAAAACCTCCCATCTTCTCACACATTCATCACCCTAATATGGCAAATGACAGACACTTCTGCCCAATGCCTTCTTTTCCCCAGCTGCCCCTTGTCCTAGCTCCCCCACGTGTCACAAGAACACCTAGTTTCTTCTTCTCTTGTCCCTGTGACAATCTAATGTGATCCTTCTGGCAGTATTAGGTGGGCATCCACAGAGCCCAGGTTAAACTTCCAAAGTCCTGTCCAGCATGCAAGGGACTCCGTTAAAAAGCCTGACCTACAATCTTCAGTAGCTCATCTTTTCTTTGGTCTTTTACAGATCCTGGTCAGATACGTAAAGGGGAAGTCCCCAGAATGTTAGAGGTTAAAGGAGGGAAAAAAATGTAACAAACCCACCCCAAACACATCTACCTTTCATGCCTTCTTTATGGGACATAAAGAAACAGAGCAGGGTTCAAGCCAATTTGGTGGGTTTTTTCTTTTGGGACAGTGAAGGCATTTGTTTTGTTTTTAAAGAAAAACCTTTCTTTTTCAGTCAGATCATTCACTTTGGGGACACTGACTAGTCATTAAAATAACAGTTCATCTGTCAGTAATATTCATATTTACATACTTCTTGTTGACCTATCCTTTTTAAAGTTCAGAGAGCTTATATGAGTGAGTCATTTCTCCACCCCAACAGTACAATGATAGAAACACTTTAGTGTCTATTCTCAGTACAACAACATTCCAGTATAATCAAAGATTCAAAAAGACACCTTCTGCTCCCATCCCAATAGAGGAACAGGTTTGACTAGAAACAGGTTCCTCTCATGTTCTGTGCGCCCCACCAATCAAAACCACCTTTCTCAAGCACTCAGGGCCCTTTAAAGACCAGCTAGCATTGGTAGGGGCTTGTTCAGCTCTACAGGTGTGGTAGAGTTTCTGTAGGATAGCAACTCAGTAAAGAAGGTGAGTAAATGGCTGTATTCCTTTTAATGAGGTATTCCCATTACTATGGTGTGATACCAAAAATAAAGAGGCTTTCACTGTTAATGGTTTATTTAAGTACGTTAGCACAATAAGTGAGTGGGTGTTTAAATAACTGAGTGGGATTAACTGTAGGTGCTTATTTAGTATCTTTCTTTTCTCTCTGTAGGCTGCCTATTTTATATTGTCCTATTAGTTTGCTGCTTGAAGGGATATTAAAATTTTTTGGGGGGAAGAGCATGTATTAGCAACATATCTGAGGGGCAGGAGATAAGGGTTAATGATAAAAATATGACCTCTACACTTTCTCTTCTTGTGGGAAAAAAGAAAAGATTGGGAGGAAAAACCCTATTCTGATTTGGCTCAGTAAAGCTAATGAAGGAGGAAAACAATTTTCTCCCAATTCTATTTTCTAAGTGATTATTCCTGATAATTTAACTGTCATCCAGTGTTCCCAAACACATGCTTGCATAGCAAATAATTTCCCTCTAAAGGAGATTGAATTAGTAAGGCACTTGTTTGGTGATGCTATTTTTATTACAGTGGTCTGAAATAACTGGATAGGAGTGTATCCTTCTTTTTCTAAACCATCTAGTGTTTGAGTACTATTAAATAAGCTGTTCCCCCACAGAGGTGACAACCGCATTCAGTGGTGTGTGATGTTTTTGGAAAAGTTTGTTGTAGATGTTTTTGTTCAAAGAGAGTAAAGTTACTAATGGTGAATAAATGTTTGTTAGTCTTTAAAACTGCCACCAGACTCCTTGTTTGTTTTGCTGTTTAGACTAACACAACCATCCCTTGGGATAATGGTGAACTTGTAAAATGTTCATTTCCACTAGGATGTTTTGCAAAGATCAAAGTGTTCTGTATGATGGCTATATTTATCCATAAGCATGCACATCTTTGCTTGGTCTTTAGTTAGTCTCTGAAATTTAAGGTACTAACTTCCATGTTCCTTGAGGATTTAATTTTCCACTAGCTGTCATTTTATCTAATGAAAAACTGTCTTAACTAGTGTTGAGACTCGGTTACCCTTATGGTTAAGATTTACAAGCTGTTCAGAATGGGAATTTACAGAGACAAAGTGAGAAAAGCAATACCTCTTAGTAGACTGTCTGTTGGTGAGAAAGACCAGCTTTCACAGTGCTCTGCTTGACCTGAAGAAGAGCGCTGTGTAAGCTCAAAAGCTGGTTGCTCTCACCAACAAAAGTTGGTCCAGAAAAGATATTACCTCACCCACCTTGTAGCTGTGTGGGTCCCAGGATATTAGAGCGACAACAATGCTGGATACAAGAATAGGGTCTGTTTTGAATGTGTGAAGGTGTGAGAATGCTATAATCTCCATGGGTAAGCTGGGCAGTGGCTTTGAGACACACCTTGGTATTTTACTGACAGTGTGCATTATCCCAACATGTGTAAAAACATTTTTCTAAGGTTACAAGAGAAACATTGAGTAACCTGGGTTTGGTTAATTAGAGAAGTGCAAGGTGTGGTCCTTTCACTTCTAAAATGAATCGGGTTAAAGGCAGGCTAGCGTCGAGCAGGTGAACCCAATCTTTTTGCTGCTGCAAGGTTTGGTTTTAATTCTGCATGAATGGCTCTAAATGCAACTGCTGACGCACTTGGAATCAACACCTGGGATTGAATGATGAGTAAACCCTACATTAGACCGCCCAGTAAAACTAGTGAGTCTCTTTGTCTCTAGCCTCTTATTGCCCTCATTAAGAATGTGACGCATCAATAGCTCCATGAAATGGGGGGTGGGGAGGAGAGCCTTGGCAATGTGTATTAGCAGGGTGGCTGTTCTGAGGAGTGCTCAGGTGAGGGCTATTTGGGGGTGGAAGGCGAAAAGAGAAATATGTGCAACTTCCTCCCACACACCCACTTAATTGGCTGGCAGTGCTTGCAGAATGAAAGACCTCTGCCTTGCAGAAGGCAAGGCTACAAAGCCCAACTTCTTCCACAGCAGTTGGTGCTTTTTAGCTAGAGTCACCTTGGGCCTGGTCTTTCAGATGTGGTGAACATAACACCCCACTGCTCATTTCACAGCTAGGTTTATGGGGAACAGCCTAGGTTGCCCACTTACAACACAGGTGTTAGTTTTAGGCCTTTGCAAAGCTGCTGCTGAGTGGTGAGAGGTGGTGGCTGCTCCATTTCTCTGAAAAAATCCAGCTGAGATTGGGCACCTAAAACACTAATGGGCTTAGTTTTCAGTGCATCCTTTCCACTTCCTCGTCCTTCCACTTGCATTATGGATCTACCACAGCCTGTTGCCCGGTGTGTAGGGGAAGGGAGGGTAACCCAACTCTGTTCCTGGTGCAGCTCATGGGGACATGAAAAGCACAGGCCTGCCCATAGCTTGCTGAACAGCAGCGCGACTGCATCTTTTCAGACTAATTTATCTAGTCCCACATGCTTTAGTGAGAGAGGAACTTGGCAGGAGCAGAGGGTGCAACAGCTGATGGAAAATAGTCAACAGTGAATGAGGTGGAAACAGTCAAGGCATTTCCACTGCCACTCATAAGGCTTTGAAGTGGTAGCTGTACTGAACAGGTATACCTCTGCAGCTGCCTTACTATACCAAGTGTGCTACTTGTTCTCACATGTAATATATTTCCCCTCTGAAGTGCTTGGAATGGGCTGATCTGGGACAGGCGAAGTTCCAAGGCATTCACAGCTTATCTATTTGGGAGGGGAGGAGACATTCTCTTGTCACCCAGGAGATCCAGCCATTGTCATGGCACCTGACATAGTTTTCAACCTTCACTAGGAATTCTTCAGAGGTAGGAGAGTTGTATTTCTCAGCTGTAATATGGGGAAACTGAGGAAGTTTTCTTGGTGTCGCACTAGGAGATGGTGGCAGAGTGGGGCACATAAATCAGGTTTTTTTGACTCCTCCTGTTGTGTGAGGTACTGCATTGTTGCCCCATGTTACTGTATCAAGTGGCCTTCTAATGGGAAAGTTGACCCTTCCTTTCTATGGAAGTCCTTGTCTTTCTCTCTTGGGCTTGCCAGCACACAGTAGTGGCAGGATCTGGCCAGTAGAGGAGACTCAGAACATGCAGCATATCCAAAGTTGGCAAAAGGAATTTTGCTCGTAGGGTGCGAGGGTGTGGCTGGGAGGAGGCATCGTAAGCAAAATTCTTCAAATAGCTGGCTAGTATGCCATAACGTGGGGCTAGGTCTACAAGAGGACCTAAGGCCCACATTTAGGAAACACTGACATCTTCAGCCCTTTGTTCAGCTGCTACCTAACTCTGTTGGGACTTTAAGCACACAACTGCCTTAATTTTCACACACAGTCTCCAAGTTGCCTATGTTTCTGCTAGGGAGTGAGCAGAGCACCACCTCCATCTAAGCCACAGCAGGATCTTCAAATAGGCATTCCCCTGCAGGCCTGACCCAGGAGGTGTTCTCAGAGCACCCTGAAATTCTCACCATGGCTGGTGGAGTGGAGATGGCTTTGTTTTATAACCTTTTAACCCTTGTGAGTGCTCTAGCCACAGAGTTAAGGGAGACCCCTGCTTTTAATTCCCTCCTACCCCCACCTAATGTGGAGCAGGGTATTGAACCTGGGTTTCCCACCTCTCAGGGAAAGAGCATGCCCTACCCCTATGAAGTTAGTCTGACTTCCTCTCTGGCTCAATACTTATTTCATACCCAGTGTAACAGCTTCAATGAGAAGATGGAGGGAGCCCTGACATCAGCATATCTCATAGCTCTATGGTTAAAGCACGTACCTGGAATATGGAAGACCTCAGTTTGACTGCTTCTCCTCAGGCAGCGGTAGGACTCGAAACTGTGTCTACCACATTCAGGATCAGTGCCCTAGCCATTGGATTAAAGGGCCAGCTACCCCAACCTTTCATTCTCCTGCCTAGTTTCTTGCAATAAAAGTGCCTTTGGCAGCTGACTCCACATCTGAGAATCCCAAACAGAGAGAGATGCCTCCCTCCAGGCCCAGGTTAAGTGCCTCACTTCCTGACAGGGGTGAGCTTTAGACCACACCCATCTCCACAGCATTTCTCGTTGGCTAGTTCAGGTGGTTCCCCTCTTAGCCCTGCTGACTTTTTGTGGATCCCTTCCTTAGGAGCCTCTCTTCCCATCCATTGCATGGGGTGCCTGGAATCCTTCTCCAGAGTTTGTGGATTCCACTAAGTGGCAGACCACTTGAACAATCAATCCTGCAAACACTAAGAATTGCAACCACTAAGTCCCTTTTTGGATCTAGCTCCTAATGTCCAAGCTGTGTCCCAGAGCAGCCCTGAACCACAATAATCTGGACCAGAAACAGCTTCCTTGAACTTTGGACCATCCATGAGGTGTGCAGAGCTCTGTTCAGGTTCTAGTAGAGATGATTTCCCTTCCCCTCAATGCCATCTCCTGACCATCAGCTGTCTAAGGAGATGCTACCTGGGGCTCTTCTCAAATTACAACTGTACTCGGAGTTTGAGGCTCCCTAACAACATCTCTTCCTCTTACATACACCAGACAGTGGCTGAACAACTCTACGAGAATATCCAATTAATGCTCGGGTATCTACGCTAGCCTATAAATTATGGTAGGACTGCAAGTGCCTGAGGTCTCTCTAGACCAGCAACTCAGTCCTGCTGCAGCGGTGGGGAATTTCAGTTATGTCTTTGCTATTGGTGCAAGCAGGGCCTTAAAACAGCTATGACAGATGGAGGTAATTAGAAGCTTAGGTAAGTCATCTTTCCACTAGTGTTTCCATGTTTTTTCCACGAGAGAACCTCCTGCAGCTTGTTGGTTGCCCCAGTGCAGTTTAGAGGACCTAAGGAAGCCCACAGGAGGGGGCACCAGGGCTTAGTGGAGAGGAAGAGCTTATCAGATGGTCATTTCTTCTCTGCCACCCTTTTCCTGTGTGGGGTAACGTTAAAGCCTTCTAACATTTGACAGTACTGTTTTGTCTCTAGTAGCTTTACTAAAATTTCCCTCTGGGGCTAGCAAAAGTAGACAAACTCGAAAGGTTTATTTATTGCATGAGCTTTTGTGGGAGAAAATCCCAATTCGTCAGATGAAGTGGGATTTTCTCCCACAAAAGCCCATGTGATTGATAAATCTGTTAGTCTTTAAAAATGCCACAGGACTCTGTTTTCTGCAATAGACTAACACAGCTACCCCTTTGGAACCAAACTTGAAAGGGCAATTACTAGTGTAGACATTCCAGGGGTGGTAGTCTTATCAGCTCTTTCACATTCACCTATCCCCTTGGTACAGAAGCTGGCACAGATAAGACCTGGTTTAGACTTCTGTTGACTGCTTGGGTCTTTTGCAGCTCCCCACAATCACAGCTGTTTTTCTTCACTCTTCTCTGTCCCCCTTAAAGGAGGGGGCATCATCACCTTAAGAATCAAAGCTTCCACCCCCTCCCCTCCACCCCAAAGTGTTCTTGTCCCCATGAGAGGTTACCTGTATGCAGCTTGCTAGAGGAGAGTGAATTCCACATGGGAGCACTGGCACTAGAATGCAGGGTAGAGAGCTTTCAGGAATGTTGCTGGAATGTTACTTCACGAGTATCCAGTGTTCTAGCTGCAGGCATCTCAAGTTCCTCCCTCAGACCTCCTCTGTAACAAGTGCTTTAGGGTAGCTTTGGTTCCCAACTGGGGTGTGTCTCGCACTAGGAAGACACTGAGTCAGATTTTGCTGCAGGTTATCTACTGTGAAACCAAAGGAAATAACACTGCTTCAGGCCTCGTACACACCACAGCCTTATTACGCGGTAAGGAGCTTTACCGCGCGATACGGCTGTGAGCGTACACACTACAATGTTGCCTGTTGCGCAGCAACAGGTAAACCACCCAGACGATCGTGGTAATGCTTACCACGGATCATCTGTCCCACAATAGTGTGTGTACACTCGTTGCGGGTTAAACAGCCTCCAGAAATGTCCTGGAGTGCCAATCGAGGCCACTCCGGGACACTGGAGCTGTCATACTTGTCCATTTCACTGCTCTGATAAGTAGGAGCTGAGCTCCAGCTGCCATGAATGCCGGCACTCACAGCAGCTAGAGCCCCGCTGCTACAGGGAGTCCCTCAAGCTGCTCAGTTTCCCATCTCTCTGCTGAGGGATGGCTTGAGGGACTCCCCGTGGCAGGAGCCCTGGCGGCTGGAGCCCTGCTGTGGGGATTCTCTCAAGCCCACTGCTGGGGCTCCCCTGCCGCCGAGAAGCCAACGATCTCAGCAGCTGGAAAGCCCAGCTGCCAGCCTAAAGGCTGGCTGGGCAGTGCATGGTGGGATAGGTGCACACCATGCACTGCTTCTTCTAATGAAAATGCAAAGGAGAGTTCACAAGCTCCTTTGCATTGGAAGGATTAATGCGTGGATGGGGGAAAGCATTACAGTTAACGCTTTGCTTGTCCTGCAACAATTTATTGCGGGACAAGTCTGTAGTGTATACATAGCCTCATCAGAGACAGAAGTCATAGCCTGAGGTACACAGTTGGAGAGGGAGCCTGTGATCTCTCAGCTAGCTATAGGCTGGGAAGAAAGAAATCACTGAGATGTATATATGAGTTATAGACCAAAGCCCCAGAGTAGACTGCTGTGAAAATGGGCTGGATAGCTCTGTCCTGGACACTGACCTCTCTATAGGAAGATGGGCATGATGTGTGTTTATGACCACCACATAACTGTGGCTGATGGAGTGCAATTGTTAGGGGATCGACAAAGCTAAATTACAGAGTGAATAGTTGTCTGGGATGACTAAGATGTCTTCAGGGAAAAATGGGTAGGGTACATCCAACTCTTTAACTCTTACGCCATTTTTATCACGGCATACCTGGGGACTCAAGCCATGATGTAGCTGCATCCATGTAAATAGTGCGTACGCTAGAGGCTTGCATTGGTGGTGACTAAAAAGCCCAGTGTAGGCCAGGCCCAAACCACCTCTCTCGGCCTCCACAAATATTGCTGATCTTGTCACTTGAATGACTGGAAGAGCTCAGACTACTGGCAGGGTACCTTTCAGCAGCACTGACTTTTCCCTTCTAAAACTGGAAGTCTTCAGAGAAGAGTGTGGGGGGAGGCTTGTGGAGTTCGGTTTGGTTTTCCTCAGGGATAACTTCCATTTTTAGAATCAACCTGTATGACCTGTGTGTCCTGAACACCCTTCCCCCCACCCCCCACCCCCATCCAGGTTGTATGAAGAGCTGAAGATGGCAAAAGGTGATACCGGAGTGCGCTTTTTCCAAGGCCTGCTCATTCTTGGGAATGTGATTATTGGGGTAAGTGAACTGAGGCTGAGAGGGACAGGAATGGAGTGATAGTTTTGTCAGAGGCTCTTTGATCCTCACAAGACACTCCTGCAAAGGACCAGTCCCAGTAGTGGAGTGTCTTTGTGTTACCACTATAATGAAATAAAAGAAATGCAATGCCAGGTGAGAGGTTATGGTCCAGGCTGACTTGTGTAAACAAATGAGTTCGGTATGGGGTTAGGTGGAGGAGAGGACGTTGCCTGGTGGAGGTAGGGGCAGCAGCATATCTAGAAGAACAAATTTTATGCCATGGCTTCCGGATGGAACAGCCCCTGCTCTTGAACTCCTTTCCAGCCGAGCACCTTGCCCCAGCGATGGCAAGACCTATGTTCATACCATTCTTAAAGGAATGCTCCAAATCTTGTTTGACACACCCAGTGACTATGTGCTATGTTTGACTGGCAGGGAGAAAAGTCCCAAGCTCAGTAGATTTTCCCCCCCCCCCCCCCCCAATTCCTTTGAGGACAGAACACAGACTGGTGACCTGTGGGGCACAGGTGGTCTGTCTGGCCAATTCCTCCCCTGTATGGAGGGCAGAAGGAGAGATGTGATTAATAGGAGCTCTCCTTGGACATAGCTGTGGTACTGATTTGGGCTGACCTGATGAGAGTCTGAATTCTGGTTCTCAGATGTGTGGCATTGCACTGACGGCTGAGTGCATCTTCTTCGTGTCGGATCAACAGACTCTGTACCCTCTGCTGGAAGCCACTAATAACGATGACATCTACGGTGCTGCCTGGATTGGCATCTTTGTTGGCTTTGCTCTCTTTAATCTGTCTGTCCTTGGCATCATTGGGGTCATTAAGTCACACAGAACGATGCTGCTTGCGGTAAGTGTAATGATATTGGCCCATAGGTCGTTAAGAGACTATGAGCACAACATCCCAGTATTCTGCTCACTAGCTGTTGAACACAGCTCACTTCAAGGTTTGGGTTGTAATTGTCTAGGCCTTCAATGACAGTAGAGTCCAGTGAGCCCTGAAGGGGTACCCCCTTCTTCTTTGATACCTAGTACAGCCAAATTGCCCGGAAACTTAGGTTCTCACAGACATGTCCCTTTTCCTGGTCTATATCTTTGGTAACTGATCCACAACTTGAACCCATGACCACAGGTGACTTTAGAATGACTAAACCTTGTCTCCTTCAGAACAAGTTGGCTCTTGCTATTTCAGCCTCACTTCTTCCAATGCTAAAATGGTGTTCAAATGCTTAGTCAACAGATCATTGTGCAGCTTCTTATCTTCTCCTTCAGAAGCTCCAATAGCAAAGGACAGAGGAGAAGTCTGATCTGTGCCTATGCCACAAAAAGCAATCCACAAATTCCATGAAACAGGCATAAAGACTGATAAAATTTCTACACCGTGTAATGAACCTCAAACTTGCACACTCAAGATATCGTTGGGACAAAAAATGTAGCTACTTCCTTAGAAGGATAGGAAACTGATATTCATAATGAAAGCAGCCATAGTTCCATTAGGCAGAATACAAATAAAATGAGAATAAGAGAACCACTCACCAATGCCAGGGCTTCCCTTAAATCCAGACTATAGACTATATCTGTTAACGACAGGATAGAACTTAGATGAATGGGACTCACAAGGCGGAGTGGGAAGGAACTTGATTCTGAGTCTCATGGTTGTTTGGGTGGAGGCTAGGGCTGGAGTGGAAGGGGCGGGAAGGAACGCTGCTCCAAAATACCTTGAATCTGTTGTTGAGAATAGTCCCATATCTGAGACCTAACAGCGTCTTCTGCTCTGGTTCTTTCCCAGTATATCATTCTGATGTTGATCACCTATGGATTTGAAGTGGCCTCATGCATCACAGCAGCAACTCATCGAGATTTTGTGAGTAGTGGTTTCCCATGCGCTTTCTCTCAAGAGTGAGATGAAGGTGGGGTGTTTGAACCAGTTGACAAAATATCAAAGCTCTAGGCAGACAATGCAGCTAGGGCAGAGTAGAAAATTGGGGAGAGGGCTGGCTAGGATCTGGGCAGTAATGAGTACTGCTCAACCACTAAATTAGGCTCCTAGGGCATATGCAATTCCATAATCTGAGGTCAAGGAAAGAAGAAGTTCTTTTTGTAAACAGTGTGTCCCCTAACTGAGGCTACTGGACTTTGGCACGTTTATCAGCTGCAGATGTACTGGGCCATTGTCGCTGTTAGTGACAAAAGACCCCCAGTCCTACCATTTGAGCATTACTAGTGAAGGGGAGAGATCTTTTAGATTCTTACAAACATAGGATAAGGTTGCATGTTCAGTGCTCTAGCTCCAACCATGGAGTAACATGGTAAACTGGGTGCAAGCAAGCAATATGCATTTTAAGACGACTAAATGTATACATCTAAGAACAAAAAATGCTAGACTATACTTGCAGGCTGGAAGCCTCTAGCCTGAGAAGCAGGGAAATGGTGGATAATCAGCTAGACATGAGTTCCAAGTGGAACTCTGTGGCTAAAAAGGCTAATGCTATTCTTGGATGCATGAACAGGGAAATGGTGAGTAGAAGTAGAGAGGTTATTTTTGCTGTATATTTGGCAGCAGTATGAGTGCTGGAACTTGTGTGGTTCTGGTGTCCTCCATTCAAAAAGGATGTGGAAAATAGGAGAGGGTTCAGAGAAGAGCCAGGAAAATGATTAAAGGATTAGAAAACATGCATTTATAATGATAGCTTAACAAAGAGACGGCTAAAGGGTGACTTGATTATGTTCTGCAAGTATTTATACAGAGAATAAATATTTTATGGGCTGTTCAATCTAGCAGAGAAAGTTAACACAATCCAATGATGGGAAGCTGAAGCTAGACAAATTCAGGCTGGAAAGAAGGCATACATTTTTAACAATTGAGCAAAGCTCATGGTGGATTCTCCATCACTAACAATTTTAAAATCAAGCTTAAATTTTTTTTTCTAAGCTGTTCTAAGAATTCTCTTGGGGCAGATCTATGGCCTGTGTTATACAGGAAGTCAAACTAAATGATCACAGCAGTCCCTTCTGACCTGGCAATCTGTGCATCTAGTAACATCATGTGTGCTCTCTCCATCTCATTTGTCCTGTAGTTCACACCCAATCTCTTCCTGAAGCAAATGCTGGAAAAGTATCAGAACCTAGAACCAGCCAACAATGACGATAAGTGGATGAGTGAAGGTGTCACCAGGACATGGGACCGCCTCATGCTTCAGGTGACAGTGCTTCTATAAGTAAAAATAGCATCTAAACATTACACAACTCCAGGAATTTCTCTCACCCTGGAATCTTTCAGTGATAAAAGAAGGCTCGAATCTCTCTTGGAGTGTTTAGATGAGGTTCTACCAATCCTCCAGCATCCCATTTGTGCTGGTGCATCCAGATGATAACTTCAAGCCCCTCAAATATGTCAGTATGTTGTTTTCCTCATTAATCTAGTTATACTTTGTGATGCAAGCTAGCCATGCGTGTGTGTGCATGCACCTCCAAGCTGGATGTCTGATCCTGTGTAGCACTTGTAGCCCTGTATTGAAGGGGATCTCAATTCTCTCTCTCTCAAATCCAGAATCAGTGCTGTGGTGTGAATGGCCCATCTGACTGGCAGAACTACAGGTCTGTGTTCAGGAACAGGAACAGTGATTCTGAGTTCCCTTGGCCACGCCAGTGCTGTGTCATGGATGTCCAAGGAATTCCAGTCGACTTGGATGGCTGCAAACTGGGTGTCTCTGGCTACTATAATGATAAGGCAAGAATCTCTCCACTTTTACTGTCCTGTGCATTTGAGAGGAATTTTTTCAATGGGGGGGAGGAGGGTGGAAGGGAGCACAAGGATTGGAAGCCTATGACATCCTAGGGGTACAGGATAGATCTGCTAGCTCTTCTCAGCTTTCTGAGGAGATACTTCTGTATCTTCCTATCCACATCATTGGTCCAGGATAGAGTAAGATAGAAACGTTCCTGATGTTTGGGATGCAAGACTCAATAGAGGGACACTGTCCCAATGGAACTGGTACGAGATGCCACCCCAGGACAGTAGTGCCTAAAGGAATTGCATTCTGAGGTTGGCCAACTTCCTGACAAAGAGGATTGGCGTAGTTGACTGTATTGGCTGAGCACTAGCCATTGGAATGGTGACTGATAGATAGTGACTAAACGATTTTAACCTACCCAAAGGATCCAGCTCCAGAGGTGGGAAGGGACAAAGCTATGTTGATAGGGCACCATGTGGGAAGCTTTTGCTGACTTCTGTTTTGTTCTTTGATACCTTTCCAAAACATTCGTAACCTGCCATGGTGCAATGCCTGGTAAACTATACCTTGCTGAGTTATTTAGGAGTGGGTGGGCAGGTTGAATCCATTCAGTGAATCAGTCTGTTCACAGGGACGGACTGCTGACTGCATCTAAGGTGCATGTTTGGAGGTGGGGATTGGGGGGAGGAGGAGTGGAGAGACCAGGTGACCAGTAGCTTCTAGCAATTTAGCAGAGACAAATGTCATGTTCTTCAGGTGATTTTGAGGTAAAAGGCATAATTAACACAGTAACTTGGCCTGAAGTATTTGAAGATCTGCTTCCAGTGGGACTATAAAACCACAATCTGGTCTATTTCTTTCTCCTTGTATTGGCGTGTTTGTGGAGCCATGGGGTGGGATGCCAGTTGTAGGCTATCTTCTAAGACCAAGTTGAACATTTTGACAGTGCAACTTGTTAATCTCATGCAAACTAGCTAGTTCAGTGTGCTTATGGGTCCTGGAGAATGAGAATGCCACCTCTAAGTGAAATCTGAGCTTATAACACAGTTGATAAAAGTTCACATTCTGTTCTTGACTCGCTGTTTGACTCTGCTCTCACAGGGTTGCTATGACATTATCTCTGGTCCAATGGACAGACATGCTTGGGGTGTTGCCTGGTTTGGCTTTGCCATTCTCTGCTGGACCGTGAGTACTTGATATCGGCTTTTTTACCCTTCTCTACTCAACAGGAGGGAAATGGGGATTGGCATTTGTGAAAGGATTGATCCCTGGAGAATTAGTAGTGCCACATCCAACCATAGGGCCATTCTGAGTTGGAAACACATTGGGAGCTTAAGGGATGTGGGCTGTCTTGAAGGACTGCCACCAGATTAAGCTGTTTTATCTCTTTTTCTATTAAGCAAGGCTCTGAGCCGAAGATCACCAGTGCTGGTCCAACATTATGTGCTCACAAATTAATGGTGACTGTGCTCCGCCCCCATGAGAGCACCCTCCTGAGATCCTGGGGGAAAAATAATCTCTCTCCTGCATAACTAACTTGCTTTCTTTTGACTCTGCAAAGCAGAAGTCTGTCAGTGGATCGCCCATCTAGTCAAGCTAGTTCGGGCTGCATATGCAGCTCTCCATGTTACGTAGGCTGCATCTGCACAATATATATATATATATATATATATATATATATATATATATATATATATACACACACACTACCTGAATGACCCTGAGGCTGTTGCATGGGCTGCAACTGTGTGCTAATTTAGGCCACAGGTTTAGAACCACTAATCTAGCTCACTTGCTGGTTGGTTGTCTGTATTATAAAGTCTTTAAATCATGATTTGAGGACTTTAATAACTCAGTCATAGGTTAGAGGATTACAGGAGTGGGTGGGTGAGGTTTTGTGGCTTACATTGTGCAGGAGGTCAGACTAGATGATCATGTTGGTCCCTTCTGACCTTAGAGTCTATGAGGTGGGGAATGTTGCCAAAAAAGTTTGCTCCTCTTAATGCAAGCAGATGATCCCTTGGGTATTCACCATGCCTCTTAAGTGCTCTTTGCAAACGTGTGCAGGAGTTCTTGCTCACAGACAAGTGTCAATTACCTGTGCTAACAGGCTCTTGCTGGAAGTGCTCATGTGGCTACTTCCAAGTCATGGTGTGTGGTTTTTTTGTTTTTTTTGTTTTTTCCCCCCTATTCTCCTCAAAGGACTCAAGCCAAAAGAGCTTGGAATGTTTACTATTCATGACAAGCAACTGATCACCTATGAAATAGTCAGGGCAAAAAGGTCAAGAGCAACCTCTAGATGGAAATGGCACTTACTGCATTGGTTCTACAACCTAACTACAAATAACTCCCAAAGGCTATGTCCACACTGGCAAGCTAGTTCGAATTAAGGAGGCTAAATTCGAACTAACTAAAGCCATGGCTACACTATGCTTTAATTAGTTTGAATTAAGGGCTTCCTTAATTCGAACTAATAACTTTGAATATGGTAGTAGAAGTAAGGGTTAATTCGAACTAACTAGTTCGAATTAACCAATGTGGCCATGTTTAATTCGAACTAATTTCTTAGTTCGAACTAACCGGCCTATTGAAATCAATGGGGATCGCTAATTCGAACTAAGCAAGTGCCATGAATGGCACTGCCTTAGTTCGAACTAAGCTTAAATTCGAACTAGAAAAAAATAATTCAAATTAATTTTAGTAAATGTAGACATAGCCAAAGGGACTAAACTGAAGACAACCTGAGCTGGAACAGGGCAAGCCATTTGCAGCCAGCATCTCTTGTACTGAAGAGATTTGGTTCCTGTGTAAAACCGCAACCTCCTGTAGCTATCTGGGGTGGATTCGGTGATGGAATTCACTGAAAGGTTGACATGTCTGGGATTGTCACACTAACGGCCTCTTTTTCCTCTTTCAGTTCTGGGTTCTTATCTGCACCATGTTCTATTGGAGCAGAATTGAATATTGAAGACGCTGTATCCTCTCAAAAAACCCCTCCTGAAGTCTTGGTGCATGAAACTGCATTCATTCATCTGTGCTATTCCACTTGTACTCTGGAGGATTTGAAGCTCTCCCAGTGCCCCCATTACCATTTCCCTGAAAACATGACAGACTGATGCACTGAGCTGATCCTTCCAGGAAAGAACATGCCTTCCCTTAGCATCACTGGAGTTCTGTACTTTTATGCCTCTTAACTGACCTAAATCCTTCACTGCTCTGATGATCTCTTGAGTGTGAGATAGACGCTCTAATCAATCTGGAGATGGCACTGGAAAGGGAAGTGTCCCATAAATGTACCTGCTCCAGAAAAAACTTCTTTAAACTAGCGCTAGTGTAAATGATATCAGAACCGATCTGCTGCATGAGGCTTTCGGTGTATATAATACATGAGAGAGAGGTTGTCGCGACACCAGAGCACCATGGCTGGCATTCTTCTCTGCAAGGAAGGGGAAACGTAGACATGTAACTGAAGGAATCATCAAGTTTACTTACCATTCAGATTTAGTTCTGGCCTCTGTTCGAGATACGTCTTCTGTAAGGAGGAGGCAGACTCTTTGGGAAGTTAGGCACCACAGAAGGTAGAAAATAGTCTTAAAGAATAAATGTAGGTTGCTAATCAACCTGAATCCAAGGCTAGTTCACTACATTATAACGTGCTTTCTGTGTTCAAGCCTGCCTCTGGTTTCTGTCACTGATAAGCTATAGGAAATGGTACCAATATATGCAATATTTTGCCTCCCAAGACTGACTTAAGTTTGCACAGCTCCTTGGATATCCTGAAAAGATACAATCCTGTACTCGGATATGTTAACAGGACAACACATTCCTTCTTTCCCATCTTCACCAGCCTATTCCACTTGCCATCTCTCTCACTCAATGCTATGACTGCGCCCCCTTGATCAAGGACAACTATTAATTCTTACTCATCTGTTCCTCTACAACCTAACTAAACCCAGTTCTGTCCTAGCATAAGCAGCTAAAAACCCCACTTCTGACAACAGTACTTGTCTGGTTAAGCCAGGCTCAAATTGGTCCCTTCTGATTTAGTGCAATTCCTGACAAATGTTAAGTTGCATGCATTGGGTGATGTGCTCCTTGTATAGAATATTTTATCTGAAACCTGCTTAAGTGTAGTGGGTCAGCTTCTAAGAGCCTGCCGGCAGCCCTGATTGTGATAGTGTTTCTGTATATTCTCTAAAGCTTCAATAAAAAAGATGAGTTAAATATTCTTACCATCCTGGATCTTGAGTAAATGGAGGATCCACTGCCTGCATCACGACACCTGAAGGCTGGGCTCTGTGGATCTGGGTTCAGAAAGTTGGTGGCTCTAAACTGAGTCGCTGCTGTCTATGCATCTAGAATGTTGTGCTGTAGGAAAAAGCTGGAGCGGAATAGTCTTGCCAATCCAATCATAAAGGACAGTAGGGTAGATCTCTTGAATTAGAGGTGTCACTAACTAATGTTAGGAGAGGGGGTGGAAGGGATTCTGCTTTTGCAGGAGGATGGACAACAGAAGGCAGGCTGCCTTGGTGATGTGGCAGCTGCCTCCTTCAAGAGTACATACCCTAAAACATCACCACAAGCAGTGCTCAGTACCAAATATTCCCTCAGGATTGGCTTGAGCAGATGGGTTGGCTCTTTCTTGAAGCTACGAGAGGAGTTTTTTAGCTACTGTGGTTCCCACATGCTTTAGCGACTTGTAAGGCATGGTAGCAATAGCAAGAGTTGCAGCTTTTGTGTCTGTTGAGAGACCAAAGTCTTCTGGGGAGGAGGATGAGTAGAAATCACTGCATCCATTTTTATGTGAGCATGTGCACACATGCAGTCTCTCACCAAACACGCCTATTGTGCTGATGTGGCAGCCAACCCAGCCTCCAGGTGACTTGACTACACCTGCTTCTGTCTGGCTTCAGTTGGTACTTCACTTCAGCATCAAGTCTTGAGCTTTTATTGGTCTTAGGCTGCACAAAGGAGTTCTGTAGAACTACAGGGTTTGAATGATAGTCCACACAGCCCTTTTAGGGAGCTGCTGACGCCTCCTCTGTACTGATGGCTTTGAAGAAGTGGCTTACACAAATGAAAATTTCAAAACTACACAGGATTAGATGGCTGGGCTGAGCGAATACTATCCTGCTTGGATCTTTTCCTGTACTAGCTGGTGGGGAGATGGGGACAGCGGGGGGGGAGGGGAAGAGGGGTGAATAAAGCATCCTGAAGTTAATCTGACTTTGAGCATCTTTGCTTTATAGTCTATACCAAGAGCTGGGCTCTCTCATTTGTAGGTAAATGGGGAATGATACAGGGCTGGAAAGTGCTGTCTTAATAAGGCTGACCCCAAGCACTGACATGATGGGCTTAAAGCATTATTTAAACATCTCAGGTTGGGGTCTCTTTGTATTTTACCTTCTGGTTCCTGAGCCTCTGGGTCAGTGGCTGGTCCTGGTTTTAAACTCTCCACAAGCATGAGGAATAGAAACATCCTTTCATTCTTTTCAAAGGAGATTGTCAAGTAGGCACTTGACTGCAGCAGGTCTGCATTCTGGAGAAGCACCAAATAGCATGGGAGCTGGAATTGCTCAAAACTGCCCATCCTAACAACAGGGGCCAAGAGCAGAATGGACTGAGGCTAGAATGCTGTCGAGCAGGCTCGGAGGAATCCTGCACCGCTCTTGCTGGTTTGCCCACTTTGAGGGTCCTCATTCCAGTCTCTGCAGAGTCCTAGTCTGGGGTTGTCAGATTCCAAGAGTGGGTGGGGAAGTTCTGGGCAGTAGAGGCAAGGTAGCACCAAAGATAAGGAATGGTAGCAAACAGGTTCATGTGCTAATAAATAGCTGGACAGGAACCCTCCTAGTTTTCCATGTGCTGGACCAGTGCTTACTGTATGTCTACACCTTATCTCTGAAATGGCCATCATGCTCACCTCTGTGAATAAATAATGTATAACTGAGATAAGCTAACAATAAAACTCTTGAAATGCATGGAGGAAAAGACACTCACTGCCTGTATTTTGTAGCTGTGCTGCAGAAACTACCCACATGAAAGACTGAGAATCAAGTTTTCATAACTTTCACATGCAGAAATGTGTTTGTAATTTTCATGTCTAGCTAGGAAGTAGTTTCTTTCGGGGGCCATATCTTGTCGCGTTTCTCATAAAGCTTGAGCTGTTCTAAGTTCCTAATTTCATATTCCTAATAAAGGTCTATGTTCTAAGTTTGTGCCACATTACTGTTTTACCATGTTAATGCCATGCTACTGTTCCTCATTATACTACCAATCATGCTCCCTCATAGTCTGATGCAGTTGCCCCCTCAGAGATGCTCACTGGCATATTCCTCTACCCCCACTTATAAAGTACCTTCACTCTCACATATGCTCTTGTGGGGGTGACTGCACTCCTCCTTTGCCAGGTACTGGGGATGAGTGACAGGATCAATCACTGGATGGTTCCCACATGAAGGTTCAGTCTCTCTGAAGTACCTGCAGAACTGCCCCTGCACCTTTTTTCTACAACTGACACCCTCTTCTTGGTGCAGACAGCCAGAGAGACTAAACCCACAGTCCATGCCGATGTCTGGCCCTGAGCTCCTTGCTGTTGCTGGCTCTGCCACAAACTGGCTGCACTATTCTGGCTCTGGCCACAGCCCTCCCTTTCCCCAGCCAGCTTATATACCTCAGCTGCTGGAGAAAGCAGTGCTTAATTGGCTCTTTGCTCTCTCCTGGGCTGGCTTTACTCAGCCACCCCATCTGGGGGCCCTGTGGACTGGAGCCTTTTGCTGCTCAGGGAGGTGGGAGTGAAGTTAGCTTTGCCTCAGCCTGCTACACCCCCACCCCCTCTTAAGAGGCCACCATCTTCCCCCAGGCCCTTTTTGGCTTGGCAGAGGCACTTGTTCAAGGGATTGCCCCCTTTCCCTCTTGTGGGCCTAGCAGGTCCCCTCCTAGGTAGGGGCACTGCTCCGCCCAATGTCTCTTGTTTATAGAGCCAGCACTGCAGGCCTGGCTCCTGGAGTTCCTTACCCAGTGTCCCTGAATGCCATTGTCCAGGCTCCTGGGGGACTAAACCCCCAAACAGTTCCTGGATCTTTCCCTCCTTGGGAGCGTTGGTCCCCAGGCACTGATTTTGCAAGGTGCCCCTGGCCCCCAGAAGCCCAGCACGCTGGCCCCCAGAAGCCCAGCACGCTGGCCCCCTGCCCTCACAGTTGAGGAGACACCTAGTCCCTGGACCTTCCCCTCAGGTCCTTGGGACGTCCTTCCCTTTCTTTCCTGGCCCCTGACCCTTGTCCAAGGGTTTTTCTGGGCCACCCTCCATTGGTTTTGCTGGCTCTTGTCTCGGGGTTACTTTTCCTTCTAATTCTTTTAGCCTGGTGAGCTCCTGTGCCCCTTTTTCTTTCCCTCCTGCTGGGTCTTCGCCTTGGTCTCCCTACTTCCCAGCTGGGGACAGGTCCCCAATCAGCCCCCAGCAGGACTAGGCTTGGTAACTGCAGGACCTCTCCCACCAGCTGCCAATTAAAAATGCCCTGGGCCTCCAGGAGGACATGCGCCAGTGGCTACCACTTGGTGTCTCTGTGCACATGCACTGCACCTAGATCCTCAACAGGGAATCAAACAGGCCTCTAGCATCCCATTCCCATTCCCAACACCCACATTTTCCCAGGTGTTTGGTTCTTAATGTAAAATGTTTCATGGTAGAAAAATGAACAATAGCAGTTGCTGAGTATGACTATGTGCTGAGTTCAAGTGCTCCTTCCCACTGCTACTGAAGGCATTTGGTGTAGTTCAGGCTGCATCCATCATCTTTAGGTTTTTTTTTTCTTCCTGTCAGACCTTAACTGGCTGGACCCATCCTTCATCAAATGCCTTATTTCCCCCAGTCCCACTCTGGCTCCACTCATGTGCTGAATCCTTGTGGGTTAATCTTAAGCAGCAACTGATGGTCTTTACCTTAGTAAAGCCTCTTCTGCTTATTACATTTCAATAGTTCCAGGGCCTTTAAGATGAAGGCGTTAAATGCTAGATACATACTCCTGAGCCACGTTTTATAACATATATATAACATGCAGAAAGTTAGCACGTGTCTTACAGTGGACTGAACCAAAAGCCCTCATCTTAACCCACTTGTTCAAAGCTAACTTCTGGGAGCCTGACAGCCAGCCCCAGTGCCACATGTTACTGTTCTGGTCTGTAAGCCCGTGCCCTGAAACATTTGATCTTTAACCACCTGATAACTTCAACGAGTTAGCCTAAGGTGTCCAGTATCTCAGGACTGTCTCCCGCCCTGGCAAAGGGTGGACTCAAAGATCTAACAGCTCTTTTCCATCTTTAGCTATTAGTATTCTTTAGTGGTTTTCACTTTTTGGTCTTTCACACTCTAACCACCTTCTCCTCCCCAGCCACTCCCCTTTTCCTACCCTGCCTGTCTCTCCTTTACTAACACTTTGCCTCCAATCCAAAGCTGATTGCTGGCCAGGAAGTCAGGTCAAGAACAGGCAGCAGAGAGGTGTGACTTGTTGACAGTACAAAGAGGTTGGGCAGGTTTCTACAGAAGCCTTCTTTGGTGCTAGGTTTAACAACCCATCTTCTGGATCGAAATGGATAACAGCCACGTTGGAAACATGCTGCAACATGAAGCCATCTTTGTTGTGAGTCGGGCAAGAATCGGATCATGCTGTAACCAGTTCTCCCAGCACGGAAACTGTTGTTTCAGTCTGAGCTGTAATTTGTACTGAGTTAGCCTTTCAAACCCCCAGTGAATTGCAATCAGGCAAAATAACTTGTGGAAAATGTCTGAACATTTCCATGTGTTTAAACATGGTGGCTGCTGGCACAGTTTAACGGCAGTAGGGCTTCAGTGTATAATTTGCTTGATTTCTTTAATCATGGAAATCTTGGTAGTCGGTTGAGAGGTTTCTTGGGTGTTATGGGCAGGTCATGAAATACTTTTGGTGCCAAGTAAAGAATAGGGAGTGGTATAAAAAGAGAACCCTGAGCAATATTAGTCAGTGGCTCTTGGTGACAAGTCAAGACAGAGTGTATGTTTAATGGCCATGTGAATGGCGTGCTGGTTATATGCCACTTGCCAAAGAAATTTACAGGAAGTACTTTCCTAACAGGAAAGCAAAGTAAAGTAAGGGTGTCAGAGCGGAGGCTTTATTTGGCATGGAAATAAAGTCCTAAGCAAAGCTGGCCAGGAATAATTTTCCCATCCTGCAAGAACATTGAGATTTTGACAAATTTTCCCATCCCAAATTGGGACAAAAAATCAAAAGCTCAAATATTTGTGAACTGAACCAAAAAAAAATCTGTGTAGACCTGCTCAGCCGATCAGAAAGTTCAACCCCAGAATATCACCTGGCAACTGGGTAGTGCTGAGTCGAAGAGAGGCGGCTCTGGACAAGCCAGAAGTTATGTGTTCAAATTGAGGCACACAAGTTATTTTATGTATCTTAGATTGGCTGCCACCAAAAAGGGCAGACAGTGTAGACCTGCCCTCTTATCGTTTTATCACTCCAGTTATTTTAAATAACGCACATGCCTGCGTGTAATGTACTAAATGAGGGAGCACACACTAACATCATGGAAACATCAACTAGTCAATATTGTAAGAAGCTTCCAGGAATATGACCCTAAACCCTGGAAACTTTAAACACAAAGTAAGAGTAATTTTGTGAAGGCCAAAAACCTCTGGCCTGACTGAGTTGCTGACCATGCACAGCTCTCATTGACCTCAGGAGGGGTTGCATGTGCTCAGCACCGCTGAAAATCAGGCCATTAACATATTTTGCTCCCTTCATTGGAAAACAAAAAACCCAAACACCCAATTCCCTGGTGCTACTCGCTGGCAAATTAGGGATTAGAGGTGATACCAGAAGGAAATAGAAGCATTCATTCATCCCATTCACCAAGACCATACAGGAGATTAAAAAAAAAAGTTTCAAAACAACACCAGGGCACAGGTCTGTTTTATAAAGACTCCAGTTTAATCTCATGGCTGCAACCTGGCAAAAACGTAATTTCTTAAAGCAATAAAAGGCACAAAGGCAGGCATTCCACCTGGGCAATAAGGCTTAACAAAAATATGATCCATAAGAAATAATCAAAGGCCTGTAAGCCATTCCTCCTCACCTGACATCGGATTTCCAGTCCACCCCCGACTCGCATCAAGGCAGTATTTTGAAGGGGACCAATAGAGGCAGGAATGAGCTCCAAGCTTTTTTTGGTGTCTGCACTTATCATTGGGCCCTAAACAGGACTTGACTACTAGTTTTCTTCTCCCCAGGCCCAGCCCAGCTCCTGTTGAAGCCAATGGCAAGCTTTCCATCCACTACACTAGTAGATGCAGCAGGCTCAGTTCTTAGTGACCATCGTGTAATAATTAGGATCAGGTTAAGACTAAACAGGGTTTGGATCAGCCATAAGCTCTCACCAATCCATGTATCTTTATTTGAGCGGGAAGATAACAGAGATGCAAAAATCAAAGAGCCCCAGGAAAATGTAGAGTTGAAACTCCATTGGGTGGCTAAGGGAGAAATCAGACATGGTATTTTGGGGCTTGCTGATCTATTCAGTCCTCGTCTGAGGACCCGGGCCCTCTCCTGTTGATTGCAGTGGAGGTTTTACCATTGACTTCAATAGGATCTACTGTCGATCCATGACTGACAACAATCAGACCTATCTAGCTTCACCTTCCTGTGCTGGTAATAACCTGCTCTACCTCACACTCTCAGCACTAGAGAAATTTTAACGGAAAACAATGGCTGTACATCAGCCCAAGTTTCACAGACGTGATGTAACTGTTTAGATAATTCCTGCTTTAATTACCCTTTTTAATATCTTTATATGTAAATGTTCTTATATATATATATATATAAATTTAACACAGTATTCATCAGTACAGGCATTTTACAACTAAAGAAAGAAAGGGCTAAAAGATTTTGATTGCACTTTCTAGACTCTGGCTGGCAGAAATAGTCGCAGGCTTTGTTGCTGGTGTCTATTACCGACCTCGCCTCCTCCAAAGCGCTACTGTGCTGAAATGCTGCATTAAGGAAGTGCTTCACCTCTTGTAAAATGATTAAATGGGACGACAGTCTAGTTTACAATGGAAGGTTTAGTGCTAGCTCCTGCTTGTTCCTAAGAACACGACCGCATCAGCCAGTCCCATGCTCATGAACACCCCTGCCATGGAGGCAAGTTACCCTTCCCCCATGGCCACCAATGCCCCTACCTTTCAGCCAGGTGACTCCACACCCAATTCCCCTTGATCCAGGTGACCCCCCCCACCATCAAATACCCCTCCCATCCAGCCAGGTGACCCCCACATCCTGTAATTAATGGGAGCTGCATGCATCCCCTCCTTGCGTTTCTATAGAATGGGAAGTGACCTCTCTGGATCTGCCTTGTCCCCTCTTCTAGACCTTGTAAACCAATAAAGGTGTGATATACAATGTCCGGATTAGGCCTTAGGTCAGAAAAGACCACCTGCAAACCTCAAAAGAGAGACCCTCACTCTACACAGAATGGTGAGGACTACAGCACAGTGGTCTAGTGGAAAAGCATTTCCATGATAAGAAGAACAGGCACTAGGCACCTGCCCAGCACTTAGGAAGACCCCAAGTTCTGGGATACACCTGCCTTCCATAAATCTCAGATACCTTGCAGAAACTCACACCATTCTCTTTGAGGAGCTGTGCTGGAAACCATGGGTCAGGTCCCCACAATTAAATGCTACTCCAGTGGCTGGAGGGTATGCTACACATGATCATAGGGCAGAAGTGCACCCAGAATGTGCTACACCCTTACGCCCTACCCTGATTCAGCTGCACTGGTGCAAGTTGCAGTGGTGAGTTATCTAGTGTAGACCTGGTTCTACCAAGTGCACCATGACCCTACAGCATGGCCTAATCTAGGAGGGTCAGGTCTAAAACCGAGTCCCAGTTCCAAAGCCTCTGGGGAAATTTGTCTCGAGAGGTGGGCTTTGGTCACTTGGGTCCAAGCTCTACAATCAGATGATGAGGAACATTTAATCTTAAATCTCCCCAACTCTGCAGGACTTTGATTTCCTGATCCAAACATTGTGACAAAGGGACATCTTTGATTATAAGCACAGGTGTGTTGCTGCTAGACTTTCCCTTGGTTGCCACCAGAGATGTCCCTCCCTAGGACCTACCCTGGTAATTTATGCACCAGTTAAAGTCAGTTAGGTTTCAAGTAAAGATGGGATCAAGCTGCAAAGTTTGGATCAGATTCAAACACCACAGAATTTTGGGGACAATTATGTCGAGGGTTTTACCCAGATCTGGGTGTGTGGACTCAAATTTTGAAGACCCTCAAAGACTGTGATGCTTGGAGCCAGGATTTGGTGATGTTTAGTAGCAAGATTAAAATTTCTATAAGTCTATATGATGGCTTTTCCTCTGTTTTAGTAACAGGTTTGATAATATGAAAAGTGAAAGATTTGAAGGAGTCAGATTTTTTTTTTTTGGACAGTTCACTTTGTGAAAGTAACCTGGTCTATTTCTACTTTCACCTTCCCCTGCTCTGGGCAGGTCTTCACTGACGGCAGCAAATTCATCACCATCAGTTCAAACTTCCTGATAGACTGCTCAGGTCTGTGTAGACCCACTCAGCCAATCAGGAACTGCGATCTCAGAACCACGGCAACTGGGTAGTGCTGAGTCGAAGGGAGACACCTCCCTTCGACTCAGCACAGTGGATAAGCAGGATTTAGGCACTCAAACTGCCATACACAAGTTATTTTAGGTAACTTGTGTATCTCGGTTTGACAGCCGCCGAAAAGGGGAGGCAGTGTAGACCTGCCCTCAGTCACTAGCACAATGCCACAGTGGTTGAGTTTCTGGCAGTTCAGGGTGGGGAAGGGGGCAGATGTAACTCACCACCCAAAAGAATTGATTTCCCTGACACTGAAAAACCTGGGAAGGAATCCCCTTCTATTCACATTACATTTTGAAGACCTGTGTAATAATCCCCTGAATATTGCAGCTCACCTATTTTGAGCACTTCCCATTAACTCTATTAAGCCTCCCTGGCCAAGATGAGCTACACAAAGGTACACTTGGTGTGTGTGGAGCTGCAGCTCCACGCTGCATCACATTCAGCGAAAGCTGGAGGACTAGCTATGCCCTAAATTTAGGGGGATGGGGGCCTGTGGAGGGTAGGCGGGGGGGGGGGGAGGGGGCAGAAGGAGATCACTGCTGTGGGGCTGCCTGCTCAGACCCAACCCCTGCACTCCTTATTCAAGTAAAACCCCCACTGAAGTCTATGGGAAAGCACGAATCTGGGTGAGGACACTGGGTTTTTTTCCAAACGACTACCCCATCTGACTGAACAAACCCTCATGGGCCTGAGTCTCCATTGCCATGCCTTGTGTTTTACGTCCAGGTGAAACAGGGGTCAAATGCTACAGGTGGTCTAAAAGGGCACCACATTCTGAGTCAGTCATTTGTCCTCAGTTTGCACACGGGTAAATGACAAAAAAGGATGCCAAACAGCAGGGGAATCATCCCCATATTCTTGGATCCTACACACCTCTAGGCCCAAGCAGCCCAATGACATGACAGTTTACTCTTCTCTGAAACCGAAGGGCCCATTGGCTGTATTTGCAAACCAGACGCCCCTCCACCTGAGACACCGAGAGTGCAGATGCCTTCAAATAAAGATCTACACACAGACAGTTAACGTGTTACTCAATTTGTAACTTTGAATGGGAGCATCTCCTGATTGTCACTGGCTGTGGGAGCCATTGCTACTCAAACCACAGCCCACGCCAGCTGGCAGAGGGACTATGAGCTCTAAGACAACAGAGTCCTGTGGCACTTTTAAAGACTAACAGATTTATTTATCGCATGAGCTTTCGTGGGAGAAAATCCCACTTCGTCA